>WAAF01001353.1:0-23847 GCA_013400475.1 Tricholaema leucomelas | reverse complement strand
AGGGCTGTTGAAGGAGGCAAAAGCACCTGCAGAGCAACAGACTTCGATGAGTCCACTGGGGGCTTTGAATTATTGGGGGTCTGGCCTGAGGACTGTGAATTCAGATTTGCCTGAGAGCTAGAGTCTTTGTCTGCTGACTGGGGATTCGAACTGGCTGAGTTAGTATTGTTAGTGGTCACCTGTGTTCCTGGGAGTCCTGCCATGTCACGACAGGAATGGGAGCCGTACTGTCTTTACTGGCATGTATATTCTCTGAGAGAAGCGTTCTGCCAGGTTTGAGCTAGCGCCGTGAGCTGATTGCATAGGAAGTGAGAGGGACTTTGTGTACCGGATCTGTATGATGTTCAGCCCAGAGCGCTGGAGAGCAGTGAGACCTCCCCCTGGCCGAACTTCCATTCTTCCTTGGGAATGGGGTAAGGTTGAGAGGGTTAGGGGGAAGGTGAGGGAGTGGTTGAGAGCCCCTCCTGAGGACTCAGGTTACCAGGAGGGCTGTTGTGTTTCTGTATTACCTTTTACTTTGTATATTTCTGTATATACTGTAAATATCTGCTTGTAAATTGTGCTAGCTGTAAATATAAGCTTCCTTCAAATTTCCAGAGCTGGCTGAGTCTAGTCTGGGTGATTTCTAAAGTGGGGGGGGCGGGGGAACACCCAAACCGCCACACAGGGGAAGGACAATTTAGAAAGGCCTGTAACCATAGGTGAAGGGCAGTGATTTCAAACTCGAGCAAGGTAGATTTAGGTTGGCTGTAAGCAGAAATTTCTTTACAATGAGAGTGATAAAATACTGAAGCAGGTTGCCCAGGGGTGTGATTGAAGCCCAATCATAGAATAATAGAATGATAGAATTATAGAATCAACCATATTGGAAGAGATCTCCAAGATCATCCAGTCCAACCTATCACCCAGCCCTATCCAGTCAACTAGACCATGGCACTAAGTGCCTCATCCAGTCTTTTCTTGAACACCTCCAGGGATGGTGACTCCACCACCTCTCTGGGCAGCCCATTCCAATGGCAGATCACCCTCTCTGTGGAGAACTTTCTCCTAATATGCAGCCTATCCCTCCCCTGGCACAACTTGAGGCTCTGCCCTCTTGTTCTATTGCTGGTTGTCTGGGAGAAGAGACCAACCCCCACCTGCCTTCAGAAGTTGTGGAATCTCTCTCTCTGGAAATATTCAAGACTCACCTGGATGTGTTCCTGTGTGATTTGATGTAGGTGATCCTGCTCTGGCAGAGGGGTTGGACTGGATGAGCTTTTGCGGTCCCTTCCAGTCCCTAACCTTTTGTGATACCTCCCCTGGCACAACTTCCTGAGAGACATTCAATATCAGACTTGACGAGGCCTCAGGCAGCCTGATTTAGTGGAGGTGTCACTGCAGGAGAGTTGGACCTGTGATGGTCTCTTCAAACGTGATGTAGTCTGTGAATCTGTGGAAGCAATTTAGTGAAGGCAAAGATGTCTGACATGGCTGGGATAATTACTGTGCATTTCTGCTGCTGGAAGACTACTGCTGAAATACTAATTGCAGAAGACAGGCTACCCACAAGTTCATAAAACTAGCAATAAGAATGGATAAAAATCAGTCTTCCAATCTGTTTCATCTTCCTTCAGTGTAGGTTCTTCTTTCTGACTGTTGTCACCCTAAAGTCTCCCTGTGCTCTTTTCTAAAAAACAAAATCTAATTCTGAAGGTAGTCTACATGGATCCAAAATAGAGGAGATATTGAGATTGGATGTCTTTCATTTTGAAATGCATAGAATAGAATAGAATCAATCAGGTTGGAAGAGACCTCCAAGATCACTCAGTCCAACCTATCACCCAGCCCTAGCCAATCAACTAGACCTTAGCACTAAGTGCCTCATCCAGGCTTTTCCTGAACACCCCCAGGGACGGTGACTCCACCACCCCCCTGGGCAGCCCATTCCAATGGCAAATCACTCTCTCTGTGAAGAGCTTCCTCCTAACATCCAGCCTAGACTTCCCCAGGCACAACTTTGGCTGTGTCCCCTTGTCCTGTTGCTGGTTGTCTGGGAGAAGAGACCAACCCCCACCTGGCTACAACCACCCTTCAGGGAATTGTAGACCGCAATGAGGTCTGCCCTGAGCCTCCTCTTCTCCAGGCTAAACAACCCCAGCTCCCTCAGCCTCTCCTCATAGGGTTTGTGTTCCAGGCCCCTCACCAGCTTTGTTGCCCTTCTCTGGACACGTTCCAGCACCTCAACATCTCTCTTGAGTTGAGGAGCCCAGAACTGGACACAGTACTCAAGGTGTGGCCTGACCAGTATTGAGTACAGGGGAAGAATAACCTCCCTTCTCCTACTAGCCACGCTGTTCCTGATACAGGCCAGGATGCCATTGGCCCTCTTGGCCACCTGGGCACACTGCTGGCTCATCTTCAGCCTACTATCTACCAGTACCCCCAGGTCCCTTTCTTCCTGGCTTCTCTCCAGCCACTCTGTTGCCAGCCTGTAGCACTGCCTGGGGTTGTTGTGTCCAAAGTGCAGAACTCTGCACTTGGCCTTGTTAAATTTCATCCCACTGTCCTTCTTGTCAGGAAGAAATTCTTCAACATGACAGTGGTGAAACACTGGAACAGGTAGCCCAGGGAGGTGGTGGAAGCCTCATCCATGGGTATTCTAAGGTCAGGCTGGATGTAGCTCTGAGCAACTTGATCTAGTGTGAGGTGTCCCTGCCAATGGCAGGGAGGTTGGAACTGGATGATCCTTGAGGTCCCTTCCAACCCTGACAATTCTGTGATTCTGTGTATTAAAATTCTTTGGGAGATTCCACTGGTTTTGAACAGATCAGAGCTATTGGTTTGTCTTTCTGTGCAACTTAGCTCTCATATGATTTTTTTTTCCCCTGTGGAACTTCTGCTTCAACCTTTTGTATTGTCTCTTGGTTTTCCCTTTCTTTCCATTTTCTGTTACTTTTTGGCTCCCATCACTACTAAATGGGGATTTGGCTTAAAATCACTTATGTGTGAGGATTCAATGAAAGTGGACAGCTCCTGCAAGCATGGAACTGTTGCTTGTCTTGACTTTCTCTGTGCAGCCACTGTATTATGAGTTTATTTTTTATTCTCAACGCTTCCATTTTATTGCTCTTTTGGTTTGCCACTTTCAGTCTTTCCTTTTTGTGCTTGCTCCTTGCAGATTCTTCTGCTTCAGAACAATCTTTCATTTCCTCTTTGTCTGCATCCTTTCCTTGTCATATACCTGGTCTAGTGTGTGATGTTTGCTTATCAGTCTTCACTTCCAGTACTTCTTTATCCTTGAATGCAGTACACAGCATTATTCATTTTGTGTGTGTGATGCAATGGATGGCTCAGCAACAGCTGTGACCAGTGAAAATCTTCATGCTTCAGCTACAACTTCTGTGTTCGCATTATGCACGGTAGCATTTGAAAATAATTTCTTTGTAAAATGAAATTACATATAAGTTAAGGTATTGGAGAATAAGAGAAAGTATGAGGAAAGCTGTTTTCTGCTCTGGTGAGGCCACAGCTCAAGTATTGTGTTCAGTTTTGGACACCCCATTACAAGAGGGGTGTGGAGGTTCTGGACCAAGTGCAGAGGAGAGCAAGGAAGCTGAGAAAGGGCCTGGAAAAGTAATATTATGAGGAGCAATTGAAGGAGCTGGGGCTGGTCGGTTTGAAAAAGAGGAGGCTCATTGCTGTTTATAGCTACCAGAAAGGACATTGTGGAGAGGTTGGTGCATCTCACAGGTATTTAGCCATAAAACAATGGCCTCAAGCTGCAGCAAGACAGATTTAGACTAGATATGAGGAAAAACTTTTTCCCAGCAAGAGTGGTCAGGCATTGGAAAGGGCTGCCCAGGGAGGTGGTGGAGTCACCAACCCTGGATGTGTTTAAAATTTGTTTGGGTGTGGTGCTTGGAGTGTGGTTTAGGGCAAACCTTGTAGAGTAGGGTTCTTGGTTGGACTTGGTGATCCTGAGGGTCTGTCTTGGTTTGGGATTTTCCTCCCCAGATAGATTAACCAGATTAACTCAGCTGACTCAAAGTTAAGGAATNCAGGGGGATTAAGAAGCAAGGTGAATCAGCCAAAGCAAATGGAGGGTGAGGTTAGAAAGCAAGATGGAGTTCAGCCAGCAGCCCCAGACCTCCCCAGCAGGTGAAGAGCCCAGAGCAAAGCTCAGAGCAAAGAAAGCCAGTGACCTAATCTATGTTTTCCTTTTCTTTTTTACACATCTCAGCAAGACTGTGAGCGAAGTAGACATCACCATTGTTTTTCATTTTACAGCCTATGATCTAGTTCTTCTCACCAAAACATTCTAGCTAGGCTCAAACTAGCACAAGCGTGCACAAATATACATGTATATATACACAATATATATACACAGATATTAACAATTGCATACAAGTTTAAATTAATACAGAAATTCAAAATCCCTCCTGAGTGACCAGACTTCCCAAGAAGGCTCACGACCAGCCTCCCTCCTCTCCCACCCCCCACTCCCAATCTCAGAAATGACCAGATAAACCTCCATATAGCTTATGTGATAAATCTGTGGAGATCTGAGGTGAAATGTGAAAAAAAAAAAAAAGCTGTCTGATACTGGTTTGAATAGGGAGGAGAGAACTGGGACTGCTTAGTCTGGAGAAGAGAAGGCTGAGAGGGGATCTCATTAATGTCTATAAAATATCTGAGCAGTAGATGCCAAGAGGAATAAGCCAGGCTCCTTTCTGTGACACCTGGTAACAGGATGAAGAATAATGGATATAAACTAGAACATAGGGAGCTGCACCTCAACATGAGGAGAAACTTCTTCACTGTGAAGGTAACAGAGCACTGGAATAGGCTGCCCAAAGAGGTTGTGGAGTCTCCTCCTCTGGAGATTTTTCAAAGCCAAGCTGGACATATTCCTGTGTGACCTGCCCTAGGTGATCCTGCTTTTGCAGGGGGGTTGGACCTGATGATCTCTGGAGGTCCCTTCCAACCCCTAGCATTCTGTGATTAACCCCTCAAACAATTACATGTATTATGTTAATTTATCTAGTTCCTTTATGG
This sequence comes from Tricholaema leucomelas, assembly GCA_013400475.1. Taxonomy (NCBI): domain Eukaryota; kingdom Metazoa; phylum Chordata; class Aves; order Piciformes; family Lybiidae; genus Tricholaema lacrymosa; species Tricholaema leucomelas. The sequence goes on along the minus strand of WAAF01001353.1, from coordinate 18,810 downwards.
AGATTGCTTCCTCAAATTCATTTTACTTTTCTGGTTTCTATAAGTATGCTCTTGAGTTGAGATATTTTGAACAATGAATTTAATGTTCTCTTTCAGCATGCCTCTAGCCGAGTTTTAAAGCCTCGAGACAATTTCTGTTCTGTTACCAAGAAGTCAAAGTGAGTGTATTTGTGGTTCTGGATTTCTTAGAGCAAACTGCTGCAGAAAAATGAAGATGTTTTGTTGATGCAGCTGTGCATTCATTGTCAAGTGAAGAGGAGAAAACAGAGCAAACTTGGTGCTGCAAATCAGTCTTTTGACACTGCTAGAACAATAGCTGTACAGAACAGCAGGTAATGTGCTGATTGATGGTTTCAAATTCATGTTTAAACACAATGTTAAATGAGAGGGGAGAATTTATTTTTAAAGACTAGAAAAAGTATTGCTTTTAAATATCAAAATGCTTCAGTCATGTTTTCCTACTGCTTTGAATCAGGTGCTCCTAAGTGAAAGGATGCTACATGGGGAAATATTGGATTGGGTTTTATAGGTTGCTTCTGCTCTCATGTCAGTCTGCAGTAATCACCTGGGGTCACATCTGCACTAATGCTCCTCTGCAGATTGGTCATCTTTGTTAGATAAAAGATGAAGCTTTCAGCTTTAGTTGCAGTAATCTTAGTTGACCAGTATGTTTGCGGTAGTGATATTACAGAATCACAGAATTGTCAGGGCTGGAAGGGGCCTCAAGGATCATCCAGTTCCAACCCTCCTGCCATGGGCAGGGACACCTCACACTACATCAGGTTGCCCAGAGCCACATCCAACCTGGCCTTAAAAACTTCCAGGGATGAGGTTTCTACCACCTCCCTGGGAAACCTGTTCCAGTGTCTCACCACCTCATAGTGAAGGACTTCTTCCTGACATCTAATCTCAGTCTCCCCTCCTCTATCTTGGCTCCATTCACCCTCCCAGTCCTATCACTACACAACATCCTAAAAAGTCCCTCAGCAGCTTTTCTGTAGGCCCCCTTCAGATACTGAAAGGCGACAATAAGGTCTCCTCAGAGACTTCTCTTCTCCAAACTGAACAACCTCAACTCTCTTAGCCTATTATTGGCATACTGCTCCTGAATTACTCGAAGGAGAAAGCAAATGAATCCAGAGTGTCTTACTCCTGATACATCATTTTAATGTTAGATATACCTATATCTTGATTTGTAATTACTCATTATTCTACAACTTGTGTCTTCTCTCAGCAACCCTTGCAAAGAATTTCAAAAGCCTCTGTATACTGAGAAATGTGAAATTAATCTGTAGATTTCAGATATCTCAACAGGTGTTGTGTCCATTCTCCACTGAATTCTCATCTCTCCAGCCAAATCCTGGCAGAAGGACATGCATACCAGAGTCTTTCAGGTATCAAACAAATAAAATATTTTCTGTATTTTCAAATCTGCATTTAGATTTGCTCTTTCACTTGCATCTGGACTGACATCTATCTATGCTTGAAAAATGGACTCAAAAGGTGGCAACAAAAATATTGGATAAAATATTTGTGATATTTGTGGTGCTATTCTCGCTGGGTAGAGGCTTTCTCTGATACAGCTTTTTGAAATAGGAAGGCTTTTAAACTCCCCTGTTACATTTGTATCAAGGCATAGTATTTGCTTTATTCATATGTGTGTGCAACACGTGCACAGCACTGGGCACAGTACACATGAGCAAAGCATTTCCCAAGGCACTCCTAACTCCACTGCTGTCTTTGGTGTTTGTGTGGCTTGTCTGTTGGACAAGCTGGTACATTTAAAATCCTTTTCCACCTGCAAGTAAGTGCTATGATGAAGACAGGAATAGTTTCTGGTCTTCTCTGTGGATGTAACAGCTCTTATTTCTCACAGAATCACAGAATTAACCAGGTTGGAAAAGACCTCTAGGATCATTGAGTCCAACCTATCACCTAACCCTAATTAAACCACGGCACTAAGTGCCTCATCTAGCCACCTTTTAAACATCTCCAGGGATGATGACTCCACTACCTCACCAGGAAGCCCAATCCAATGCTAATCACTCTTTCTGTGAAGAATTTCTCCCTAATGTCCAGCCTAAACCTGCCCTGGCACAGTTTGAGACTGTGTCCTCTTGTTCTGTCACTGGGTGCCTAGGAGAAGAGATCAATGCCACCTGTCTACAACCTCCTTTCACGTACTTGTAGACAGCAATAAGATCTGCCCTGAGCCTCATCTTCTCCAGGCTGAACACCCCCAGCTCCTTCAGCCACTCCTCACAGGGCTCTATTCCAGCCCCCTCACCAGCCTTGGTGCCCTTCTCTGGACACATTCAAGCACCTCAACATCTTTCTTGAATTGAGAGGCCCAGAACTCGACACAGTGCTCAAGGTGTGGCCTAACCAGCTCTCTGTGAGTAGTTTGTCATACAGGACTGGAAATCTTGCCCATCGGAACTCTCTTGCAAGGTGAATAAGTGGGAGATTTAAATAAATTCCTACTTCATTGCTTCAGGCTGTGGCCTGTACTGAATTATTTGTGCAGTAGTATTTGTCATCCACTGTAGCTACACAAAAGGGACAGGGTCTCTCTTCTTTAGCTGATGTAATCATCAGCTGGAGACTTACAGCAGTCATTTTGACAACTATTAAAGTAAGTCCATGTAAACATCATTTATTTTCTCTGAGTTTAATTCACTATTTTGTTTATCATGCTTTCCAGGAACAAAAGTGTCTGCTCTGAGGTTTGAAAAGACTGCCTTCCAATAGCATTCAAAATTAAGGTGTTTTGTGGTAGGTTTGTCTGCTAGCATTGGACCGCCAGAGTAACAATTGTAAACACCAATGTGGTTAGATAATCATTCTCCATTTATTTCCGTGAATACAGCGACTTATATGATAACTTGGAAGAGGCATGCATAGCTAGCTTAGTTAAGATTGGTACATGTGAAAGGTACAGATTGGCTTAAGGTTATGTGTGAGGTACAGATAGGTTAACTCATATAAACAATTTGTAGGGTGAGCCTCCTGCGTCTGGCCTCCTTGCAGCTGCATGTGGGGGGCTGTTATTCACTGCCTGGTTTCCTGCCTCTGGGATGGATCCAAGGACACTTTGCAGCACGGGTTGCTCATTGTTTGTCAATTGATGCCCTCTGTTAGGAAGAAATCCATCCACAGTTTGTCCTTTTGGTGCTTTTGTAAAATGCCTCTGTACAGTGTTAACCCTCCTGGGGGAAGTGATCTTGAACCTGACCCCCAGGTGGTCATGACCCCTCCCCAGGGGTGGGTCTGAACACTACCAGATGATAGTTAGTCCACTCCCTCTTCCTGTGTAGGATCCATAATAGCAGGGAGAGTTCCTGTTTGTCTTGCTCTCCCTCTGCCTGCCTGCCAGCATCACCATTCCTGTTTCCGGTTGCTCTTTGTCTTACCACGTGGCCATCATCATCATGAGGTTGACAAAACCCATTGCCATCAAATCTAGTTGTATATTTACATATCTTGTATCTTGTTTTCCCTTCCCTGTACCTTTGTAATTTCCCCACCTCATATACCTTTTACTTATTGTTAAACTTTTCTTTTAACTACCAAATTGCAGTGAGATTATTTGGGTCTGCATATCTTTCCTCTCTCTCCATCTAATTCCTTTTCTTTTGGGAAAGGAGGGGGAAGAGGGAAGAGCATCCTATAAATTGTTATTGGTTCTATCAACTATATTTGAGTCTCCGAGAAATTCAAATTAGAACAGAGACAGCCTTCAAAAACCTTAATATACTATTAAGTACCTTCAGCTTCAAGGAGAAAAAGTCTCCACTTAGGGAAAGTGACTGTGGTGACTGTGTGTGGTTTTTTTTTTTTTAGCTGTGTCTGTCCGCTTGATCTCTTCAGTTCAGATATATTCATCAGCAACCTCTTCAAAGTGTAAAATATTTATCTGCTGTGGAGGACTCCAGTCAAGCTCAGATGCTTTTTAACACTCTGTTGTATGTTCAAAGCTTCTTCATTATGTCAGTCTGAAATAGCTCAATTGATGACTTTTGGCCATTAAGCAATATGTCAAAACAGCAGCTCAGAACTGTTTTGCTAATAACTACCCCAAACCTGGTTATTTTTAGTCTCAAGGATCATCTAGTTCCAACCCCTTTGCCATGGGCAGGGACACCTCACACCAGATCAGGCTGCTAAGAGCCACATCCAGCCTGGCCTTGAAGACCTCCTCCATCTTCCTGGGCAATCTGTTCTAGCTTCTTACCACTCTCATGGTGAAGAACTTCTTCTTAACATCAAATCTACCTCTCTCTTCCTCTAGCTTGGATCCATTCCCCCCAGTCCTATCACTACCTGACACCCTAAAAAGTCCCTCCCCAGCTTTTTTGAGGCCCCTTCAGACAATGTAAAGCCACAATAAGGTCTCCTTGGAGCTGTCTGGCAGAAAGGGACCAGAAGGCTGCAACTGACAAGCAGCTGGATATGGGCCAGCAGTATGCCCAGGCGGCCAGGAGGGTCAATGGCATCCTGGCTTGGATTAGAAATGCTGTATCCAGCAGGAGCAGGGAGGTGATTGTTCTCTTCCACTCAGCACTGGTGAGGCCACACCTTGAGTGTTGTGTTCAGTTTTGGGCACCTCAATACAGGAGAGATGTGGAGGTGCTGGAGTCAGTGTAGAAGAGGGCAAGGAAGCTGAGGAAGGGCCTGGAGAATAAATCCTGTGAGAGGCATCTGGGGGAGCTGGGACTGTTTACATTGGGGAGGGAAGGCTGAAAGGAGACCTCATTGCTCTCTGCAACTGCCTGAAGGGACATTGTGGAGAGATTGGTGCTGGTCTCTTCTCATGAGTAATTAGTGATAGAACAAGAGAAAATGGTCTCAAGCTGCAGCAAGGCAGGTTTGAACTGCACATTGGGAGGATTTTTGTTACAGAAGGCATGGTCAGGCATTGGAACATGCTGCCCAGAGAGGTGGCTGAATCACCAATCCTGGATGTCTTTAGGTGTCATTTGGATGTGGTGCTTGAGGATAGGTTTAGGAGTGAACTTTGTAGAATAGGGTTAGTGGTTAGACTTGGTGATCCTGAGAGTCTTTAACAACCTAAATGTTCCTGTGTTTCTGTGGTTCTGTTATGCACTGATTCAATGACACATCTGCCATCTCTTCCTGTCAAGGAATCATTTTGTTGCACAACTTCTTGTCTGTCTATTCCTCTCTATCTGAGAGCTGCAGGCATGATAAAGGGTCAGTTACCCATTTCAAGTGCATGAATGGTACAGTGCAGAACTATCCTTCTGTAGCAGGGAGTTTCAGAAATAGAGAAGTGTTAGAAATACAGACTGTGGTAGAAACTAAACCATGCACCTGTATCACATAGACAACTTGGCTGTTAGGTGAACCCGTGGCTCCATAGCAGAGCTCAGAGGTGTTGGCAGCTGCTATAGAAAGGTTTTGAATGTTTTGGGGCTGATCCAGGATTATGCATATCTAACTTCAGCATCTTGAAATGTAATCAAGATAGTCAAGACCATGCAGATTTAGTACTAGTGACCTGATCCGGCTGGTCTAATGTGTAGTCACTCAAGGATGGGCTTCAAAGGAGTAAGATAAGAGTTGAAATAACATAGCAGCAGCCTGTGCTAAATGAAATTGATCAATACTTATTTAATGATGCCAGTCAAATATTGCTGAAGGCCTGAAAAACCTGATGAAAAATACAAAAGTACCGAAATAGTCTTAACTTACAGCTGATGAGAAGATTTGGCTAGAATATCTGCAAGTAGCTGGGTTTTGCACTTTGTTGCTTCATGTCATGGTTTTAAGTGGGGTAGGTTGCTTCTTTACCTCTTCCATGAAGACAAGAGAAAACCACTTACATCCAGGATGGAAGAATCGGAAAGTTTAAATGGAAAGGTAATTCATGTACTACAATGCTACAGTGGTATAGTGTAAAGCATATAAAAGTTTATAGGGTTAACACTCCAGGAGGAGTAACCCTGAACTTGACACTTGACCTCAGGTGGTCTTGACCCCTCCCCAGGGGTGGGTCTGAACACCACCAGGTAATGGTTAGCCCACTGCCCCCTTCCCATCCGATAAAAGCAGGGGGACTTCCTGTTCCTCTCTCTCTCTCTGGACCACTCTGCAGCTCTCTGCCTCCCTTGCATCTCTCTGCACACATTACCAGCCATTTACCGCATGGCCATCTGTGAGAGTCTAAAGCCTCTCNGTACAAGAATACACAGGAAGATTTCCTGGGGATCTGCAGCTGGACACGGGCAGAAAACTGTATAAAAGGCAGGAGGGAATGCCTGCCAAAGGTGTGCCACTCTCAACACAGCATCGTGTGGCACCTCCACCAGACCACCAAGGGCGGACTTCCACCAGACCACCAGTGGGACCAGCAGCACACCACCAGCGGCACCTCTGCCAAACCACCACAGGTGGACTCCCACCAGACCACCAGAAGGACCCCTGACGGACTCCACAGAAGATCATCCCTGGCCACACGCACCCGTCTTTCTCTTCCCCCCACCCCCAACCTGTGACTGAGGGTAATATGATCACAGCCCTTTTCCTTCCCTGCTTCTCCTTCTCTCTTCTTCTCCATCGTTCTCTTTATCCCTCTCTCTCTCTCTCTCTCTCTCCCCCTTCCCCCCCTCTCTCCCTCTGTTTTTTCCCACCTTATCCTTTAATAAATAGTTTTGTGGTGATATATGGTCTCGTTTGTACCTTAATTTCACAACATGGAAATCCATAAGAACAGGTCTTGCTCCTTGGGACAGAGATACTGTTTATCCCTGTTCCCCGGACCTTGACACCATCACCCACGAGGAAGACAAAGCCACCACCATCACTAACTTGGATTGTATTTATACCTTTTGTATTTGTTATTTCCCCTTCCCTACACCTTTGTAACCTCCCTACCTCTAATACCCTTTTAAGTTATTTTTAAACTTTTCTTTTTAACTTCCAAATCGAGTGCAATTGATTTATTTAAGTGTGCTTACCTTTCCTCTCTACTTCTAATTCCTTTCTTTGGGGAAGGAGGGGGGAAAGGGAAGGGCACTTTACAAATTGTTATTGGTTCTATCAAATTTATTAGAGTCTCTGGGAACTTAAGTTAGAACCTAGACAAAAAGACAAAGAAATCCATAGTCTGGACTTAACACAGAAGCTCATTTAAGCCAAAGCTTCTCACAAAAGCCAAAATCCCAGGCCCAAATATTGCACCCCCCACCCCGCCTCATGCCTCTCTACTCCCATACAAAACCATTGTGACACAGCACAAAATTCAGCTAGGTAATTCCAGACCCCAGTTAAGCAGCTCCAAGCATTGCCAAGGCCTTTTCTCCTCCAGAGAAGATAAGAGCCTGGATGTCCTTCCTGGGAGGAGAGAGAAAATTCAAAGGGAAGAAAAAAACTGATTCTGCAGACAGTTTTATAGGGAGGCAGGAGTTATGGGTATGAAATATAAAGATTACACTTTCTGGTAGACCTCATGGACACTCTAGATCCAGGAGGTTTGTAACTCCGGTTTTCTTAAAGGCATCTAGCTCAAGTGGCCATAATTGATCTCCTTGTCCTGCATTTTAGTGGCTGCTCATGCCTGTAGGAAATAGACCATAACGAAAAAGGAATGCAAAAGCATTGTCAGTGTCTGAATTTGTAGTGCTCTTACCCACAACAAAATGATGTACAGATTCTTTCCCGAAGCAGCAAAATGTCATGTGTGCTTTTTTACTTCCTTTGTGCATACTCCCTTAATCTTTTCTTCACCATGTGGCTTCAGAGATGAATTAGAGAAATTGTGTTTTGACACAATTAGTGATGAGACTGGTGAGGGGGCTGGAAGGAAATTCTGACAAGGAGAAGCTAAGGAAGCTGGGGGTGTTCAATCTGGATAAGAGGAGACTTAGAGGAGACTTTGTCGCTCTCTACAACTACCTGAAGGGAAGTTGTAGTCAGGTGGGGGTCAGGCTCTTCTCTGAGGTAACTTGTGACAGGACAAGAGAGCATGGCCTGAAGCTGTGCCAGGGGAGGGTTAGGTTGGATGTTAGGAAGCACTTTGTCACAGAAAGGGTGGTTAGGCACTGGAATGGACTGCCCAGATTGGTGGTGGAGTCACCATGCCCGGAGGCCTTTAAGAAAAGATTGGATGTGGGACTTGGAGACATGGTTTACTCAATGTTGTAGTGTTAGGTTGTGGTAGAGGGCACAAAGGCCCAAAAATAGGCTTATTTATCCCTTGCCCTGCCTGGACATGTTTTTCTGCCCATAATCAGAGGTAAACACATAACGAGCACAAAGGGGCACAACAGACCTGGTGCCGTAAAGTCTGGCCTGCCCAGGGCCCCTGATTGTGTAAGGTGGCTGTCTAAGACCCCACACACCCAGCTCGTGCCTAACTAGTGGAAGGCCTGTGTGATTCCCATATTTGGAAGGTCCAGGCCTGTGGCTTTTCCTTATTATGGTATGGTTGGCTAACTGCCAACCTGATTGGTCATTATAGTGGCCACTGGGCCATTAATCTCAGCCCACATTTGATAAATAGAGATACACAGGTGAACAGCATGCTCGCCTGTTCACTCGCTTGCTCACTCGCTCTGATTATTATACTTAAGCCTGCCCGTACCTACGGAGCTCAGACTCCCATGCAGCCGTGCACCCTATTGCACGCCCACTGCCTTATTATTGCCTGGTGCACATCACTGCTGTTAAGTCACCAGGAGCAGACTCACTTGTCTGCATGCGGTCGGCCTCTGCATGGCCAGCATAACACCATGCTGACATTGCACGACATCATACTTCTGCACCTAAAGGTCCTGCCTACGAATCCCTGGACAGAGCATCCAGAAGAGGCCAGCAGCACAAGGTCAGAGACTGTCCTTTCCCCAGAAGCTGGGAAGACTATCCTTTCCCCTGAAGCCAGGAGGATTCCAGCCTCAAAGTCCACAAGCAGAACCCCTGATGATTGGACACTTGCAGTAGGCTGTGACATAGCCCCGGAGGGTGATTGATAATTAATCAGACTTGTGAGTAAATGTTTTAATGGATCTGTAGTTTCTATTGCCTCCTGCCATAGAGCAGAAAGAGCTTTTAGTCCACCTACTGGGCAAGTAGTGTATTGACCCCAAGCAGCATTAAGCCATGGGGAAATCTCTCTCTGTTTATAGTTTGAATGTATGCTAGTTATTATAATAGTTACTATTTGATGTTATTCCCATAATGTCTTTCATAACCATGTAGAACATATATCAATATTAAAATTCAGTGGTCAGGGGTGGCGAGAGTTCAGAATATTGAAGTTAATAAATATATATTTTTATAGAATATCATCTCGCACCAATTAATTTCTCCCCACCACCACAACTGACATAGGCGGCAGAATATCCCTCCACAGCATAGGTTATAGGCTGGACTTGATCTCAGAGGTCTTTTCCAGCCTTAGTGATTCTATGATTCTGTAACTCTTGCAGGAATCCCTATTCAAGTATCACAGCTGGATGTGCAGCTGTCATGGAGGGCTCATAGGCCCAAATTAGGCTTATACGTGCTTTGCCTTGCCTGGACATGTTTTTCTGCCCACACCAGAGGTAAACACATAAACAAACACAAAAGGGGCACAATAGACCCGATGCCATAAAGTCTGGCCTGCCCAGGGCCCAGGTTGTGTAATGCAGTTGTGTAAGCCCACATGCCTAGCTTATGGCCCACCAGGTGCAAGGCCCATGCTAGTCCCATATTTGGGGGCACCAGGCCTGTGGCCCTTGCCTATTATGGTATGCTTTGGTTAACTGCCAAGCTGGTTGGTCATTCTGGTGGCCAAGGGGCCATTAATCTCAGCCCACATCTGATAAATAGGAGGTACACAGGTAAACAAAGTGCCTACTTGATTACCTGCTTGCTTACTTTTGCCACACTGCTTTTGCTTCACTGCTTGCTGCTATTTTCCTGTATTTCCTGCCTTTCTCTACGGATCCCAGTCTCCCATGCAGCCATGCACCCTATTGCATGCCCGCTGCCTTATCACTGCCTAGTAAACTCCACTGCCGCAAACTACCAGGAGCAGACCCTGGATTGTCTGAACGTGATCGGCCTGTGTGGTCAGTGTGACATCATGCTAAGACTGCACTTCATCCTCCCTGCCTGCCCCTGAAAGTCTTCCTGCTAAGACTGTAAGTCCTGGAGATCATCCAGAGGAGATGGAGATAAGGTCAGGTGCCATGACTGAGGGACTGGGAGACAGCTTGATGCAAGCAAAGTTCCAATTTATTTAAGCAACCTACAGAGATATATATACTATCTTGGCTTAAAGCTTTACTTGTTGATTGGTCATTTTATCACGCAAAAAGTCATCTCTTCTTCTAATCTACAGTTTGTCTGCCATGTCTGCTTCCCACTGAGCAACAGTTTCAACATACCCAGATAACAAGGTCTTGTTTTCTTGCTTCTTCAAACAGTTTGTGCCCAAGGCTTATGTTGCAACTGATCCATGCTTAACAGTTGTTCTGAACTAATGACTTGTGATCCTACAGTCAAGGATTGTCTGCCTCCTTTCAACAGTAGCCTGGGAGAAATCAAGTCTCAGTGGCCAATTGGACAGACTTCCACCTGCTTTGGGTACTGTCTGAGTAATAATAATATGTTAGTAAATGCTTAAATGCTCCTGTAATTCTCTACTGCCTTCTGCCATAGAGCAGAAAGAGCTTGGGCCCATCTACTGGGCAAGCGGCATATTGACCTCAGGTGGAATATTGACCACGGGGATTCTCTCTCTCTGTTTAGTGTTTGAATGTTTGCTAGATAATAGTTCNGGGATTCTCTCCCTCTGTTTATTGTTTGAATGTTTGCTAGATAATAATAGTTCTGTTTGGTGTTATTCCTAGAATGTCTTCCATAACCGTGTTAATGAACAAATATTAATATTAAAATTCAGTGGTTGGGGGTGGCAAGAGTTCAGGATATTAAAATAAATAAATTATATATTTTTATAGATTATCATCTTGCACCAATTAAGTTTCCCCTCTGCAACAGTGGCTCAGATATGTGATGTCTGTCACAACACAAAAAAACAGTAAGAAGTTATGACTCAAATGTGTCCAATTAGCTGAAAATGTCATTTAGCAAGGAAATAAAATGAGTGTACAAAAAGAAAAAAAAAAAGAGGTCAATTATTTCAGTACTATGTCTGTGTTGGAAGTGGTATCTTTTACTAAGGCTTTCAACAAGTGCTAGATTTGGACTAACTGTAGTCATTAATAAATATCTAGTAGTTGAGGAGTTTCAAATACTTAAGAGCTCAAACTGAACTGACAAAACCCATTTGAAAGGAGGAATCACAGAAAGGGTAAGGTCAGACATGGAAAGGAAAACTTATGGTTAATAATTTAAAACAACAAACCAATTCTTCCCTTTAAAACAAACCAACCAACTGTTGTGGAAGGCCAAAATGTGTCCCGGCTTGTCCAGGCATGATCCCCTGTTCTCCCTCCCCCTCTGTTGGAGTGGGGAGCAATGTGGCAAAAGACCAAAAGGCCTGGAGCCACCGAGTCTGCTCTTGTGATAAACAAGGCACATATACTTGGCCCATGTTTTCCCAAATATGAGTAAAACAAGCCCCTGGCTTCACTTAATATGGTTAGTTTTGGCAAAGTGCCGTTTTGATAGGCTAATCTCTGTGTCCAAATAGAGCCATCAGGACTCATGCTATTGATAAAATATGGTCAGAAGTTTTATACAACTCACTTCTCCATGCTGCTTTGCTTTGCATATAGGGGTAATAACAAAACAAAACAAAAAGTGTGAAATTAATACAAAATAACTAAAATACCTTGGAAGTCCTCTTTAAGTTCTCCTACCACTTTTATAATCAACTTTTTCATGAATTGATGTTTTTTTTTCTAAACATGTTCTTGCAGGAGACTCCGACCTCTTTAATGATTGCATAATTAAAGATGCTTTCAAAATGTGTAAGAAATAAACATCCAACGAGAAATGCTAATGAGCAGCAACAGATGTCTCTTCTTTGGAGCAATTATGGAACAGTAATTATAGGTTAAAATAGAACCTCCCAGCAGTGGGGAGTTCTACTGGGGAGTTTTCAGAAGTGAAGCAAGGGAGTACAAGCAAGAATATCTTCAAACACCAAAGAATGAAATGAAGGGAATGCAGTTATTTATGAAAAGTGAGAAAATTGTATCGCTGAATCACAAAATGTTCTGCATAGGAAGGGACCTCCAAAGGTCATCCAGTCCAACTCCCTCTGCAATCAGCAGGGACATCCTCAACTAGATTGGGTTGCCCAGAACCCTGGCAGCCTCACCTTGAATATCTCCAGGGATGGGCCCTTAGCACCTCCCTGGACACCTGCTCCAGTGTTTCACTACCCTCATAGCGCAGAACTTGTTGCTAACATGTTTAAAATCATAGTTTAATGCTATTGCCCTCATCCTGCCACTGCAGGCCTTTGAAAACAATCTCTCTCTATCCTTCTTGTAGACCCCCTTCAGATACTGGAAGGTTGCTATTAGCTCTCCTCAGAGCCTTCTCTTCTGCAGGCTGAACACCCCCTGCTCCCTCAGCCTGTCCTCATAATAGACCTCCAACTCTCTGATCATTTTCATGACCTCCTTTGGACCTGCTCCATCACCTCAATGTCCTTCCTGTGTTGAGGGTTCCAGAAGTGGACCCAGCACTCCAAGTGAGGTCTCAGCAGAGCAGAGTGAAGTGGCAGAATGCCCTCTCTCCATATCTGGCCATGCTTCTTCTGATGCAGCCCAGGCTGCCCTTGTCCTTAGTGGAAGCATAGCACTGTCTCTGATGGCTGTGCACTTCATATGTGCTTCTTAGCTTGCTATTGAGGGTAGGATGGTAACATGTAGAGTTTGAGAGGCAGTAATTGCCATGCAACTCTAAGGCAAACTAAATATAAAATTAAAACCAACCAACCCCAATATCAACAATAAACTCAACTTTTATGTGAATTTGAAACCAGCTATACTTGCTGCGCTTTCAAAGATGACTAATCCATCTGCCTTCTTTTTTAATCATCCCTGCATCCTCTGTTCTTCATCTGTGGGTTTAACTATGGTATGAAATTCTAATTTAATGGAATCATAGAATCAACCAGGTTGGAAGAGACCTCCAAGATCATCCAGTCCAACCTATCACCCAGCCCTATCCAGTCATCTAGACCACGGCACTAAATGCCTCATCCAGTAATTTCTTGAACACCTCCAGGGATGGTGACTCCACCACCTCCCTGGGCAGCCCATTCCAATGGCAAATCACTCTCTCTGGCAAGAACTTCTGTTGTGGAGGGCCTGTAGGCCTGAAAATAGGCTTATTTTATGCCTTACTTTGCCTTGCCTGCCCAAACATGTTTTCCTCCCCAAACCAGGGGTAAACAAGCCCAAACCAGGGGTAAACACATTAAAAGCACAAAAAGGTACAATAGGCCTAGGTGCCACAAAGTCTGGCCTGCCTAAGGCCCAGGTTGCAAACAAGTTATATAAGTTGGTTGTTAACATGTTGCGTAAGCCCACACTGTCAGCATGTAGCCTAGCCTATGATCTCCCCATATTTGGAGGTACCAGGCAAGTGATTTAGCCTATTATGGTATTGTTTGGCTGACTGCCAACCTCTGATTGGTCACTAATGGCCAATTGGGCGATTAATCTTGGCCCACAGTTCATAAATGGGAGCTCACACATGCTCTCGCTTGCTTCTTCTTCTGCTTCTGCATGCATCTACAAGCTTCTTCTACATGCTTTTTTTGCATGCTAGCTGCTTCTTCTGCTCTGACTTCATTGCAGCTTCACCTGCTTGCACTCTCGCTTCACCAGCATGCTCACACTCACGCTCAGGCCCCATGCTCGGGCCCTCTTACTCACGATCACTTACATTCGGGCACACCTTATTATTATTAGATTTAGGCCTTATTAGGCCTTTATTATTAGATTTTTTAGATTCACCGGCCTTTGCTTATGCTGTTATGGAGACAGAATCTCCCAGCCAGCTGTGTTGAGCTAATCAGTACTTGATCCTGCATTGCCTGTATATTTGTGGAGCACAGACTCCTATGCACACCGTGTATGCCTGCTGCCTTCATTACCTGCTAAGAGCCATTGCTGCCGATATACCAGGAGCAGACCCTCTTATCTGCACATGTAATCAGCTTTCAGCCAGCATGAGAAATGTGCTCAGACTGCTCGGCATATTCTCCTATGCCTGAGGTCCTGCCAACAGTCCCTGGACAAAGCATCCAGAAGGAGCCAGGAGACAAGGCAGACAAAGCATCCTCGCCAGGAGAACAAGGTCAGAGACTGTAATCATTTCCCCAGACAGCTGGGAAGACTGCATCCTCTGCCCAGAAGTCAGGAGGATTATTCATCTCCCCTAAAGCCTAAAGGAAGATTTCCAGCCTCACAGTCCACGGGCAAAGTTCCCCTGAAGTTTGGATGCTAGGTAAACAGGCTGTGACATAGCCCCGGAGGGTGATTAATGATTACTGATAAGTAATCAGAATTGTGAGTAAATACTTTAATACCTCTGTACTATCTGTTATATCTGTAGCCTCCTGCCATAGGACAAAAAGTGTTTCAGTCCACTCTTCTGGGCAAATGGTATATTGACCCCAAAGTGGTACTTGCCGCAGGGAAAAATCCTCTCTCTGTTAATAGTTGTATGCTAGTTACTGTAATATAGTTATTAATAAGCAATATTGTGTTATTATTCCCATAAGGTCCTTCCATAACCATGAGAAGATCTGTTTAGTATTAAATATAGTGCTTGGGGGTGGCGAGAGTTCAGATTATTTGATTTAATAAACATATATTTTTATACATAATTATCTCGCACCTATTAATTTCTCCCCTTAGCCACAAACTGGTGTAGGCGGCAGAACCCCACTCTGCGACAACTTCCTCCTAACATCCAGCCTAGACTTCCCCAGGCACAACTTGAGACTGTGTCCCCTTGTTCTATTGCTGGTTGTCTGGGAGAAGAGACCAACCCTCACCTGGCCACGACCTCCCTTCAGGTAGTTGTAGACAGCAATGAGGTCACCCCTGAGCCTCCTCTTCTCCAGGATAAACAACCCCAGCTCCATCATCCTCTCCTCATAGGGTTTGTGTTCCAAGCCTTTCACCAGCTTCGTTGCCCTTCTCTGGACATGTTCCAGCATCTCAACATTTCTCTTGAATTGAAGGGCCCAGAACTGGACACAGTACTCAAGGTGTGTCCTGACCAGTGTTCAGTACAGGGAAAGAATAACCTCCCTCGTTGTACTGGCCACACTCTTCCTGATACAGGCCAGGATGCCATTGACTCTCTTGGCTACCTGGGTACACTGCTGGCTCATCTTCAGGCTACTATCTACCAGTGCACCCAGATCCCTTTCTTCCTGGCTTCTCTCCAGCCACTCTGTCCCCTGCCTGTAGCTCTGCGTGGGTTTGTTCTGTCCAAAGTGTTGAAGCCTGCACTTGGCCTTGTTAAATCTCATCCCATTGGCCTCCGCCCACCCATCCAGCCTGTCTAGGTCCCTCTGCAGGGCTCTCCTACCATCCAACAGATCAACACCTGCTCCTAGCTTGGTGTCATCCACAAACTTACTGATGCTGGACTCAATCCCCTCGTCCAGATCATCAATAAAGATATTGAGCAGGACTGGGCCCAGCACTGATCCTTACGGAACACCACTAGTGACTGGCTGCCAACTGGATGGGGCACCATTCACCACCACCCTCTGGGCCTGACTTTACAGACAGTTCTTGACCCATATCAGAGTGAATACGTCCAAGGCATGAGCTGCCAGCTTGGCCAGGAGCTTGTTGTGGCAGACAGTGTCAAAGGCTTTGCTGAAGTCCAGGTAAACTACATCCACAGCCTTCCCCACATTCACCTGGCGGGTAATCTGATCATAAAAGGAGGTCAGGTTGGTCAGGCAGGACCTGCCCTTCCTAAACCCGTGCTGGCTGGGCCTGATCCCTTGGCCATCATGTAGGTGCTTTGTGATGGCACTCAAGATGACCTGTTCCATATCCTTGCCTGGCAGTGAGGTCATGCTGACAGGTCTATAGTTCTCTAATTCTTCATTTTGACACTTCTTGTGGATGGGCATCACACTGGCCAGCTTCCAGTCTTTAGGGACGTCTCCAGTGAGCCAGGACTGTTGATAAATGATGGAGAGTGGCTTTGCCAGCTTACCTGCCAGCTCTCTCAGCACCTTAGGATGGATCCCATCTGGTCCCATGGACTTGTGAGGATTCAAGTGGCTCAGCAGGTCTCTTACTTCTTCCTCATGGATTAGAGGGGGACTATACTGTTCTCTGACTCCATTTGCCACTTCAGGAGTCCAGTTGTCCTGGAGACAACCTGTCCCACTATTGAAGATTGAGGCAATTCTGTATCAAATTTCTGAAATCCATGTGACTAATGCAGTGTTTATTAGATTTCTCTACTCCCTTTAGATCTGTGTTAATTTAATACAAATTCACATGAAAGAAAAGTGAGCTAGAATTAAATATGAACTTGTAGAGGTTGCCTCACAGAGGTTGACTCTGGCCAGCTAATACTCTTCTGTGGTTTAGTGATGCTGCAGTGCTAGAGTAAGGCAAGGGAAAATGTGAAGTTTTGGAAAAGGAAATCACAGAATCATAGAATGTTAGGGGTTGGAAGAGACCTCCAGAGATTATTGGATCAACCCATCTGCCAAAACAGGATAGGACAGGCATCCACCTTGTATTTGAAAGTCTCCAGAGACAAAGACTCCACAACCTCTCTGGGCAGCCTGTTCCGGTGCTCTGTCACTCTCATAGTAAAGACGTTACTCTTCATGTTGAGGTGTAGCTCAATGTGTTATTCCTTGTCCTATCTGTATCTGTTATTCCTTATCCTATTACCCAGTGCCACTCATCAGATATTGACAATATCACAGAATGACCTTATCTTCTCCAGATTAAACAGCCCTGGGACTCTCAGTCTTTCCTCATAGAAGAGTTGTTCAGGTCCTCTCATCATCCTCATAGCTCTTTGCTGGACTTTCTCCACCAGATCCCTGTTTTTTCTTGAACTGGGGAGCCCAAAACTGGACACAATATTGCAAGTGTCATCT
This sequence comes from Tricholaema leucomelas, assembly GCA_013400475.1. NCBI lineage: Eukaryota > Metazoa > Chordata > Aves > Piciformes > Lybiidae > Tricholaema lacrymosa > Tricholaema leucomelas. The sequence goes on along the minus strand of WAAF01001353.1, from coordinate 1,724 downwards.
CAGTAGGGCAAAGCGGACATGAAGCAGAACTTCCTAGACCTGCTGAACACACTTTTACTAATGCATCCCATCATACCATTTGCCTTCTTGGACACAAGAGCACATTGCTGTCCCATATGCTGTCCCCATAATTTATTGTCCACTAGGACTCCAAGGCTTTCTTGTTAGAATGGTAATCTGTACTGGTGTTTGCTGTTATTTCTCCCCAGGTGCAGGACTCCACACTTGTCCTTATTGAACTTCATGAGTTTGCCCAGTTCTCCACTCTGTCCAGATATCATTGGCTAGCAGCACAACTGTCAGGTGTGCTAGCCACCACTTCCAGTTTTGTATCATTGGCAAACGTGAGGGTACTCTGTCCCCTCATCCAGGTTGTTAATGAAGATATTCAACAAAACTGGCCACTGGGTCACAGTGATGGTCACAGGCCTTGTGCTAGTTTGAAGCTAGCTAGCATGTTTTGGTGAGAAGAACTAGATGATAGGCTGAGAAATGAAAACAATGGTGAGGTCTACTTCTCTCACAGTCTTGCTGAGATGTGTACAAAGGAAAGACAAAACAAAGATTAGGTCACTTGCTTGCTCTCTCTTCGCTGGGAGCTCTGCCTGCTGGGGAGAGCTGAGGCTGCTGGCTGAACTGCATCTTGTTTTCTAACCTCACCCTCCATTTGCTCTTTGTGGCTGATTCACCTTTGCTTCTTAGTCCTCTTGGACGAACCTCCATTCTTCCTTGGGACTGGGGTAAGGTTGAGAGGGGTAGGGGGAAGGTGAGGGGTGGTTGAGAGCCCCTCCTGGGGACTCAGTTTTCTGGGAGGGGAGTTGTGTCTGTATTACCTTTTTACCTTGTATTTTTCTGTCTATAACTGTATATACTGTAAATATCTGCTTGTAAATTGTGCTAGCTGTAAAGATAAGCTTCATTCAAAATTTCCAGAGCCGGCTGAGTCTAGTCTGGGTGATTTCTAAAGTGTGGGGGGTGGGGGACACCCAAATCATCACAGGCCTCCAACCTGACTCTGTGCTGCTGATCACAACCCTCTGGACTCTATTGTTCAGCCACCTTTCAATCCACCTCACAGTCTAATCATCTATCCAGCATGTTTTTAGTTTTCTTACGCGGGTGTTGTGGGAGACTGTGCCAAACTGAGAGAGTTGGAACTCATCAGTATGGACAAGAGAAGGCTCCAAGGAGACCTTATTGTGGGCTCCCAGTATTTGAAGTGGCCTACAGGAAATCTGCTAAGGGACTTTCCAGGGTGTCAGGTAGTAATAGGGGAATGGAACCAAGCTAGTGGAGGGGAGATTAAGGAAGAAAATCTTCACCATGAGGGTGGTGGGACACTGGGACAGGTTGCCCAGGGAGGTGGTGGGAACCTCATCCCTAGATGTTTTTAAGACCAGGCTGGATGTGGTTCTGGGCAACCTGATCTAGTGTGAGTTGTCCCTGTCTATGGCAGGTGGGTTGGAACTGGATGATCCTTGAGGTCCCTTCCAGCCCTGACAATTCTGTGATTTTATGAAACACCTTTACTGATGTCAAGGTAGATGACATCCACTTCTCTCCCTTCATCTACCTGTTTGCTCCTGCTTTCATAGGATATCAGATTAGTCAAGCAAGACTTCCTCTGGGTAAATCCCAGTAATCTTTTCTTTCAAGTGGCTAGAAGTGGTCTCCAGAATGAGCTGCTCCATCACCTTATCATAGTATCATAGTATCATCAGGGT
>WAAF01001351.1:52266-74064 GCA_013400475.1 Tricholaema leucomelas | reverse complement strand
GTGCCCTCAACACAAGAAGGACATGAACCTGCTGGAGTGGATCCAGACAAGGGCCACCAAGATGATCTGAAGGCTGGAGCACCTCTCCTATGAGGGCAGTTGAGAGAGTTGGGGCAGTTTGGCATGGAGAAGAGAAGGCTCTGGGGAGACCTTAGAGCTGAATTTCAACATCTCAAAGGCACCTACAGGAAGGCTGGGGAGGAACTGTTTAGAAGGGTTTGTAGTGATAGAATGAGGGGCAATGGTTTGAAACTGGAGCAGGGGAGATTTAGGTTGGACATTAGGAGGAAGTTCTTCACAATTAGAGTGGTGAAACACTGGAATAGTTTGCCCAGAGTTGAGGCCTCATCCTTGGAGACACTCAAAGTCAAACTTGATGGGGTCCTGAGCGACATGATCTAGTTGGCGATGTCCTTGCTGACTGCAGGGGTGCTGGACACAGTGACCTTTGAGGGTCCCTCCCAAACCAATGCATTCTGTGAATCTGTGAGGTAAGAAATGAGAGACAGCTTTTGTTTTCTTTGAGTGGATTACTTCACAAGTGCCTTCAAAGCCTTCACCTGAAATCGTGGCTTAAGTGGATCTGCATGAGTGGAGCATCATTAACGTAAGCTAGGATCTACACGATGTAAACCAGGCAGGTACTGACCTCTCTTCCTGGCTTTACAGAACAGAGGAGCCCATCAGCATTCATATTCATTATGAAGCACAGTTTAGGAAATGTAAAGCAATACAAAGCAATTGTTCTTCAGACAAAGCAGGTTTTTTCCCCTCACACTGCATATCTCACTGTCATGACCAGAGGGACGCATCTGGCTCTGCGCAGTACACAATGCCGAACAGTTTAACGGCACATTTTCTTCTCTGTCAGGTCAGGATATTTTTGCCCTAGCAAGGATGAGGCATAAAAGAAAAGCAGTGGGATTTCAGTTAACAGAGCACCCCCTCAATTGCACTATTCTCTTTAAACAAGCACACCGATTGATGCAGAAGAACCGGCTAAGACCAATGAGTCATGCACTCCTGGGTATGGCATGAAATTGTTCTGTCTGTATCAGAGACTGGAGGGTTCTCTCTCTGCTGTACATGTAAAAGTACATTAAATTGGGACTATTGTACTGTGACATTCCTATTCTAGACAATTGCAAGTTAAATCAATGCACATTTCATCCTGTCTGTGAAGGTCTAGAAATAGTTTGCTGCACGGTGCCTTGTCAAGGGCTTTGGTGCGAATATTTACTCAGGAGAACTCTGCAATTCTGCATGGGCTGGCTTAGACTGTGCCAAAAATCCAATCATCCGCTTCAGAAAGAGTGTTGTACATATACTACTCCTCCTCCAGCATGGGATTAATCTGTTAACCCTCTTTAAGTCCTAGCAGCAAGCAGAAAAGTGGAGTAAGTGGAGTATAGCTCTTTGCAGTCCTTAACCATCAGTGAATTGCACATGGCCTAGAAGGACGGCTGCAGGAGAAAACATCAATATCTGACAGCAGAAACAGACTCAAAATCCAAGTGGAATGAACAAGAATATGGGATTTCATCATCCATTCACCTTGGATAAAAATCAGAAGCAGGACAGCAGGGAACTCTTTAACCTCATGTCTCTTTACACCTTAATTGAAAAATATAAGAAGGAAAATAAAATCACATCTCTCAGATGTACCCAAGCCATGGAAATCACAGACAATACAGGAATTGCTGACTATAGGAGGGCAGATTTAGACTGCAGATTAGGAAGAAATTCTTTATGGTGACAGTGGTGAGACATTGGAATAGGTTGGCCAGAGAGCACTTGGAGGTATCACAGAATCACAGTATCACAGAATTCCTTAGATTGGCAAAGCCCTTCAAGCTCATCGAGTCCAAGCATTAGTTTCACACTGACAAGTCCCTGACTAATCCAAATCCCTCAGCACAACATCTAATCACTATGAATTGCTATGGTTGGAAAGGACCACCGGGAACATCCAGTCCAGCCTTCATCCCAGCATCCTTAATCACCAGACCACAGCCTCAAGCACCACATCCACTCTTCTTTTAAACACCTCTGGGGATGGCAACTCCACCACCTCCCTGGGCAGCCTGTTCCAGTGCCTGACCATCTGTTCAGAAAAGAACTCCCTCCCAGTGTCCAACCTAAACCTCCCCTGATGCAACCTGAGGCCATTTCCTCCTGTCCTATCATTAGTAATTCAGGAGAAGAGACCAGCTCCAGCCTCACTACAACCTCCTTTTGGGTAGTTGTAGAGGGCAATAAGGTCCCCTCTCAGCCTCCTCTTCCCCAGACTAAACAATCCCAGCTCCCTCAGCTGCTCCTCATAGGTCCTGTTTGCCAGACCTCTCCCCAGCCTCACTGCCTTGTGTTCAAGGTCAGGTCGGATGAGGTCTTGAGAAACCTGATATAGTGTAAAGTGTCCCTGCCCATGGCAGTTGGAACTAGATGATTGTTAAGGTCCCTTCCAACCCAAACTATTGTATGAATACAAGCCTAAGAGACACCTGCAAATTGCAGAGTTTGTGATAGTTCTTACATGAATGCATTTTCTGTTATAAAAGCCTATCTAAAACCACCAGGTGATAGTGACAAGGTTGGAAGTAGGCTTTAAAGAAGAAAAAACTTGCCTAACTAACTACCTACCAATGACGAAGGGAGGCTGTAGCCAGGTGGGGGTTGATCTCTTCTCCCAGGCAAGCAGCAACAGAACAAGGGGACACAGTCTCAAGTTGAGCTAGGGGAGGTAAAGGCTGGATATTAGGGGGAAGTTCTTGCCAGAGAAATTGATTTGCATTGGAATAGGTTGCCCAGGGAGATAGTGGAGTAGCTGTGGAAGTGTTGAAGAAAAGCCTGGATGAGGCACTTAGTGCCATGGTCTGGTTGATTGGATAGGGCTGGGTGCTAGGTTGGGCTGGATGAGCTTAGAGGTCTCTTCCAACCTGGCTGATTCTATGATTCTATGAAGGTAACCTACAATTAAATAGAACTGGTTCTTGTGTTCTTAAATAGAACTGGTTGTTGTCTTCTGTTTTAACATGTCTTTAACTGTTGACTATCATAGGAGTAAAAACAGCTTTTAGAAGTCAGATTGAACTCATTAATTAATTTATTCACAGCACTCTCAGAATCATTAGTGATAATTTTTTAGTTTCTTGTTTTCACTGTTTAATAGGCAGCTATTAGAAAATCAGTGTGCAATGATACTGCTAAAGTGCTAACTGTTCTGGTAGTAACAAATAGGAGAGAGAAAGATTCTTGACTCCCCAGAATTCGTTCCTATGTAGCAGCAATTGGCTATGATAGTTGTTAGTGAAATAGCTTGAGGATTACTCTGTCTGAATAAATGGAAATAACATTTTGGGAGGACTGTGACTCCCTTTTGAGAGTAAATTCTCACATACTCCAAGTGTGGTGGCAAAGTCATATAAATAGAATCAATAGAATCAATAATCAATCAGGTTGGAAGAGACCTCCAAGATCATCAAGTCCAACCTAGCACCCAGCTCTATCCAGTCAACTAGACCACAGCACTAAGTGCCTCAGCCAGGCTTTTCCTGAACACCCCCAGGGACAGTGACTCCACCACCTCCCTGGGCAGCCCATTCCAATGCCAATCACTCTCTCTGCCAAAAACTTCCTCCTAACATCCAGCCTAGACCTCCCCCCAGCACAGCTTGAGACTGTGTCCCCTTGTTCTGTTGCTGGTTGCCTGGCAGAAGAGACCAACCCCACCTGGCTACAACCTCCCTTCAGGTAGTTGTAGACAGCAATGAGGTCTGCCCTGAACCTCCTCTTCTGCAGGCTGCACACCCCCAGCTCCCTCAGCCTCTCCTCACAGGGCTGTGTTCCAGGTCCCTCACCAGCCTTGTTGCCCTTCTCTGGACACCTTCCAGCACCTCAACATCTTTCTTGAATTGAGGAGCCCAGAACTGGACACAGCACTCAAGGTGTGGCCTGACCAGTGCTGAGTATTAACACACCTCCAGCACACCACTCTTCAAAACCCTCTGCTAGTCTCTTCAAAATGTAGTTATCTGTACACATTCTAATGCTGAGGAAGTGCAGGCAGGCCAAGGCAAGCACAAATTCAATCTTAAGCCCAGACAGCATGGGTCCTGCCTGACCAACCTGATCTCCTTTTATGATCAGGTTACCTGCCTGGGGAATGTGAGACAGGCTGTGGATGTATTCTACCTGCACTTCAGCAAATCCTTTGACACCATCTGCCACAACAAGCTCCTGGCTAAGCTGGCAGCTCATGGCTTGGACAGATTCACTCTGATATGGGTCAAGAACTGGCTGGAGGGCTGGGCCCAGAGAGTTGCAGTGAATGGTGCCACATCCAGTTGGCAGCTGTCACTAGTGGTGTTCCCCAGGGATCAGTGCTGGGCACCGTCTTGTTTGATATCTTTATTGTTGATCTGGACAAGGGGGTTGAGTCCAGCATCAGTAAGTTTGCAGATGACACCAAGCTAGGAGCAGGTGTGGAGCTGTTGGAGGGTAGGGGAGCCCTGCAGAGTGACCTGGACAGGCTGGATGGCAGAGGGCAGAGGCCAATGGGATGAGACTGAACAAGGCCAAGTGCAGGGTTCTGCACTTTGGCCACAACAACCCCAAGCAGCACTACAGGCTGGGGACAGAGTGGCTGAGAGCAGCCAGGAGGAAAGGGACCTGGGGGTTCTGGTAGAGAGTAGCTGAAGATGAGCCAGAAGTGTGCCCAGGTGGCCAAGAGAGCCAATGGCATCCTGGCCTGGATCAGGAGCAGTGTGGCCAGCAGGACAAGGGAGGTTATTCTGCCCCTGTACTCAGCACTGGTCAGGCCACACCTTGAGTGCTGTGTCCAGTTCTGGGCTCCTCAATTCAAGAGAGAAGTTGAGATCCTGGAATGCACAAAGACTAAGGTGCTACTGTTGGACGTTTTTATTCCAAAAGCTGATAAATTGCAGCATGAAAAGTGTCTTTTTCTCTTAATATTTTTTTTGCTCAGAACAGATAAAATTTGCCTTAATGCTTGTTTTCCTTCAGCAGAATGACAGCAACATCTTGATAGTGTCTGCCAAAGTATTTCAAAAGTCTCATTTAGCACTTGACTACTGCAATCAGCTGTGGTCTTTACCTAGTGTTAGAGAAGAGTGACAATCCAGGATGGTGGATTTTCTACATCAAGAATCATAGAGTCATAGAATGGTTTAGGTTGGAAGGGACCTCAAGGATCATCCAGCTCCAACCCCCTGCCATAGGCAGGGACACCTCCCACTAGAGCAGGCTGCTCAAGGCCTCATCCAGCCTGGCCTTAAACGCCTCCAGGGAGGAAGCAGCCACAACCTCCCTGGGCAACCTGTGCCAGTGTCTCACCACCCTCACTGTAAAGAACTTCCTCCTAACATCCAGTCTAAATCTCCCCTCTGCCAGCTTAAACCCATTCCCCCTCGTCCTGACATTACCAGACCTTGTCAATAGTCCCTCCCCAGCCTTCCTGTAGGCTCCCTTCAGATACTGCAAAGCCACTCTAAGGTCTCCTCGAAGCCTTCTCTTCTGCAGGCTGCAGAGCCCCAACTCTCTCAGCCTGTCCTCATAGCAGAGCTGCTGCAGCCCTCTGAGCATCTTTGTGGCTCCCCCCTGGACTCGCTCCAGCAGTTCCATGTCCTATGAGTGAAATACCAAGGTTATTTAAAATGGGATTTTGTGCACCCTTGACTTTGGAATGCCTGGAGTAACTTTGATAGGTGATTCTCCTCTCCCTTGTAAAGGCTAGAAATGTACCAATATAAATGTTTGATCAGACAGCAGGATGGCAGTATTCTGGTTGCTTTACTTTTGCTTTCTGTCCATATTTATATGCACTTGAGTTTTTTTCACTCCCCCACACAATTATTTCGACTATTTTTCTTCAGATGAACAAACCCACAATTTCCACTGAAGAAATTATAGTAATTCAATAGGGAATATAAAAAAAGAGAAGATATGCCATCTGTCAGCACCATATCCTCAGTCAATGAAACCTTAAAACAGCCTGGGGAAGTTGCCAGAAATCTTTCCTTACACCTCAGTGATGTATGAGCAGGTTTAGAGAGGTTTTCCTCCCCCTCTACTCTGTCTCAGTGAGACCACACCTGGAATACTGTGTCCAGATTTGGGCTCCCCAGTTCAAGAGAGACAGGGATTTGCTGGAGAGAGTCCAGTGGAGGCTACAAGGATGACTGCAGGTTTTGGACATGGCTCCTTTGAAGAAAGTCTGAGACCTGGGGCTGTTTAGTCTGGAGAAGACTGAGAGCAGGTCTTACCTACATCTATAAACATCTGGAGGAGTGGGTGTCAAAATGAAGGTGCCAGCCTGTTTTCAGTGGTGCCCAGTGATAGGAAAAGGAACAAGAGGTATAAGATGAAAGATTCTTCTTCTGTGTGAGGGTGATAGCACCTGGAGCAGACTGCCCAGAGAGGTTGTGGAGTCTCTTTCTCTGGAGACATTCAGAACCCACCTGGATGTGTTTCATAGAATCATAGAATCAACCAGGTTGGAAGAGACCTCCAAGATCAGCCAGTCCAACCTAGCACCCAGCCCTATCCAGTCAACTAGACCATGGCACTAAGTGCCTCATCCAGGCTTTTCTTGAGCGCCGCCAGGGACGGTGACTCCACCACCTCCCTGGGCAGCCCATTCCAATGCCAATCACTCTCTCTGCCAACAGCTTCCTCCTAACATCCAGCCTAGACCTCCCCTGGCACAACTTGAGACTGTGTCCGCCTGTGACCTGCCCTGGATGTGTTTCTGTGTGACCTGCCCTAGGTGCCCTGTCCAATATGTCTAGAATCATAAAAATTGGCATAAGACCATCATTGTTTATGGAAAACTACTACACTGTCAACAAAACTGATGCCTTTGAGCACCTTGGATATTAGGAGGAATTTTTGGATATTAGGCAGAATAGAAATTCTTACTGAAAGATTGGTGAGTGTTTGGAGCAAGCTGCACAGGGAGGTGATGGAGCCACCATCCCTGGGGGTGTTAAAAATAAAGAGTAGATATGGCACTTCAAGTTCTAGTGGTCATGGAGGTGTTGGATAGAAGCCTGGACTTGATGCTCTTAGAGGTCTTTTTCCCACCTTAATAATTCTATATTCTCTATCCACCACAATAACCTTTAACATCTTTTATCAGAAGCTGTGCCATACATATATCTACTAACATGTCCTTGCCACATGTGGATGAGAAGCAAGTTTAACTCAAACTTGAAGCTGGCAGTCTGACATTTCCAGATTTCTTTTTCTTTGTGTCCTTGAATGCAGCTACATCTGTAACAGAACCATGGAATGACTCATGGGATAGTTCAGGTTGGAAGGCACCTTAAAGATCATCTATTTCCAACTGCCCTACCATGGTCAGGGACACCTTCCACTAGACCAGATTGCTCAAGACCCCATCCAACCTGGCCTTGAACACATCTGTACTCAGCACTGGTCAGGCCACACTTTGCATCCTTCACCCAGTTCTGGGCTCCTCAATTCAAGAGAGATGTTGAGATGGGTGAGANGGGGCCTGGAACACAAACCCTGTGAGGAGAGGCTGAGGGAGCTGGGGTTGTTTATCCTGGAGAAGAGGAGGCTCAGGGCAGACCTCATTGCTGTCTGCAACTACCTGAAGGGAGGTTGTAGCCAGGTGGGGGTTGGTCTCTTCTGCCAGACAACCAGCAACAGAACAAGGGGACACAGTCTCAAGTTGTGCCAAGAGAAGTATAGGCTGGATGTTAGGAGGAAGTTTTTCACAGAGAGAGTGATTGGCATTGGAATGGGCTGCCCAGGGAGGTGGTGGAGTCACCATCCCTGGGAGTGTTCAGGAAAAGACTGGATGAGGCACTTAGTGCCATGGTCTGGCTGATTGGATAGGGTTAGGGTGCTAGGTTGGACTGGATGATTTTGGAAGTCTCTTCCAACCTGGTTGATTCTATGATTCTATGATCTCCAGGGAGGGAGATACATCTATACATATATAAATAAACTTCCACACATGATTGTTCCATTATTTAATTCAGTCTTTTCTTCTTTTTTCTTACTTGTGCACATAAGAATTGTTCCTCATCCTGTGGAAATGGGCAATGAAGAGCAGGGTGTTCAGAGATGACCTGGAACAGGGTGGTTGCTCTAAGAGGAAAATAAGTCCAGCAGGACCCAGTGATACACACAGATATAAATGACACCACTGGCCTCATCCTACTCCCTTCTCTGCTCCACTCCAAATCACCTACACCTCTTGCTTTTATCACTCTTCCCTTAAACATCCCAAAAGAAGTCTTGTGTCCTCCAGAACTGCTTTCTGTGTGCAGCACAGAATGTGTCCCACCTCTCAGCAACCCCTTTAGTATGAGAGATGATCTGAAGATCATGGTTTACTGTGGTGTGTGCCACCTGGACACTAGAGCAGACAGCCCTGCAAGAGGACAAGAATAGGAGCCTTTGATTTGAGTCTCCATGTCCACTGTGCATTCCTGACCTCCTTGTATTGTTCATGTGGATAAGCCTTAGATGAGCTGATGACCCTATGATGGGCTTGGGAGCAACCCAGTAGGTTGCTATTTAAGCAGCATTGCCATAGTCTCTCTGAGCTCTTTGGTGGATGTGCAGAGGAGCTTTAGCATATAACCTAACAGTCACTTTTAATGCAGCAGAAATAAGGTGAGAATTCTGGAAAGGTAGCTGGAGTATCTGTAGTCCTCAGCCAAAAGATCCTCTTTCAGCTGAAAGACATTCTTGAGATTAAGGAGAACTCATTAGCAACTCAATAAGGGGAAATTAGTAGCTCATTAGTAAACAGCAGGAGAAACAAAATATAAAGTGTTGATCAATCAAGACTAAAATTCTTGGTCAAGACTAAAGGCAGAGATATATCAGCAGAGGTAACAAGGCCGAAATATTGGATTCCTTTTTAAATCACTCTTTCCTACAACACCTCCTGCTTGGATACAGCCTGCCAAATGTGTACATTGAGCAAAAAGATCTCAGCTTTGAAGAGGGAAAAAATATCACCAGAACTCCTCATAAAAAACCCAAGGAGGAAAACTGCTTCACTCATAGAACCATAGAATGGGATGCCTTGGAAGAAATCTCCAAAAGTCATCTAGTCCAACCATCCTGCAGTCAGCAGGGACATCCTCCACTAGAACAGGTTGCTCAGAGCTTTGCTTGAGAGGAACACATCCAGACAGGCCCTGAAAGTCTCCAGAGAAGGAGACTCCACAACCTCTCTGGGGAGCCTGTTTGTGTTCTGCGACCCCCACAGTAAAGAAGTTCCCGCTTGTGATGAGGTGGAACCTCTTTTACTGCAACTTACACCCATTGCTCCTTGTCCTATCCCAGGGAGCAGTGAGCAGAGCCTGTCCCCCCGTCCTGACCAACCTTCAGATACTTATAAACGTTTATCAAATCCCCTCTAAGTCTTCTTTTCTCCAGACTAAGAAGCCCCAGGTCCTTCAGCCTCTCCTCATAAGGCAGCCCTCCTGTCTTCTAATCATCCTTGTAGCCCTCTGCTGGACCCTCCCCAGCAGATCCCTGTCCCTCTTAAACTGGGGAGCCCAAAACTGAACACAATATTCAAGATGAAGTCTCAGCAGGGCAGAGTAGAGGGGGAGTAGAATCTCCCTTGACCGTGAGAGGTACTGTAGGCATTATCTAGCATTATCAGTCCAGTGCCTCCTCCTGACTGCTTCCACTTTGCTTGTAAGATCATTTTAGGTTTAAGAATAATCATTATTTTACTGGCTGCATCTACAATGTTTTAGTGGAATCTGATAATTATCATTTAAGCACTTGAATTCCAGCTTTTTTCACACACAGATTCACTTTAATGAGAAAAAGCTGAATATGATGTACTAAATTTCATTCTTTACTGTACCAGGGCTGTAATGAGCTGAATTCTGCTTGTTGTGGCTGTGATGAGCTAGTATCACTGTGACAGGCTGTTGTGATACCCTGAAGAAGAGGCTGGAGTAACAAAACAAAAGAACACAGTCTCAAGCTTTGTCAGGGTAGGTTCAGGTTGGATGTAGGAAGTTAGAATAGAATAGAATCAATCAGGTTGGAAGAGACCTCCAAGATCATCCAGGCCAACCTAGCACCCAGCCCTATCCAGTCAACCAGACCATAGCACTAAGTGCCTCATCCAGGCTTTGCTTGAACACCCCCAGGGACAGTGACTCCACCACCTCCCTGGGCAGCCCATTCCAATGCCAATCACTCTCTCTGCCAACAGCTTCCTCCTAACATCCAGCCTAGACCTCCCCCGGCACAACTTGAGGCTGTGTCCCCTTGTTCCGTTGTTGGTTGTCTGGGAGAAGAGACCAACCCCCACCTGGCTACAGCCTCCCTTCAGGTAGTTGTAGAGAGTGATTGGCATTGGAATGGGCTGCCCAGGGAGGTGGTGGAGTCACCATCCCTGGAGGTTTTTAAGAAGAGGATGGATGAGGCATTTAGTGCCATGGTTTAGTTAATTAGAAAGGTTAGGTGATAGGCTGCACTCAATGATCACAGAATCAGTCAGGGTTGGAAGGGACCACAAGGATCATCTAGTTCCAAGCCTCCCCGCCATGGCCAGGGACACTCTACCCTAGATCCTAGAGGTCTTTTCCAACCTGGTTGATTCTGTGATTCAGCGATGCTGTGATTCTGTAGCTGTGTTTACCATGCCACAACTGATTGTGCTCTGAGAAATTTATTGAGAAACAAATTTACAGTGGTGGGAGGTTTTTTTTCCTTTGTGTTTTTTGTTTGTTTGTGGTTATTTTGTTTGCTGTTGGTGGTGGTTGTTGGGTTTTTTCTCAGCGTGTTGCCTGTATCCTTTAGCTTTGGTGATTTTGCTGACATACTTATTCCTGGCTACTGTTCTATTTTTCTTATCTCTTTAAGTTTCTACTAATATTCAAAAGCTCTCACTGCATGCTGCTAAGCAGACAAAAAGTCAAGTAAATATTTTCCTAGAATATGGAACATGACATTTTTTATCTTCTAAGGGAAAGAAGTTTATTAAACCTTTCTGGCAGTAGATGTCTTAGTGCAATGGTAACTTCCCCTTGGAATCTTCCTCATGGGAGCTGTAGTCCATCTGTGTGAGTGGCTGAAGAGAAATGCTGAAAGGCAGAATAGAATAGAATAGAATAGAATAGAACAGAATAGAATCAAACAGGTTGGAAGAAACCTCCAAGATCATCCAGTCCAACCTAGCAGCCAAACCTATCCAGTCAACCAGACCATGGCACTAAGTGCCTCAGACAGGCTTTGCTTCAATACCTCCAGGGATGGCGACTCCACCACCTCCCTGGGCAGCCCATTCCAATGCCAATCACTCTCTCTGCCAACAACTTCCTCCTAACATCCAGCCTTTACCTCCCCAAGCACAACTTGAGACGGTGTCCACAACATTCCAAATCTTTAAAAGTCTTTTTTTTTTTTCCTAAATCCCTGTTAATAGGAAAACAATTCTCAGTGGATTTCCCACCCTATCCAGAGGGAAAGAAAAACTGAATTTAAAGACTTTTATCACAGAATCACAAAATTTCTTAGATTGGAAAAGACCTTGAAGCTTATCAAGTCCCATCATTAATTTCACACTGACAAGTCCTTGACTGCTTGGAACACAAACCCTATGAGGAGAGGCTGAGGGAGCTGGGGTTGTTTAGCCTGCAGAAGAGGAGGCTCAGGGCTGACCTCATTGCTGTCTACAACTACCTGAAGGGAGGCTGTAGCCAGGTGGGGGTTTGTCTCTTCTGCCAGGCAACCAGCAACAGAAGAAGGGGACACAGTCTCAAGTTGTACCAGGGGAGATATAGTCTGGATGTTAGGAGGAAGTTGTTGCCAGAGAGAGTGATTGGCACTGGACTGGGCTGCCCAGGGAGGTGGTGGAGTCGCTGTCCCTGGAGGTGTTGAAGAGAAGACATAATGAGGCAATTGTTGCCATGGTCTGGTTGATTGGAGATGGCTGGGTGCTAGGTTGGACTGGATGATCTTGGAGGTCTCTTCCAATCTGGTTGATTCTGTTCTATGGTTCTATGATTCTACTGCATACTTTTCACATTTAACTCTTCTCTGCATACCTTGAAAACATCTCACTACAAATTCGTAGGATAGGTTGCACAGGAGGTTGTAGATGTCCCACTACACCCCCACCCCCCCCAAGAGGTGTTCAAGGCCAAACTGGATGAGGCCTTGTGCAAACTGGCCTAGGTATCCCTGCCAATGGCAATGTGGTTGGAAATAGATGGTTTTCAAGGTCCCTTCCAACATAAACCATTCTATGAGTCTCCTTCACAATTGACACATACCACCAAGGAGGCTTCAGTGACTGAATTTCTATGACAGTCTTCATTCAGAATTGAAGCTTGTAGTGCTACTCAAGCCATGGTGATAACCACGATTTTGCTACTTGCTCGTTCTGAAAGTTAATAAGGTCAGTAGATACCCAACACCAAAGTGAATGCAGTTACCATCTGTGTTCCTCTCTGAGCAGCCAGAAGGTTGGGAAGCTCAGAAGCACTCAGAACAGAATCTGCATAATAAGAGAGACACTTTCTGCAGATTTTCCTCCAGAGTTTTGCAGAAGCATTCTCATAATGAGTGTTAAATTAATTTCATTGTTATATTCTGATCCATTATCAAGGACAAGCATTTAACATTTCTGAAAGTCATCGGTAATTAATCACACCTCAGGTGACAAGGACAAACAGTCTTTGGGTTTCACTGAAACTACCAAGCAATAAACTGGCTGCAGTGATCTCATGAGCTTACCATGGACTAAGTTATGGCCAAGTGACTATGCTACTCTTACCAGCAGCTAGGGCATTAGAACACGATCAGCTGCGTTCCACAGAATCATAGAATCAACCAGGTTGGACTTCCAGTATCTGAAGGGGGCCTACAGAAAAGATGGGGAGGGACCTTTTAGTGTATCAGGAAGTGACAGGACTAGAGGGAATGGAGAGAAGCTGGAGATGGGTAGGTTCAGACTGAGTGTGAGGAGGAAGTTCTTAAGCAAGAGGCTGGTGAGAGCCTGGAATGGATTGCCCAGGGAAGTGGTTGAGGCCCTATGGCTGGAGGTATCACAGTATCACAGTCTCACAGTATTACCAAGGTTGGAAGAGACCTCACAGATCATCAAGTCCAACCTGTTACCACAGAGCTCAAGGCTAGNACAAGGTAGAGGCATTTTGTCTTCTAAAGGTGTTAGATATCTTCTCTGGCCAGCCTGATGTAGGGTAGGGTGTCCCTGGGCATGGCAGGGGGGTTGGAACTAGCTGATGCTTTCGGTCCCTTCCAACCCTGACTGATTCTATGATTCTGTGATTCTATGAGACCTCCAACACCATCCAGTCCAACCTATCAGCCAGCCCTGTCCAATCAACTAGACCATGGCACTAAGTGCCTCATCCAGTCTTTCTGCATCTAAACTTTCAACATGCAGATGAGATTGCACCTAATTGTTCCTTGAAGAGTTTATAGAATTCGAGCATCTTCTGTGGGAAGCTCAAAATGGCTTTTTTTTTTTTAATTAACCATGATTAATGAATAAGCAAGGGGAAAAAAAAAAAAATCTAGATTTAGTACCCAAATAGCAACAGTAGCAAAAAGTTTTAATCATGTAGTTTAGTTCTTTCTTTATTCAAAGAAAGGCTTTGTATCAAAATTCAGAGAGCGTCTCTGAGTCTTTGGATTAATCTTTGGATTACTCCAGCAGTTATTATGTGCACTTTTCTTTTGCATTATTCTTTAGGGATAATGGCTTTAAAAGAAAAAAAATTTACTGTAGCTGAGATGGATACTCAGTGGCAGGTGAATGTGGTGACTATGAAAGAGTTTTCCAGGCACAGCAAAATTATCACAGAATCACAGAGTCTAGGAGTGGGAGAAGACCTCAGAGTTAGTGATTAGAAGCTTATTGATTTATTTTTCTCGGTCACCATTCATATACTGCAAGTAACAATAAAAAAAGCTGAATTCTTTACAGCGAGGGTGGTGAGACACTGGCACAGGTTGCCCAGGGAGGTTGTGGATGCTTCCTCCCTGGAGGCGTTTAAGGCCAGGCTGGATGAGGCCTTGAGCAAGCTGCTCTAGTGGGAGGTGTCCCTGCCTATGGCAGGGGGTTGGAGCTGGATGATCCTTGAGGTCCCTTCCAACCTAAACCATTCTATGATTCTAATTTCAACACACATTTCTCTCTGCTTGTTTGATGCTATCAGAAGTAGTTCACAATCAGTTNCCCCTGGCACAACTTGAGACTATGTCCCCTTGTCCTGTTGCTGGTTGCCTGGCAGAAGAGACCAACCCCACCTGGCGACAACCTCCTTTCAGGTAGTTGTAGACAGCAATGAGGTCTGCCCTGAGCCTCCTCTTCTGCAGGCTGCACACCCCCAGCTCCCTCAGCCCCTTCTTGTAGGGCTCTACATGTGACACAAGGCTGTGCATGTGTGAGGGATGTGAAAATGAATGTTTAGGATGGTAAAATGAACATTTAACTGCGAATGTTGCATGGATTTCCTTTCAGTTCTCATTGACGGTGTTAGCAAAGAGAGGTGACAGTCATCTGTAGGGATGACATTTAGCAAGTGAAAAGAAAGCAGAAACAAGGTTTCCACTTGTCACACACAAGGACTGACAGGAGGCTGCACTTAAGCCAAATCGGGGTTGGGGGGAAGCCACACCTTTAGAGAAAAGACACAGAGGAATCTTTGTCAGTGGTAATCAAGTGTAAAGACCTGTAATTTGTCAACGGCAAATAACAGCCATGTGGCACCAGGACTTCATGAAGGTCAGTTTGATATGGACTAGCTTAAAGTATGTTTCAAGAGCATCCTGCTTTGAGCTAGATTGGAACCAGTTCTGTTCAGTGCTGTCACTTCCCAGCTCTGTCTCTGCTCGTTGAAGCGCTTTCTGCAGTTCAGGGCAGGTTTGCATGGCCAGGGGCTGCTTCTACACTGATGGGAAGAGTTCCTGTCAAGGGCTGGGCTGCAGACAGGCTCTGTCTGAGACTTGCACCTCTGCACATGAAGGGACCTGCCACAGCTTGTGCTGCACCTTGGGGGGGTCAGGAAGGCAGAGGTGACAGCTGTGGAGAGGAGCAGACAGGACAGGTGACCCTCAATTGCTGAACAAGGGATTGCATCCTTCCTTCAGGAGGAAGGTGAAGAATCATGAGATTCAGGCCTCTTCTTCAGTGACTACTGGCCAAGGAGGACTCTGTCTCTTCTGCATTTGATCCTGATCCATGTGCTCCTCAATCCAGCCCTGGAATTCAGCTGCTGAATCAGTTTCTCATTTGCTGCTGACTCCAGGCTGAGACTTGCCCAGTGCCTGTCCTCAGTATCAGTGGTGCTGGTGGTGCTGTTATTGCTGTCAAGGGTTGAGTTGGCTCTTGGTTGTGTCTCTTTGCCTTGTTTCATGGGATTGTTCTTCTTTCCATCCTATCTGGTTTAATCTCTTTCTCACCTCATCAGTCTTTGTCTTCTTCTGTTTCTCTTCTCTTTGGGACTGCAGAGGGGGTTATGGAAAGCTTCTGGCACTTGGCTGTTGATGAACCCAGCCTTGCCCCTTGACAGTGAGAAACATGGGGAAAAGTAACAGATAACAGCACTGAAGTCAGTGTTGGCTTTAAGTTCATCGTCTCACTTCTAACCAAAGTTTTAAAAGGAATGGTCCAAAAGCAGTCTTTGCAATCAGGAAGGATGCTGCAAAGCAGTTAAATGCAGTTAACAACAGCTCTTCCTCAGCACTCACACTTTGCTTTTCTTGGAATGGGCTGCCCAGCGAGGTGGTGGAGTCACCATCCCTGGAGGTGTTGAAGCAAAGCCTGGATGAGGCATTTAGTGCCATGGTCTACATGACTGGATAGGGTTGGGTGCTAGGTTGGACTGGATGATCTTGGAGGTCTTTTCCAACCTGGTTGATTCTATGATACTATGATTCTTTCCTGTGATCAACCCACTGCACTGTACCTCTCTCTCTGCCTTTCCATAGCAAAATGATTTCAGAGCTCCACTGAGAGTACTGTTCCAGCAGGATACTATCTTCAGGACTTATTATGACCCTTTAGTGGGGTTTCTGTTTTTGTTTCTTTGATTTATAATGTACAAAAATTGCCACTGGGCTGAATTCAGGGCTCAACAAAAAGGTTTCCTGAGGTTTTTGTTTTGTTGTTCCTTTTTTTGCCTGCAGTGAGACACCAGTAAAAGGAAACTCTAACAAAAATTGATTTTAATTCTTAAAAGCCTTAAGATTTCATGACACACAAATGCTATAAACACCTTCTGTGAATGTTTTTCCTTTTCTTCAGCATCATGCAAATGGTTTCACTTAACAGAATGAATGAGTGATTAATTAAAGGTAAAATTGCATCACAGCAGAACCTAATACCTAGGAGATTTTTCCTACTACATTCACATTAGTTTTCTACTACCATCAGAACTTTTCAAATACAGTTTAATGCTCAGATATATTCTTCCACAGCATGAAGAATGTATAATAAGGTTTGTAAGGCTTGGAGCTGTTGTCAATATTGCATATTGTGGGTGTTAAAAGAAAATTAAACTAGAAACAATAACTTTTTTTTCTCTCCTCCTCCCCAGAGGAGCAGAAAATAGCTACGTTTAAAATTCTTCCTCCCCTGTACTCAGCACTGAGCACATAAGCCACACCTTCAGTGCTGTGTCCAGTTCTGGGCTCCTCAATTCAAGAGAGATGTTGAGGTGCTGGAACGTGTCCACAGAAGAGCAATGAAGCTGGTGAGGGGCCTGGAACACAGCCCTGTGAGGAGAGGCTGAGGGAGCTGGGGGTGTTTAGCCTGCAGAAGAGGAGGCTCAGGGCAGACCTCATTGCTGTCTACAACTACCTAGAGGGAGGTTGTAGCCAGGTGGGGTTGGTCTCTTCTGCCAGGCAACCAGCAACAGAAGAAGGGGACACAGTCTCAAGTTGTGCCAAGGGAGGTCTAGGCTGGATGTTGGGAGGAATTTCCTGCCAGAAAGAGTGATTGGCATTGGAATGGGCTGCCCAGGGAGGTGGTGGAGTCACCATCCCTGGGAGTGTTCAAGCAAAGCCTGGCTGAGGCACTTAGTGCCATGGTCTGGTTGACTGGATAGGGCTGGGTGCTAGGTTGGCCTGGCTGATCTTGGAGGTCTCTTCCAGCCTGGTTGATTCTATGATTCTAAAAAAATCTAAGGAGCACAGAATGTGGCTGAGAAATGTCAATTAACTTTTATGCACTTTATTTTTATCAGAATGGTTCCCTAATTGAGACACAGAGATATTAGCATATCAGCTCTTCTTTTTGTGTTGATCTGAGATGATTTCAGAGCGTGTATGATTCACTGATACCCACTATATGAATACCTGCAAAATTCCCAGTGACATTATAGTAATGACATGGCAAGACAAGGGAATTGCTGCTTAAAATATTTGCTCTTAGCTGTATCTCTTCATAACCTAAACTATTCAGGTGTTGAAACATTAAATTATTATTGTTTGGTTCTTAAACATACAGTTGTCATAGAATCATAGAATCAGTCAGGGTTGGAAGGGACCATAAGGATCATCTTGTTCCAACTCCCCTGCCATGGGCAAGGACACCCTATCTTACATCAGGCTGAACACAGCCTCATCCAGCTTGGCCTTAAACACCTCCAGACATGGAACCTCAACCACCTCCCTGGGCAACCCATTCCAGCCTCTCACCACTCTCATGCTCAACAACTTCCTCTTTATGGCAAGTCTGAACCTACTCATCTCCAGCTTTGCTCCATTTCTCCTAGCCCTCTCATTCCCTGAGAGCCTAAAAAGTCCCTCACCAGCTTTTTTGTAAGCCCCCTTCAGATACTGAAAAGCCACAAGAAGGTCACCTCAGAACGTCGTCTTCACGAGACTGAACAGCCCCAACTCTTTCAGACTGTCCTTACAGCAGAGCTGCTGCAGCCCTCTGAGCATCCTCATGGCCCTTTTCTGGACATGCTCCAGCATCTTCATATCCCTCTTGGAGTAGGGGCTCCAGAACTGGATGCACTACTCCAGGCTGGGTCTCAGCAGAGCAGAGTAGAGGAGGAGAATCACCTCTCTCACCCTGCTGGCCACACTTCTCCTGATGCAGCCCAGGCTCTGGTTGTCCCTCCAGGCTGCAAGTGCAGCCTACTCGCTCCTACTAATACTAATGATTTATATGACTTGTTCTGACTTTCAGCTGCTTCCTAGAATTCTACATTAATCTTTCTTTGTGTTTCTGCCAAATTTCCATGTGCCCTGTAGTAACCTCTCTTCTTGCCTTGCTTGGACATTTGTTTAAGAGTCTAGAATTTTTCAGGAATTAGATGACCAATTATTGCTAAAAAAGGCTGTCATTGAGAATTTAATTGGCCTATAGCAGCATAGAAAAGGTTGCTTAGGCCAACATATAGATAAAATCCAAAGCAAATGGAATTGCTCTTTATTATTATCAAAGTTTTAAGGTCATCTTTTGATTTAGATTTCTTTGGTGACACTGCTATCACAGCAGCTTTTGTTTCTACCTCACAGAATCACAAAATGCTAGGGCTTGGAAGAGACCTCAGAAGCTCGTCTGGTCATAGAATCATAGAATCAACCAAGTTGGAAGAGACCAAGCCCCTTCTGAAGCAGGTTCATATGAATCAGGTTGCTCAGAATTGTGTCCAAGTTGAGTTTTGACTCTTTCCAGAGAATGAAACTCCACAGCCTCTCTGGGCAGCATGCTCCAGGGTTCCAGCACCCTCACAGCAATTTTTCCCCCCTCCTCCTGTTCAGATGGAACCTCTTGGGTTCCAGTTTGTGCCCATTGCCCCTTGTCCTGTCACTGGCATCACTGAAAAAGACCTCAGCTCAATCCTCTTGATTCTTGTGCTTTAGATCTTGCTAAGCATTGAGAAGTTCCCCTCTTAGGCTACTCTTCTTGAGGCTCAACAGCTCCTTTCCAAGTGCCTTCCAACTCTCACCATTATATGATTCTATGTTAAAAGCCAAATTTGTAGCTCAGACCAGAGCTGAGACCAGGGTTCTGTTGATACCTGTCAGTGCAATTACATAAGCACTGAAACAAAAAGGAAACCAAACACTATGGAATTACTAATCCAGGTATAAAAGAGAAGCATGCAAGTGTATTCTCCAGCACAAACCTCAAAATGACATCAGCTCACTTGTATGCCCTGCTAAGGCTCTTCAAGAAGTCCCAGATCTATTTCTGAGTGCTGTGTAGTGGAAAGAAGTTAAATAAGTAATTTTGTTATGTCACAGGGAATAAAAACCAAGTCTGCATCTCACTAGACTTTCCCCAAGTTCTTCAGACTTGATAATGGTGAGCTAATGGCCTCACCTCTGATTTCTTTCATCAAACTGTTACACTGTTGTTATCTCCTTCGTCTCAAAGCCTTGGTATTCATGTCTTTTAAACCTAAAATTGGAATTCCCTGCCATTGGAATGGGCTGCCCAGGGAGGTGGTGGAGTCACCGTCCCTGGACGTGTTCAGAAAAGCCTGGCTGAGGCACTTAGTGCCATGGTCTAGTTGAGTGGATAGGGCTGGGTGCTAGGTTGGACTGGATGATCTTGGAGGTCTCTTCCAACCTGGTTGATTCTATTCTATTCTGTTATATTATATTATATTATATTATATTATATTATATTCTGTCTTCTCTTAACACATTCCTCTTCATTGCATAAGCACAGAGAAAAAAACCACACACAGTAAAACGTTAGTCACAAATACTATGTGCCTGTCCTCCAACAAAACGTCACTTGAACTCTTCAGAAAGTTTCCAACAATGACAACAGCAGCAAAGGAAATAAACCCAAACTGTCTCCTGACTGTAAAATAGAACAAAGTATTCTCTGGAGTCGCATGATCCCATTTCATGGGATAATAAGAGGATAATGCCATCTAGGTTTGATTGCTTCTGTATGCCCAGAGAAAATATTTTGTTTACACTCTGACCTAGAAAAAGAAGTATGCAATGAGTTCATGCTACTGTTGTAAAAGACTAAATGTAATATTCCATGTTCCCCTCTCAGGAAACAACTGGGGGATTACAGCAACACAACTGAGACCAAGGCCTGTGCAAACAGTTTTAGCATTTTTGCTATCTAGACAACAAAGTCTTGGACTGGAATCCAGCAGTCTTTCAGAGAATCCCAGAGTCCCAGCACAGTGTGGATTGGAAGGCACCCCTGGATATCACCCAGTTGCCCAAGGATCACAATATTCAGGCAGATTTGGAATCTCTCCAGAGAGGAAGACTCCACAACCTGCTTCCAGGCTCCAGCACCCTCACACCAAAGAAGTTTCTCCACATGTTCAGATAGAACAGCCCCAGATCTCTTAGTCTTCATAGCAGAGATGTTCAAGTGCCATAATCATCCTCGTAGCTCTCCTTTGGATAGTCACCAGAAGATCTCTGTCTCTCTTGAACTGGGGAGACCAAAACTGGACACAGTATTACAGTCTTTCCAGGGCAGAGTAGAGGGGCAGGAGAACCTCCCTAGACTTGCTGGACACACTTTTCTTGATGCCTTCCAGGATGCCATTGGCCCTA
Organism: Tricholaema leucomelas; assembly: GCA_013400475.1. Taxonomy (NCBI): domain Eukaryota; kingdom Metazoa; phylum Chordata; class Aves; order Piciformes; family Lybiidae; genus Tricholaema lacrymosa; species Tricholaema leucomelas. Next base: position 53,508 of record WAAF01001351.1, on the reverse strand, counting down.
CTGGCCACAAGAGCACATTGCTGTTAATGGATAACTTGCTGCCCACTCCAAGGTGTTTCTCCACAGAGCTGCTTTCCATCAGATGCTACTCCTCCCCAGATGCAGGCCTACTGAATTCCATGATGCTTTAAGGTACAATATCACAACACTGCCATCTTATTCAGATGGAAGAATTTGGTCCTTTTTGAACAGGGCACAACACTTCCACAGTCTTTAGATTAAAAATGCATCCAATCTATGGTCACTGTAAATTCCTGATGAAGTAAAGAGATCCTGCTCATAAAGGAACTTTTCTAGCAAATAAATGTTCTTTGTTTGTTGAATGTTTTATCATTAGGGGGAGTTTAATTTCATTTTTCTTCTCTGGCTTGGCTAATTTCACACTCCAGTAGAGTGATTTAGACTTTGACCTACTTTACCATTTTATCTTTCGTTTCTTAGCAATGTCAATGATATGCAAATCAATTGTAATTAATGGGCTATATCCTAAAGGCCATCCATGAATGGAAGGCTTCAAAGATACTGGCAGTTACAATTATCTAGACTATTGTATCTCCTTATTTTGTTGTGGGTGGTGGGGTTTTTTTTTCCTTTATGTTAAATAAGCATCAGGATAAATGGGCTTGCTCTTTTTTTTGGTCACTTATATTTATCTGCTTTGCACAGATTTGGATTTTCTAGCTTCTGGAAGAAGTAAATAGCTGCATACAAGAGGTAAGGGCAAACATTGGCAACTTATAGCCAAAGCAACCTGCTTACTCAGCCAAGACCACTCTTATTGTGCCGCTCTACCATGTCTAGGTAGGATGTGATGGTTTGGGTGTTACCTGCCCCTCCCCACACTTAAGCAAATCACCCAGACTGGACTCGGCCAAGCTGGAGATTAGAATGAAGCTTTATAATTGTGCTAGTTTGAGCCTAGCTAGAATGTTTTGGTGAGAAGGACTAGATCATAGGCTGTGCAATGAAAACAATGGTGATGTCTACTTCCCTCACAGTCTTGCTGAGATGTGTAAAAAAGGAAAGGAAAACACAAAGTCACTTCACTTGTCACTTCGCTCTGGGCTTTGCTCTCGGCTCTTGGCCTGCTGGGGAGCTGGGGCTGCTGGCTGAACTCCACCTTACTCTTTAACCTCACCCTCCATTTGCTTTGGCTGATTCACCTTGCTTCTTAACACCCCTGGCCAAACCTCCATTCTTCCTTGGGACTGGGGTAAGGTTGAGAGAGGCAGGGGGAAGGTG
>WAAF01001351.1:36424-51934 GCA_013400475.1 Tricholaema leucomelas | reverse complement strand
TAAATATCTGCTTGCATCTTGTGCTAAGCTACAAATACAAAGCTTCATTCAATTTCCAGAGCTGCTGCCTTTAATCTGGGTGATTTTCCAAAGTGTGGGGGTGCAGGGAACACCCAAACCATCACAACAGCTATATACAAAAATATACAAGTTAAAAAGGTAATACAGAAACACAACAGCCCTCCCAGAAACCTGAGTCCCCAGGGGGTGCTCTCAGCCATCCTTCCACCTCCCTTCCCCCCCTCTACCTTATCCCAAACTTTGCCTTATGTTCAAGGTGACTTTGGAGAACCAGCCAGGGAGGTTAGAAAGAAGAAGGATTAGTTAAGCAGTGAGTTAGGGAGGGAAGTGCATGCAGCCAGAGCTAGAGAGCAACTCTGTTATCTATGTTTGTGTTCTTGTTCTTATCCATCCCAGCAAGCCTGTGAGTGCAGTAGACATCACCACTGTTTCCTTTCCACAGCCTACTATCTAATTCTTCTCACCAAAATATTCCAGCTAGCTTCAAATTAGCACGTAGTATTAAGACAATTTTAAAAGACATTACTTCACACACTTGAAATTGTCACTTTCCAACATACAACCTTCTACCCAACACCCCAGTGATGACTAGACCATGTCCCAGATTGCCACATCTGCTCATTTCCTGAACATCTCAGGAATGGGCTGCCCAGGGAGGTGGTGGAGTCGCCATCCCTGGAGTCGCCATCCCTGGAGCTGTTCAAGGCCAGATTGGACGTGGCACTTGGTGCCATGGTCTAGTCTTGAGCTCTGTGGTGAAGGGTTGGACTTGATGATCTGTGAGGTCTCTTCCAACCCTGATGATACTATGATACTATGATACTATGATCTCCAGGGATGGCGTTGCCACTGCTTCCCAAGACAACCTATTCCAATGCCTGACCATATAGTATTAAGAAGATGATATATGGAGCTGTTGGAGGAAGGTCTGGAGGAGGTCCTCAAAGATGATCAGAGGGCTAGAGAAAATCCCTATGGGGTCAGGCTGAGAGAGTTGGGGCTGTTAGGTCTGGAGAAAAGGTGTTTCTGGCAGGATGTTATAATGTCCTTATAGTCCCTCAAGGGGGCTACAAGAAAGCTGTGAAGAGACTTTTTATTAGGGCTTGTCATTATAGGATGAAGGACGACGGCTTTGAGCTGAAAGAGAGGAAATTTAGTCTGGAGATTAGGAATTCTTTACAATGAGGGTAGTGAGATGCTGGAACAGGCTGCTCAGGAATGGCCCCTCCCTGGAGGTGTTCAAGGCCAGGTTGGATTAGAGCTTGAGCAAGCTCTTCTAGTGGGAGGTGTCAATTTCCATGGCAGGGCAGTTGGAACTAGGTGATCTTCAAGGTCCTTTCTGACCTAAAACATTCTATAAATCTGTTTTAAAAAATAAAAAGAAGAAATGAAAAAGAGGAAAGCAAAGTCCTGGATGCTTTCTCATCACTACTACTACCTGTCTTGTTTTCTAGGAGAGCTCATTGTATAACTTCCAGACAATAACCATAAGTAAGGAGTTGGGAGGGGAATACAGATCGTGTAATATAAGTGGAAAATGCTCTTAGAGCTCACCGTTGTTTGGTTGGGTTACTACTTTGCACAGATTCCTTCAAAATGAAATGCTGCTGCTATGTAAGGGAAAAAGATGGATCCAACTTCAAGGATGCTTATCAGCAATGCACTGTTGAAAACCTGGGCATAACATTCTCTCTTGATTTTATAACTGTTCATTGTTACAGGATTTTGTTAAAATAAAAACCTGCAAATCCAGCATGCACCAATAAAACTGATGGCAAGAGATAATTAATTCAGGGAAGCACATATTGAAACTCATTAAAAGGCAACAGATTGATGACATCTGTTAAAGTGTTAAATATATATCCCCCGAGCAGTACTGTTGGTCTGTGATCCTTTTCTTTCCAGCCAAATGCAACATATTTTTTTATAGACCTTTCATTTCCCCACTCCCCCCACTCAGATTATTTGGAAGTAGGCTAAATTATTCTGTTGCATCCTAAATTTCCTGATCAATTCTTAAGATCCTAATCTATTCATAAACAAGATATACTTGTCTTCCTCATCAAGAAGAAGATGAAGTAGAATCATAGAATCAATCATAGAATCAATCATGTTNCCTCAGCCTCTCCTCACAGGGCTGTGTTCCAGACCCCTCACCAGCTTCATTTCCCTTCTCTGGACACATTCCAGTATCTCAACATCTCTCTTGAATTGAGGAGCCCAGAACTGGACTCAGCACTCAAGGTGTGGCCTGACCAGTGTTGAGTACAGGGGAAGAATAACCTCCCTTGTCCTACTGGCCACACTGTTAGGAAGAAATTCTTTAGTTTGAGGCTGGTGAGACACTGGAACAGGTTGCCCAGAGGAGTTGTGGATGTCCCCTGCCTGGAGGTTATCAAGGCCAGGTTGGATGAGGCCAAAGAAGGAAGGAAGGAAGATATGATGAAGTCATGTCTCTCTCAAGTTAAAAATTTGCTGAGCTTTAAATAAAGTTGATCCTGTGTCCAGCAATGAGCTGGATTTTCAGTATTCAAAGCATTCAAATTGCTAGGTTCAGTGTCAAAATAACAGAGAGGGAGAGGAAAGACTGACTTGGAAAGGCAAAAGGAGAGGTCAGGATGCAACACTCAGTGGCAATAAAGGACATTTCCCTGTGTTGTGGAGAATCCAGTTTTGAATACTTATTTTACCCTAGTGCCATGTTACTGTTGTTCTCAGCTGCTTTGCTTTCAGTCTGTGTTCCAGGTTGTATAAATAATTAATCACAGGCAGAAGAAATCAAATAGAGGCTTGAATCTTGTGCCTTTTATGTGCCTGTGGAAGTGGGAAGCTACAAGAAACACAGAAAGTGGTCTTCATTTCTCTTCTAAAAACCTTTTGGAAAGATTGTTCTGGTGAATAGGGACTTAGAGATAACTTTTACTTGTTTAGAAGGACAAGAAAGCGTTTCCCACATGTATTTATGATCAAGTGTCAATGGTTTTTGGGATCTTAACTAAAAAAAAGCAGCTTTTCAGGAGGAAAATTGATTTCCTGCCACTTTCACTTGCCATCCTGTCTGTCACTGAACATTATCTTAAGCAGACTTTTGCTCAAGATGCATGTTAATTTAGAACCATTGAACTATTTTTTGTTGGAAAAGACCTTTAAGATCACCAAGTCCAACCATTCTCTAACTCTCCCAAGCCTGGTGCTAAAAGGTGTCCCTCAGCATCACATTTCTGCCTCTTTGAAACTTCTCAGAGATAGAGAATCAACCACCTGGAGAGCCTCTTCCAGTCTTTGAGGAGCCTTGCACAGAAGGAGTTTGATGCATTCACTCTAAAATGGGTCAAGAATTGGCTGGAGGGCCAGGCCCAGAGTGGTGGTAAATGGTGCCACATCCAGTTGGCAGCAGTCACTAGTGGTGTGCCCCAAGGATCAATGCTGGGCCCAGTCCTGTTCAATAAGAGTGTGGCCAGCAGGACAAGGAAGGTTATCCTTCCACTGTACTCAACNCCTCATAGGGTTTGTGTTCCAGGCCCTTCATCAGCCTTGTTGCCCTTCTCTGGACACATTCCAGCACCTCAACATCAGTCTTGAATTGAGGAACCCAGAACTGGACACAGCACTCAAGTGTGGCCTGACTAGTGCTGAGTACAGGGGAAGAATATATCCAATTGAGGCTGATTTTATTCTCTTCTATAGTACAGCTCCCCTCAATTTTCTTATAGTAGTTGTGAGGTGTTCTCTTGCTCCAAAAGACAGCTGTGCTTTACTTCCTAGTGTTAGAAAATGCCCCTCCTGCATCATTACATCGTGATGGAGAAGTAATTTGCTTCCTCAGTTAACTGAAGGGCCTTCTTTCCCTGACAAGAGGAAAAAGCAAGCAAAAATAAAAGTGAATGAAAGCTTAAAGCAAGTCTCAATGCCTTGCACGTTGCACAGGGAGCGTGAAGGGTAAGATAATGTTTGTAGTGTGCCATTGGGCAAGGCACAGTGAAAGCTAATTGCAGCGCGAGGGCTCGATAAGGCAGCACGCTAAAAGAAAGCGTGTGTGGAGGAAAAAGGACACATCTTAGGGCATTAGAATTCTGATGTTACTATTAAAAATCATCACTTTTTGATGCTTGATGGCAAGATTCTGCAATTTACTTGTGGTGCTATTCTGTAGTAGCTCTGAGATCGCTCAGTATCAGTTGCTGACATTCCATTAACGTTATGTAAATCTCAATGTGACAGCTCCTGACAACACATGATAACAAATAATGATGGAACTTTATGGATTATTTCTCCCCATTCTGTCTCAAAACTTAGCAGCTTTGACACAGGATGAGCAAATGTCTACTGAGACTTTTTTTTTCCCCTCCCTTCTGCGTGAACTTTTAAAGCAGCGTTGAAATTTATGTCAGTGAGATGAATCATAGAATCATAGAAAGGCATAGGTTGGAAGGGACCTCAAGGATCATCCAGCTCCAACCCCCTGCCATAGGCAAGGACACCTCCCACTAGAGCAGCTTGCTCAAGGCCTCATCCAGCCTGGCCTTAAACGCCTCCAGGGAGGAAGCATCCACAACCTCCCTGGGCAACCTGTGCCAGTGTCTCACCAGTGGAAACACACTTTCTTTTATTTACAGTGGGCACCTGCTGGTTGTTTTCATAATCTCTAGGATATTCCCAGAAAAGCAAGCCCAAAGAAACAAGTACTGATATTTACCTTAAAGTAGCAGAATGGGATTCAGCATGAAATTGTTGCCAGAACAATATGGCACATTCTCTAACTGTGACTGTCCTCCTCCAATACAATCATAGAATCAAGCAGGTTGGAAGAGACATCCAAGATCATCCAGTCCAACCTATCAACCAGCCCCATGCAATCAACTAGACCATGGCACCAAGTGCCACATTCAATCCCTTCTTGAACACCTCCAGGGACAGCAAGTCCACCACCTCCCTGGGCAGCCCATTCCAATGCCAATCACTCTCTCCAGGAAGAACTTCCTCCTAACATCCAGCCTAGACCTGCCCTGGCATAGCTTGAGACTGTGTCGCCTTCTTCTGTTGCTGGTTGCTTGGGAGAATAGAATCATAGAATCAACCATGTTGGAAGAGACCTCCAAGAGCATCCAATCCAACCTATCACCCAGCCTCATCCAATCAACTAGACCATGGCACTAAGTGCCTCATTCAGTCCCTTCTTGAACATTTCCAGGGACCGCAACTCCACCACCTCCCTGGGCAGCCCATTCCAATGCCAACCACTCTCTCTGGCAACAACTTCCTCCTAACATCCAGTCTATACCTCTCCTGGCACAGTGTGAGATCGTATCCCCTTATCCTGTTGCTGGTTTCCTGGGAGAATATAATCTGGAATACAACATGAATCCATATATTTTAATGTATTTAGGACTTAGGTGACCTAAGAAGAAATGTGAAGTTGACTGTGGAGTACTGAATTATAGAATTGTTTCAGTTGGAAAGGACTTCTAAGATCATTGAGTCCAACTGTTGACCATGGCCACTAAAGCCATGAAGGGTGGTCATGCAGCTGCCCTGGCTGCTAGGTCTGCACAGATGCACCTTATCACACAACCTCCATCCTGAACAGAGTGCTTGCTGCACAGAAAAGCAGAAGCAAGACTTTGGGCACATCAGGCTGTGGGTCACCACATATCCTCCCTTCTGGGATGGGTAAGTCATCTAATAGAGACCTACAATGAAGACAGTACCAACTGAGATGTCAGGAGTGTCAGCTCTCAGCCTGTCATTTTGGATATTAGTGGCAGCTCTCTCAAAGAACCCCAGGGCTTACCAAACCTGCAAGTTTGCACAGAAGGGTGCAAAAGTGGGGAGAACCACCCGAAGCAGGGACAGGGTAAAACCAAAACCTGTACAAAACATAGGAGCTGTCCAAAAGCAGGGATGGTCCAGTCACAGCACAAAGCTGTCCTGTCAGGCATTCTGTCAGGAGCTCTTTCAAGACAGGGACCTCTCAAGACAAGAACTGTCATGGCAGGAGCCTGTTCCCATTCTCCCTTGCTCTGTTTATGCTATTCTAGGTAAAATGTCCATTTACCATTTCATACTGGGTAGGAAAACCCAGCCAATCACCAGCCCCACTCCAGTGCAGGCTTCCACATGGGTCAGCCCACGTGAGGAAAGATGCCTCCTGACGTTCAGTCTTCAAGCCCAGAGGGCAGAGTGGGGAAAGCAGTTTTCATGCCTTCTTCTCCCATTCAATCCCCAGAGAGGGGAGAGAAGAAAGGAATTTGGGGTACCCCAGGGCAGTAATATGATGCACATTTTTCCTCCTTAGAAAAAGTGTGGAATCTTCTCTGTGACTTAAACATTGCAAGATCAGGAACTGTGTTTCATTGGGAAAAGAAAAAAAGAACCTAAATACACAAGGCTGATGGAAATTCATTCCTAGTGCTAGCCCCAGGCAGTTTTACTCTCTTGTGGCACCATTTAACAATTCACATGACTGTGATTAATGCAAAACAATGTCGTGGCTGGAAGCCTGAGCTGACTGATAATAGTCAGCTGAACAACACAATGAAATCATAAATATTTCCTTCTGCATCATGCTGAACCTGTAGTTTAGAAACTTACATCTGGAAAATTACAACATGACTCCTATGGGGACAGGCTGCAAGAGTTGGGGTTCTTCGGTCTGGCAAAGAGAAGGCTCCAGGGAGACCTTAAAGCAGCCTTGCACTACCTGAAGGAGGAGACAGGAGAGTTGCAGAGGGAGCAGGGCAGAGCATTTATGGTGTTTAGATAACTGTAATCAAGGGTGTGAATATAAAATGGAAAACACCATGCTAAGGTGAAGCTTTACAGGAGAAAAAGAAGCACAAGGAGTCCCAGTAGGTCATAAGACACAGAATTGCTTCAGCTGGAAAAGACCTTTAAGATCATTGAGTCCAACCACTATCTCAGCACTGCCAAATATTCTGCTAAACCATGTCCCTAAGTGCTGTAGCACTGTAGGGAAAAGGGACCTGGGTGTCCTGGTGGACAGAAAGATGACCACAAGCCAGCAACATGCCCTTCTTCTGCCCCTCTACTCTGCCCTGATGAGATCTCATCTTGAATACTGTGTTTAGTTTTGGGCTCCCCCGTTTAAGAGAGACAGGGATCTGCTGGAGAGGATGCAGCAGAGGGCTACGAGTATGATGAGGGGACTGGAGGGCATGGCTGATGAGGAGAGGCTGAGGGACCTGGGGCTGCTTAGTCTGGAGAAGAGAAGACTGAGAGGGGACTTGATAAATGTTTATAAGTATCTGAAGGTTGGGCGGGGGGTGGGTGGGGAGGGGACACAGGTTCTTCTGACTTACTCCCTGGGATAGGACAAGGAGCAATGGGTGTAAGTTGCAGCACAACAGAAACCTGTCCTGCTGGGCACTCTGTTAAGACAGAAGCTCTTTCAAGACGGGAACTCTCAATGAGGGAATTATCAAGGTGGGAATCCTTGCTCTATTTATCCTTTTTTCTAGACAAAGTGTCCATTTACCATTTATACTGGGCACAAAAATCCAGCCAACCAACAGCTTGATTCCAGCACGGGTTTCCACACAGGTCAGCCCATGTGCAGAAAGGCACCCTTTGCTGCCCCACTTCAAGCCTGCAGAGTGGGATGGGGAAGCAGGTTTTCATGCCTTTCTTCTCTCATTCAAACCCACAGGGTGAGAGGGAATAGAGAGGATTTTGGGGTACCCCTGAAAACATGGACAGTTGTGTGGTGTTTGGAAGATGTTGTATGATGTGTATAAAACTTTAACGTCTCACTCTCCTGGCACATTTCATCCATGTGATTTATAAAGCAATGAAATGCTTTATATAAGTGCCCAGGTGGCCAAGAGAGCCAATGGCATCCTGGCCTGCATCAAGAATGCTGTGGCCAGCAGGAGCAGGGAGGTCATTCTGCCCCTGTACTCTGCGCTGGTTAGACCACACCTTGAGTACTGTGTCCAGTTCTGGACCCTCAATTTAAGAAGGACATTGAGATGCTTGAACGTGTCCAGAGAAGGGCAACGAGGCTGGTGAGGGGCCTCGAGCACAGCCCTACGAGGAGAGGCTGAGGGAGCTGGGATTGTTTAGCCTGGAGGAGGCTCAGGGGAGACCTCATTGCTGTCTACAACTACCTGAGGGGTGGTGGTAGCCAGGAGGAGGTTGCTCTCTTCTCTCAGGCAGCCAGCACCAGAACAAGAGGACACAGCCTCAAGCTGTGCCAGGGGAAATTTAGGCTTGAGGTGAGGAGAAAGTTCTTCACTGAGAGAGTCATTGGCTACTGGAATGGGCTGCCCAGGGAGGTGGTGGAGTCACCATCCCTGGAGCTGTTCAAGGCAGGATTGGACGTGGCACTTGGTGCCATGGTCTAGCCTTGAGCTCTGTGGTAACAGGTTGGACTTGATGATCTATGAGGTCTCTTCCAACCTTGGTAGTACTGTGAAATAGCTGCACATGAAGTAAATTTAGAGCTTCATTCGGATGTTAATTTTATCAAATCTTCATTACTTCTCCTCCCCACCCCTGGAAAAAAAATGGGATGAAATTAAATCATTGGTACCCAAATTTCACCTTGTATGAAATATTATTCGAGTTCAGGAAGCAACAATGACTGCACCACATTAAATAATCCAAGAAATATACCTCGATACACTTGCTGTCACTTCTGCTCTATAAAATATGAATCCACTTTGTGCTCATGAGCTAATAAATGTGGTAAGGACTTTGGAGCCACCACTTTCCTTGCCCTTATTACTTGATAGACTTTCTACATATATTCCCATTCGGCAGGCGAGATACATTTCAGCTCTAAACTCTCAAGCTTTGGGATCATGCACTTCTTCATTAGATCTTTAAAGCCCTTCTATGCTGTTATTCTCCTAATGCTGGATGCACAAGGAACATCCAATTCTGTCTCTTTTTGCCAAGTGCCCTCTCTCTCCTCTTCCAAATAATTCACTAAAACCACATCTTCCAGGAATCCTTCTGACTTTGTTTTTTTCTAACTATTAATCTCCACATGCTTTAAACCCTGTTCAAATCCCCATTCTCTCCCTATCATTAGGTGAAGTAGACTGCTTCTTGTAGCTTTGATTAAGGATCAGATGCAAATCTCTCATCATGTGGAGCCTTCATTTAAACAATCAGGAGAGCAAAGAAATAATCATAGAATCATAGAATGGTTTAGGTTGGAAGGGACCTCAAGGATCATCCAGCTCCAACCCCCTGCCATAGGCAGGGACACCTCCCACTAGAGCAGGTTGCTCAAGGCCTCATCCAGCCTGGCCTTAAACGCCTCCAGGGAGGCGTTAAAATAAAGCACTTTTTTTTCCTTGTAACTTGCAAAGTGAAAATATTTAGTCAGAGGAGTTTAGACAGACAGAAGGACCCTTGCTGATGGTTTCCTCAGCTGTGCTTTCACTGAGCACTTATTTATTCTTATTATGATATTTATCTTATTTATCTTGTATCAAGCTATAAATTTGTGATGGTTTGGCTGTTCCCTGCGCCCCCCCCCCCCGCTTTGGAAAATCACCCAGACTAGACTCAGCAGCTCTGGGAATTGAGTGAAGCTTTATATTTACAGCTTAGCACAAGATACAAGCATACAGTTACAATATATATAGTTATAGTCTGAAATATGCACGTTGAAAGTAATACAGAAACACAACAGCCCTCCCAGAAACCTGAGTCCCCAGGAGGGGCTCCCAACCACCCTTCCACCTTCTTCCCACCTCTCTACCTTACCCAAGATGTTGCCTTACACCAAAGGAAGATTGGAGGGTTGGCCAGGGGGATTAGGAAGCAAATGGATTAGTCACACAGACAGCAGGTTAGGTTAGAGAAGTGCAGCCCACAAAGCCCAGAGTGCAACTCCATCATCTATATTTACGTTCTTGTTGTTACCCCTTTCAGCAAGCCTATGAGTGCAGTAGACATCACCATTGTTTCCTTTCCACAGCCTGTAATCTAATTCTTCTCACCAAAACATTCTAGCTAGGCTCAAAGTAGCACAGAATGACATCACACTGCAAATTCTTCAAGATTCCCTGAGAAGTTATATTGAGTGGAGCAGTTTAGTTGCTTTATTTCCTCTTTATGTGCCTATTTTTTTTTCCCCAGGCACATTTCTGCCATTACAGTCAAACTTTTGTGGCAAGTAAAACTTTATTTGTTTTATTTGCTGAGCTAAAAATATGATTCAGTCCAATTAATATTTAGACTGTCTAAATAAAATTCAGCAGCTGTTAGTTGTTGCTCAGTGACAATACTGGGAATTAGATATTAGTATAGCTAAAGCTGACATTTGAAAGCTTCACAGAATCTCTGAATTTCATGGTAGAACTTGGAAGAAACCTCTGGAGATTATCTACTCCATCTCTCCTGCTAAAGCAGGGGCACCCACAGCAGGTTGCCCAAGATCACAATGTCTACAGTCTCTCCAGAGAAGAAGACTCCACAACCTTTCTGGGCAGCTTGCTCCAGGGCTCCAGCACCCTCACAACAAGGAAGTTTTTCCTGATGTTCAGATGGAACCTTCTGGTTTCCCATTTGTGCCATTTGTCCCTTGTCCTAGTACTGGGAAGCACGCTGAAAAGCACCTGGCCCTATTGTCTCACCCCCCACCCTTTAGCTCTTGCTGAGCATTGAGAAGATCCCCTCTCAGGTTGCTCTTCTCCAGGCTGAACAACCCCAGATCTTTCAGCCTTTCCTGTTCACAGATTATACTCCAGGTGCCTCAGCACCATGGTGGTGTCCACTGGACTCTCTCCAGCAGTTCCATATCTCTCTTGCACTGGGGACCCCAGACCTGGACTTTCTGGCATCTGCTTCTTTCCTCTGCTGTTATGTTCACCCTTAGAGTGCTTCTTAAAGAGCCAAGGGCCACCACTTCTGTGCTCTTCTGAGTGGACAGAACATTGAGTTTATGAGTAATTGGAGTACCAAGCTGTCCTCTGGGTGGAAATATGCTGTCATTGGGGGTGTTTTCTTCCTCTTTGGATATGACTGTATTTGGATTCAGGCATTTTATTTTCACATTGTGCTTCCTTTTTCACAGAATTGCAAGCTACAAAATAGCTTCCTCCATCCTAATTAAGGCAGAGGGTTATTTGCTGCCTTACTTGCATTGTTGGTGACATTGGCAGAGCTGAAATAACACTGACTAGGCAATGGCCACTTGACCACAGGCCAGTGTTATCCTAGCTAAAACAATGCTTAGAAACAACTTATTTGAATGTGAGCCCAGACAAGTCCAATATCTGCACCATCACATCAGCACAATACATTTGACTTCTTAATAAGCAAAGTAAAATCAGAATCACTAGGCTGTCTTATCAGTCAGTCTTGTAGTGATGGGGAAAAAAGAGGATTTCTACATGCATGCAGAACTTCTGCTCTTAAGAACAGAAATGGGACAACTTGGTTTGGGTCTATGGCTGTTGAGGAGGCCTGAGGGAACTGGAGTTGTTTAGTCTGGAGAAAATGAGGCTCAGGGGAGACTTTCTTATAATTTCTCTACAACTTCCTGAAAGGAGATTGGAACCCAGTGGGCATTGTATCATAGTATCATAGTATCATAGTATCATCAGGGTTGGAAGAGAGCTCACAGATCATCAAGTCCAACCCTTCACCACAGAGCTCAAGGTCTCCTTTTCTAAGCAACAAGCAAGAGAAAAAGAGTAAAAGGCCTCAAGCTGCACCGTGGGAGGCTTAGGCTGGACACAAAGAACAACTTCCTCCCCAGAAGGATGTCAAACCCTGGGACAGGCTGACGAGGCAATTGGTGGAGGCACCACTAGTGAAGGGAATTAAAGGCATATAGATGTGGTGCTGAGGGATATGCTTCAGTTGTCACCTGACAGTTGGACTCCATCATCTTAAGGGTCTCTTCTGAAAAATCACAGCTCTCTCAGCCTTTCCTCATCTGGAAGGGCTTATAGTCCTCTGATCATTGCTACTTCATCTCTCATGCTGCTCTCATTTAAATAATCTTGTTTACCCATGGCCATCTCCTCATTTCATTTCTATCTCCTCAGTGCAAGGTACTGGCTGCCCCTCCCCACCTGTTTTTATCTCCCTGCATCACCTGTCATGACACAGCCAACAACATGGTTATTGATTGCATATTTAATGGGTTTGATGGCATAATACTGCTCAATATTGGTTGAAAATACTGATTGGGTTTTCTTAACACACTTCAACCTGTCATACAGGACAATCTTAGTTCTTTCCATACCCTTCTGAATACCCACAAATAATTACTGAATTGCTGTCAGTGGCAAGATACAAAGGCAGCACATCTTGTTGACAACAGCTACATAATTCAGAAGGCTTCACTTTGGAAAGTTCTTAATCTTCTGCTGGCATTTTACACTGCGTAGGAAACATTTACCATAATCCATTTCTTGGAATTTTCCTGCTGAAGTTTCCTGCCCTACATTTTCCCCTAGGAAATTGCAAAGCTGATGGATTTAGTGTTATTTCCCATCTGTCCTAGCCACAAGTAAGCATCACTGAAATTATAGCTGTGTTTCTTATAATGTCGCTTGTTACCTTCTCTCTTTTGTCTGGTTTTGTGCCACTTAAATTTTATGGCTGTTAAGTTACTTTTTATCAGCCTATTAAGGAAAAGAAAATTGCTCTGCTTATGACCCTAGGACCTATGATATTCCATTAGTGACCTCCATCTTTATCAAATTGCTTCAAATGCTGAATATTGCAAAGCTTTAATATAGAACACAAGTTTTAGAAGCCTCTTTCACCACTGAAGCTCCCTAAGTGGCTCAATACAGAGATCAGTGGTGAGGTTCCTTGGGGCACCAGATTTGCTCTGACTGATTGCTGTATCTGCTCCACAGCAGTGGTCAGAGCTACTCCTGTGGTCAACAGAGGGAAACTCTCAAGTGCAGTCCATTTTGTGCTACTCTGCTGAATCTAAAACCAACCTTATGTTAAAGAGCTTTGAATAAGTGAATTTGGTGCTAAACATTAAACCTTCATGTATGGAATATCTAATGACTTTTCAGAGAGCACTGGACTCCCATATTCACAGTATCACAGCATTACCAAGGTTGGAAGAGACCTCATATTCCTTTCATTCTTTCCTCTTACAGTACCTCACCAGAATTAGTCTAGACCTACTCACCAGGACTGAGCACACTGAGCAAGAAGCCAAAATATTGTTTACCTCTTTGTCAGTTCGCCTGCTACAACCTCTGATGACCTATGGAGCAGGCTAAAAGCAGCTGTAGAGGTCAGTCTCATCAAGCATCATCCAGAGTCTGGCCCTTACTTTTGGTTTCTTTGCCACATTAGAGATGGCATTAGAAATAACTACAGTTCTGTTATTCTCATTGCATAGAATCATAGAATGGTCCAGGTTGGAAGGGATCTCAAAGATCATCCAGTTCCAACCCTCTGCCATAGGCAGGGACATCTCCCACTAGAACAGGTTGCTCAAGGCCTCATCCAGCCTGGCCTTGAACACTTCCAGGGAGGGAACATCCATAACCTCCCTGGGCAACCTGTGCCAGTGTCTCACCACCCTCACTGTAAAGAACTTCCTCCTAACATCCAGTCTAAATCTCCCCTCTGCCAGCTTAAACCCATTCCCCCTTGGCCTGTCATTACAAGACCTTGTAAATAATCCCTCCCCACCCTTCCTGTAGGTCCCCTTCAAATCCTGGAAGGCTACTACAAGGTCTCCAATATTCACATGCAGAACTTGCATCACAATTGGAAGTTGCTATCTTTTCACCTGGCCCTGGCAATTACTATCATATTAAAATGAAATAATGATCCTGTTAATTGCACTGGAACAGGCCTCAAAACACAACTTAAAGGAACAATTTGATGTTCCAGCATTAGCAATTTTTCCCATTGGTTAGTATTAGAGATATTTAATTCCAGTAAGAATTAATTCAAGGGGTTGGAGGTCTAGAGAAGGGCAACAAAGCTGTTAAAGGATCCAGAGACCAAGTCCTGTGAGGAGGAGCTGAGGGACCTGGGGTTGGTCAGCCTGCAGAAAAAGAGACTCAGGGGAGACCTCATTCTCTGCGACTCCCTGAAAGGAGGTTGGAGGCAGCTGGTGGATGGTCTCCTCTCTCAAGTAACAAGTGATAGGGTGAGAGAAAAAGGTCTTCAATTGTGACAAGTGAAGACTGGACATGAAGAACAACTTCTTTCCCATAAGGCTTGTCAAGCTATGGAACAGGCTGCCCAGTGAAGTGGTGAAGTCCCCATCCCTGGAACTCCCTAAGAACTGTATAGATGTGGTGCCGAGGGAGATGAATGAGCAAAGAATTTGGTAGTGTTGGGTAAACGATTGGACTCAATGCTCTTAAAGTTATTTTCCAACACAAGAAGTCTGTATTTCTGTGATCCTATGAAAACTTTTTTTCCTCTTACTTCAATCCTGCTTTTCCTTAATCCTGCAAAACAAAAAATCAATGTTTCTGTTGGCAGCATCAGCCTGTTGGCACAGGGAAAATACAAATAAGAAGGGAGATAGTATTAACAGTTTGACAAGAAGAAAAATGCTGTAACTGTGCAGGAAAAGATAAATGTCATAGAGTGAAGGCTTTCTGAAAACATCCCTCAGGTATGTGACATCTTGACCACATCTGTTCCAGTCTAACTAATTGGAAGGTACTGGTGCGTACTGGGAAAATAACAAAACAGAGATAATTGCAATGGTGAAGCTTACCCAAAAGCTCCCAACTGTATCTGTCATGACCTAGGGACATGCTGGAAAGAAACAGATGCACAGAACTGTTAACAATTTTCAACCTTTGTAACACTTCTGAGCGAAGACACTGGACAGTGACAGTGATCCAGGTAAAAAGTTGGTGAAATTGTGAACTAATGACACCAGTAAATCCTCTTGAGGAATATCCAGGTATGGTTTCCTGACATGTTTTTAGTGTCTGAGCCCGCAGGGGAACCATTACATTGAGGGGCCAGGCCACCAGCAAGGATTGGAGACATTGAGTAGTTGGATGTGACTGCCCTGCTCCCCTGGGTCCACAATGCTGGTCATAGCTGGGTTGGAGGAGAAGAGCCTGGGGTGATGTGGGCACTGTGCGAATGTCGAAGAAAAGCAATCTTAGAACAGAAATTGTTAGCATCTGCAGTAAACCAACCTGCCTCACAAATAAACCTGTGTACTTCTTACAGCAGCTCCCAGAGAAATGACAATAGAATAGAATCAACCAGGTTGGAAGAGACCTCCAAGATCAGCCAGTCCAACCTAGCACCCAGCCCTATTCAGTCACTAGACCATAGCACTAAGTGCCTCATCCAGGCTTTTCCTGAACACCCCCAGGGATGGTGACTCCACCACCTCCCTGGGCAGCCCATTCCAATGCCAATCACTCTCTCTGCCAACAACTTCCTCCTAACATCCAGCCTATACTTCCCCCAGCACAACTTGAGACTGTGTCCCCTTGAGCTGTTGATGGTTGCCTGGCAGAAGAGACCAACCCCCACCTGGCTACA
>WAAF01001351.1:2699-36361 GCA_013400475.1 Tricholaema leucomelas | reverse complement strand
TCTGTCCCCAGCCTGTAGCATTGCTTGGGGTTGTTGTGGCCAAAGTGCAGAACCCTGCACTTGGCCTTGTTAAATCTCATCCCATTGGCCTCTGCCCACCCATCCAGCCTGTCCAGGTCCCTCTGCAGGGCTCTCCTACCCTCCAACAGATCCACACCTGCTCCTAGCTTGGTGTCATCCGCAAACTTACTGATGCTGGACTCAATCCCCTCATCCAGATCATCAATAAAGATATTGAACAATTCTTGGTTCTGAGACTTAAGGAGAGAAATTAAAAGTATGTGGGAAAGTTAAAAGCTCCAAGTAGACAGGTATAGAAGATGAAAATTTTAACCAGTGTGGAAATCTCTTTTAGGAGGCAGTGCTGTGGAAGCAAAATCTCTGGGTTCACAGTCGAAGTGTTTACTGTAAACTTCATCTTGACCATCTGCCACCACTAATCAGATATAATTGGCACTTTCAGTTGCACAAGACCTGATGTTCCTCCTGGATAGCAAACATCTAGAAGTTTATCTGCACATGACACCTCATTTGAATTTGTTTACCTCTAAGGAAAAGCAGGTTAAAAATGAAGCATATGTCCTAGCAAAGCACTGAATTAGAGCTAGGTGAAAACATTGGAAACAATTTCTTCTGGTAAAAGTGAATCAGTGCAACAAATTCAGATTGTGCTAAACTATCAGGTTCCTTCCTAGCTGCACTACTGTGCCCAGTAACTTGGAGGGCAAGTAAAACAAACTTCATTTCTTCCTCTCTCTCCTAGATCTTTTTCAGGTTCTTACCTCCAAAAGTTTCAAAAATCCCCCATACAGGCTGAAGATGAAGGGCTGGAGAGCAGCCCTGCAGAGAAGGAATTGTGGGCACCAGTGGATGAAAAGCTAGACACAAGGCAGCACCGAGCGCTGCCAGCCCACAGCCAGTGGTGTCCTGAGCTGATCCTCAGCAGAATGGGCAGCAGCAGAAGGCAGGCAATTCCACCCCTCCTGCTCTGTTCTGCTCTGCTGCAAGCCCTCCTGCAGTACTGGGGCCAAGTCTGGTGTTGGCAGCACAGCAGAGACAGGGACTGGTGGAGCAAAGTCAGAGACTGCACAGTAATGATGGGAGGGTAATGCCAAACTGAGAGTTGGGGCTGCTCAGCCTGGGGAAGAGAAGGCTCTGGGAAGACCTTCTGGTGGTCTCTCAGTGATTAAAGAGGCCAATCAGAAAGCTGGGGACAGCTTATCCTCAAAACTGCTCTCAAGCTGCTCCTCACCCAGCTGTTATTTTTGCCTGGAATCGCCCTGACCTAGGTGCAGGACCTTTCCTTTGGTCTCACTGAACTTCATGAGGTTGGATTGGGCCCCCATCTCAAGCCTGTTCAATGGATCCCTTCTCTCCAGTCTGACAGCCACACAAATTGGTGTCACCCACAAACTTGCAGACCATCATCTAAGGCAAGGAGTTGTCTGTGTTTAAAGGCAGGGAAGGCTAAGGTATGAATACTTCATGGGGAAAAAAATCTGCTGTTTTATTTCTTACTTCTTATGTAATTTTGGGACTGAATTATGATCATGAAGATGATTGTGGATTGTTCTCTATGGGGATGTATGTAAAAGAATGTGCTGACATTGTCCATCAGTCAAAGTTTTAAACCCTGTAAGAAAAACAGTAGGAAAAGATTAAGGCTTTCCTAATGAAGAGTTGTTACTATTAAGTGGAGACACTAGAGGCTTAAATATACAGAAATGCATATTGATGCCCTTAGAGTTGTTTGCAAAGGAAAGGAATTGCAGTAAACAAAGAGGATTAAAAGCGTTTGATTGTGTTTAATTTTGTTTTGACATGCAGGAAGAATTTTAGTAGTGTAGAGCACACAAGAGCAAATTTCAACTAAGAGAAGACCAGAAAAAATAATCAATCTAGATTATCTAGTCACCAACCTAGAATCATAGAGTCAAACAGGTTGGAAGAGACCTCCAAGACCATCCAGTTCAACCTAGCACCCAGCCCTAGCCAATCAACTGGACCATGGCACTAAGTGCCTCATCCAGGCTATTCTTCAACATCCCCAAGGATGCAAACTCCACCACCTCCCTGGGCAGACCAGTCTAATGCCAATAACTCTATGAAGAACTTCCACCTAACATCCAGCACAGCTTGAGACTGTGTCCCCTTCTTCTGTTGCTGGTTGTCTGGGAGAAGAGACCAACCCCCACCTGGCTACAGCCTCCCTTCAGGTAGTTGTAGACAGCAATGAGGTCACCCCTGAGCCTCCTCTTCTCCAGCCTAAACACCCCCACCTCCCTTAGCCTCTCCTCACAGGGTTTGTGTTCCAGGCCCCTCACCAGCTTTGTTGCCCTTCTCTGGACACATTCTTAACATCTCTCTTGAATTGAGGAGCCCAGAACTGGACACAGCACTCAAGGTGTGGCTTCACCAGTGCTGAATACAGGGAAAGAATTTCCTCCCTTGTCCTCCTGGCCACACTGCTCCTGATCCGGGCCAGGATGCCATTGGCTCTCCCGGACACCTAGGCACATTGCTGGCTCATCTTCAGCTACTATATCTGGATGAAAAGGTTTCATTTTATTTTATTGTTTTTCCTTTTTTTTTTTTTTAATTTATTGTGTCCTATTTTATTTATTTATATCTTATTTACATTTTATTTTCAGTGAATCATAGAATGATAACTTGGTTTGTGTTGGAAGAGGCCTCTACAGGTCATGTAGTCGAACCTCCCTGCAGTCAGCAGGGACATATTCCAGTAGATCAGATTGCTCAGAGCCTTGTTAAGCCTGACCTGGAATATCTCCAAGGATGGGGCTTCAACTAGCTGCCTGGGCAGCCTGTTTCAGTGTTCCACCAATCTCAAGGTCCAACATCCAATTGATTTTAATTTATTCAACATCCAATTTGATTTATCCAATTTTTATTTATCCAACATCCAATTTGATTTTAATTTATTCTTTTATTGTACTCCTTCCCCTCCCTCCTCCCCCCATTATAGTCTATCCTATTCTATTCTATTTTTCTTTCTAAGCACAACTCTTGAGGGAATACATTCTAGTGTAAG
This sequence comes from Tricholaema leucomelas, assembly GCA_013400475.1. Taxonomy (NCBI): domain Eukaryota; kingdom Metazoa; phylum Chordata; class Aves; order Piciformes; family Lybiidae; genus Tricholaema lacrymosa; species Tricholaema leucomelas. The sequence goes on along the minus strand of WAAF01001351.1, from coordinate 33,309 downwards.
CTACTTTTCAACTAAATGATATTCCATCTTTGAACTCAATACTTTGTCATGCAAGCCATGAACAAACAGATCTTTTTTAAATGGTGTGGAAATATGAGCAAACATTTCCTAAATGATTATTGCCAAATGCACTTGGCTGCCAAATGTTAATCTTGACCAAAGAGATGTGATTAAGAAAGGCAATTAAAAATCCAGCCTTGTAGCTTAATATTAATAGAGGAAATATTAATATAGTTGTTGAAAAATGCTGAAGCTTTCAAAGCACTGCAGCTGAGGGGGAAAACCAAACTCAAAGAGAGTGTGCAATATTTTCCTTAGCAGCTGTCATGAGTGGGTGTGCTGGCAGAATTTTCACTGTCAGCAGCACAACTCTACACCTAGATCAGGATCTCCATTCTACTGTGATGTGTCCAGTTATGGGATCCTCAGTTCAAGAGAGATGTTGAGATACTGGAACATGTCCAGAGAAGAGCAATGAGGCTGGTGAGGGGCCTGAGACACAGCCCTGTGAGGAGAGGCTGAGGGAGCTGGGGGTGTGCAGCCTGCAGAAGAGGAGGCTCAGGGGTGACCTCATTGCTGTCTACAACTACCTGAAAGGAGGTTGCAGCCAGGTGGGGGTTGGTCTCTTCTCCCAGACAACCAGCAACAGAAGAAGGGGACACAGTCTCAAGTTGTGCTGGGGGAGGTCTAGGTTGGATGTTAGGAGGAAGTTGTTGCCAGAGAGAGTGATTGGCATTGGAATGGGCTGCCCAGGGAGGTGGTGGAGCCACTGTCCCTGGAGGTGTTGAAGAAAAGCCTGGATGAGGCACTTAGTGCCATAGTCTAGTTGACTGGATAGGGCTGGGTGATAGGTTGGAGTGGATAATCTTGGAGGTCTCTTCCAACTTCCTTGATTCTATGTTTCTATATTGTCAGAGGCCAATGGGATGAAACTTAACAAGGCCAAGTGCAGGGTTCTGCACTTTGGCCACAACAACCCTGAGTCCAGCATCAGTAAGTTTGCAGATGACACCAAGCTAGGAGCAGGAGTGGATCTGTTGGAGCTCTGCAAAGGGACCTAGACAGGCTGGATGGGTGGGCAGAGACCAGTGGGGTGAGATTTAACAAGGCCAAGTGCAGGGTTCTACACTTAGGCCACAACAACCCCAAGCAGCACTACAGGCTGGGGACAGAGCGGCTGGAGAGTAGCCAGGCAGAAAGGGACCTTGGAGTTCTGGTAGAGAGTAGCTGAAGATGAACCAGGAGGCGGTAGAGTCACCGTCCCTGGGGGTGTTCAGGAAAAGACTGGATGAGGCACTTAGTGCCATGGTCTAGTTGACTGGATAGGGCTGGGTGATAGGTTGGACTGGATGATCTTGGAGGTCTCTTCCAACCTGGTTGATTCTATTCTATTCTAAGGAGAGAGGTGAAACAACAGAAGTGCCCCTTTTCAGCTATCAGGGACATCATCTCCAGAGCTGTGGCAGGGGAGCAGTAGCAGGCATCAACTATCAGGATCAGCCTGCTCTTCCTCATGCCATTTGCCTACACCAGCAGGATCAAGGAGATCCTCCCTCCCAGCCTTGACTTTCACTACCTTGCAGTCACTCCCGATGCACTCGAGTCCCCTCCACTGCCAAGTGCCCTCTGCAGCAGCAGAGCTAGAGAAGTAGATTTACATGTGTTACCAAAAGGGACTTTCCAGCCTCCCACATCTCAGGAGTTCTCATTTGTCAGCTGTGCCCTGCTTTCCTCAGTAACACAGGATTCAGGTCCTTGGCCCTGATGCATTTCTGCAAAGACCTTATTGATGTCCTTGCCCCTCAACAATCACCACTCACAGGTCCTTTGCCTGATGCCTCAACACCTTGACTAAAGCACACCTCCTACATATGAATCATAGAATCGTGTGGTTGCAAGAGCTTTCTGAGATCACTGAGTCCGATCTTCAAACTAAGATCAGCATGGTCAGTAAACCATGTCCCAAAATGCAATGTCCACACATTTCTGGATCACCTCCAGGGATGTTGACTCCACCACCTCCCTGACCAACCTGTTCCAACCCTGACCATTCTTCCATTAAAGAAATTGTTCCTAACATCCCATCTAAATTTCCCCTGGCACAAAAAAAATCAATGTTGTCCTCAGTGAAGCCAGTCAGCACAAGATCTGACCATCTGCATGCTCTCTCTAGAGCTCCTTCTAGTCAAGGTCTGTGATATGCTAAGGGCACCCTGTGTCTCCAGCTCACACTGACCACAACACAAGACACTCTGCTACAGAGCCATCAGTGGAGAAGGTACAAGCTCCTCCTATGCAGCCAGCAATGAGCAAGGCTCTCTCTTTTGCTTAGCACACTGCAGAAGTTAGCACTCACCTGCAGCAGGCTCCACAAAGTCTCTGAAGAAGAAGCCTGGAAGCTCTGCAGCTCTTAATGTGGTTTTGTGTGCTGCTTTTAGACTTCATAATCAGACTTAATGATCTTCCTTAAAATATTGCCTGCGAGGTGCCTGTGGTATTAATCAATGTTTAACAAAGGCAAGAAGTGCTGTTTTCTGAATACAAATACTTGCACAGAAAGATTCAGTATTTGTTTAGGAAGCTTAATTAAAAAGCTCTACTTGATGTGAGTGGTGCCCTTTTGAGGAGCTAAACTCCTTGACAAAGAAATAAACTGTTTTCCCTCACTCAGAGCTTCCTTTCCTTCATAAATGATGAGTGGCTTCGAAGATCAAAAAGTAAATTTGTGTATGCTGTCTTAGTTTAAAAGCTGTTTTAGCATCCTGATAAGCCCAGGAGTTTGGAAGGCTTCATTTTGTGTCCCTCAGTAGTCGATGAACAAACTTAAGGCAATTAAGTCAAGTTAGATATCTCAGGAGCAGCACAGCAACAGGAAAACTTGCAGAGGATAAACTCAATCTACTAATGATCATGGGATTGTTTTGGTTGGAAAAGGCCTCTAAGGTCACCATGTCCAACCATCAATCTAATACCACCATAGCCATCGAACCATCTCCATAGTGCTAAGTCCATACATTTCTTGAGCATCTCCAGGGGTGATGACTTCACCACCTTCCTGGGCAGTCTGTTTTGGATTCTGGCCTCTCTTTCTGGAAAGACCTTTCTCCTGATCTCCTACCTAAACCTCCCCTGGAACAACTTGAGGCCATTTCGTCTCATTTTATCACTTGATACTAGGGAGAAGAGGCCAACCCCCACCTCACTGCAACCTCCTTTCAGGGAATTGCAGAGAACAATGAGGTCTCCCTTCAGCCTCCTTTTCTTCAGACATAACAACCTCAGTTACCTCAGCTGCTCCACACCAGACCTATTTCCAGACCCTTCACCAGCTCTGTTGCCTTTCTGTGGACATGTGGTGCCATGGTCTAGCCTTGAGCTCTGTGGCAATGGGTTGGACTTGATGATACATGAGGTCTCTTCCAACCTTGGTGATACTGTGATACATGCTCCAGAGCTTCAATGTTCTTCTTGTAGTGAGGAACTCTAAACTGAACCCAGTATTCAAGGGTTTGCCTCATCAGTGCTGAGTACAAGGGAACAAATACTCTTTAGTGGAAGAAAATGTTCCTAATGTCCAACCTGAACCTCCCCTGGTTCAACCTGGGGACATTTTCTCCCCTCCTATTGCTTGTTACTAGGAAGAAGACGTCAACTCCCATGGGCTCCAGTCTACTTTCAGGGAGTTGAAGAGAGCTGGAACATCACCCCTGAGCCTCCTTTTCCGGAGGCTGAACAGCCCCAGTTCTCTCTGCTGCTCCTTAGACATAATAAATCATAACAAAGCACAGCTGAAAAATAAATGTTTACAACTCTGTAAAGACTCAATATGTCAATAGAATCAAGACTGGTGGTGAACGGTGCCACATCCAGTTGGCAGATATCACTAGTGGTATCCATCAAGGATCAGTGCTGGGCCTGGCCCTGTTCAATATCTTTATTGATGATCTGGATGAGGGGATTGAGTCCAGCATCAGTAAGTTTGCAGATGACACCAAGCTAGGAGCAGGTGTGGAGCTGTTGGAAGGTAGGAGACCTCTGCAGAGGGACCTGGACAGGCTGGATGGGTGGGCAGAGGCCAATGGGATGAGATTGAACAAGGCCAAGTGCAGGGTTCTACACTTAGGCCACAACAACCTCAAGCAGCACTACAGGCTGAGGACAGAGCAGCTGGAGAGTAGCCAGGAGGAAAGGGACCTGGGGGTACTGGTAGAGAGTAGCTGAAGATGAGCCAGCAGTGTGCCCAGGTGGCCAAGAGAGCCAATGGCATCTTGGCCTGGATCAGGAACAGTGTGGCCAGTAGGACAAGGGAGGTTATTCTTCCTCTGTACNGAGGAAGTTCTTCATAGAGAGAGTGATTGACATTGGAATGGGCTGCCCAGGGAGGTGGTAGAGTTGCCATCCCTGGAGGTGTTCAAGCAAAGCCTGGATGAGGCACCTAGCGCCATGATCTAGTTGACTGGACAGGGCTGGGTGATCACAGAATCATAGAATCAACTAGGTTGGAAGAGACCTCTAAAATCATCCAGTCCAACCTATCACCAAGCCCAGTCTAATCCTTCAGCTCCCTCAGCCTCTCCTCACAGGGCTGTATTCCAGGCCACTCACCAGATTTGTCGCCCTTCTCTGGACACCTTCCAGAGAAGGCTAGGTTGGACTGGATGATCTTGGAGGTCTCTTCCAATCTTGTTGATTCTATGATTCTATATTTAGCAAATCTTACCTTTTCCTCTGCGATGGGGAATTAATTTTATTTCTTTTTTTTCATTATGAGGTCTTGCTATGATAAAGAAAAAATAATAAATTCACCTTTTATTTCTCAAATTTTCCTGGAATGGAAAAATTATTTTAATCAGAGCTTAATTAGGTTTCTTTTTTTAGCTTAAGCTGCCAGCAGCATTTGGGGTTTACTACTTTTCATTAGGGAGAAAGAATTTATGACAGTCAGGTATCTGGCATGACTCCATTCAATTAAAAATAATGCCCAAAATTTCTGTTTCTCTGAACAGCAGAATAAAACAATGCTAATTCTTCTGCACAGAATTCAAACTGCTTGTCCAAGTCCTTGCCATCCCATCATTTACTTGTATGGAAGCTGACCTGCAACCAAACTCAATTTTATCACCTGTTGGTTAAACTCAGTTTGCTTAATGTCAACTGACATCCTGATGAAAGTGTAGGGAAAGTCAAACTCACTGACTAAAACCTTTGTCCACAACCAGCTGTTCTGGAGTACTCCAAATTCCTTTCTTCTCCACCTCCATAGGTTTGAATGGGGAGGAGGAGTGAAAACTGCTTTCCCCTCACCCTGCAGGCTTGAAGGGGGAACAGCAAAAGGCACCTTTACCACACGTGTGCTGACCTGTGTATGAGCCCATGCTGGAGTTAGGCTGGTGCTTGGCTGGGGTTTTGTGCCCAGTATGAAATGGCAAATGGGCATTTTGTCTAGAAAAGCATAAAGAGAGCAAGGGAGACTGAATGAGGTGGTTTCCATTTTGAAAGGGGTTCCCACCTTGAAAGAATTCCTGCCTTGACCAAGTTCGCAACAGGACAGGTTCCTGCAGTGACAGAACTGGTTTTGGACCATCCCTGCTTTTGGATGGCTCCTACCTTTTTACACAGCTCTCAGTTTTACACTGTCCCTGCCTTTGGATGGTTCTCCTCACTTTTGCACCATTCTGTGCAAACTTGCAAGCTTGGCAAGTCCCGAGGTCCATTTGAGAGAGCTGCCAGTGGTAGCCGGACCCTGCTACTCTCGGACCATACAGCAGCCAACTTCCTGGCTGCCACTCCAAGCTGGGCAGACCCCTGCAGTTTGGTTCTCCCCTGCTGCTGCTGAGGCAGTGTCACTTCCACGAATCCCTGTCTAGTGGCAGCTCTGTCTCAAGGCATTTCTGAGTTTGACAGCTGTGCCACTTGCCTTGGGCTTCTGCCGCGTGGATCCAGACTACTGGATATTGTTTGCAGCATCAGGAGGCAGCCGAGCAGCAGAGAAATCCAGCAAGGGATCATTATCAACTACCTATCTCAGCTCTGGGAGTAAAGCCTGCTGTTACCTTAACTCTCTGCTCAGCCTGATTGATAGTGGGGTAAAGCTGCACTTACAGCTTAGCCTTTCCCACTTCCTGACTTCTTAAATCTCTACATTTGTCCATAATGTCCTTTGAAGAATTCCCAATCGAATTAGAATCTGTAAATAATCCTAAACTAGTTTTATATATAGTTTGGGGGCAGGGTTCTCAGGAAAATAAAATCATTCTATTTTTATAACTCCTGGCTCAGCCACATTAATTCCCTGCCTCCACAACACCAGCTGAAGACACAATGTTTTGTATAGAATTGTAGAACTGTTTTGGTTGGAAAAGACGTCTAAGATCACCAAGTCAAACCATCTACCTAAAACCACCATAGGCATCAAAACTGTGTTCACCACCTCTCTGGGCAGCCTGTTCCAATCCTTGAACACTTTTGCAGCAAAGAAATTTTTTTCCTAATCTCCAACCTAAGCCTCCCCTGGCACAATTTCAGGCCATTTCCTCTCTTTCTGTCACCTGATACTAGGGAGAGGAAACCAACTCCCACCTCAACTGAACCTCCTTTCATGGAGTGTCCTTTCTGCCTCCTCTTCTCCAGAATAAGCAATCCCTTTTCTCTCCATAGTGGACCTGGAAGAGATTCAATGCCTTGTGCTTCAAAATGTTTTTTATCACAGAAAACAGTACCCATGCAGCTGAATCTAGAGAGCCATGAGCTGGTCTGTGACACTGTTTCCTAAATAGCTGTGTTACAGTAGCAACAAATCCAGCTCATCACTTCCAGTCCCCCTTAAGGTAATGAAAAATAGACCAGTCAAGAAGCTGAGGGAGCTGGGGTTGTTTAGCCTGGAGAAAAGGAAGCTCAGGGGTGACCTCATTGCTGTCTACAGCTATCTGAAGGGAGGCTGGAGCCAGGTGGGGTTGGTCTCTTCTCCCAGACAACCAGCAACAGGACAAGGGGACACAGCCTCAAGTTGTGCCGGGGGAGGTCTAAGCTGGATGTTAGGAGGAAGTTGTTGGCAGAGAGAGTGATTGGCATTGGCCTGGGCTGCCCAGGGAGGTGGTGGATTTGCCATCCCTGGAGGTGTTTAATAAACGACTGGATGAGACACTCAGCACCATGGTCTAGTTGATTGGCCAGGGCTGGGTGCCCAGGACTGCCCAGGGAGGTGGTGGAGTTGCTGTCCTTGGAGGTGTTCAAGAAAAGCCTGGATGGGACACTTAGTGCCATGGTCTAGTTGACTGGAGAGGGCTGGGTGCCAGGTTGGACTGGATGATCTTGGAGGTCTCTTCCAACTTGGTTGATTCTGTGATTCTATGATACTGCTCTGGATGAATTCCATACTAGGGGCAAACTATTGACTTCCTCTTTCAGCTCACAAACGAACACTCTGAACACCAGAGATCGTGGCACAGCTCTGTGGAGGATTTCCCAGATAACCTGTTACATTATAGTAACTATTTAATATCTCTCTATATATATTTTCTCTGAAATCTCTGTAAAACCTATTCCAGCAGGTTTCTTTAAAGTTCAGTGCCTCATTAGTTCTCACCACCCAATCCTTACTGAAGCAAACAGCTTCAGACTGCATGTGACTAACAAACAGCGTATTCAGGACACATATCTGCCAGATCTGTGGCCAAAGATTTGATTTAAGGAAATAGCATCTAGCATTTTTCCATCTAAGACATCTCTGCCTCTGTACTTCAAAGCACTTCCTCTCTTTATAGCCCTCTGGCAGAGGGCATGCTCTCTCTTAAGTGAAACCTATTATCTCTAAAGCAAAGGCAATAGACTTTAATCAGGTTACTGCATATCACAAAGAGGTTAAGGAAAATAAATTGAAGCTGGTCACTGAAAATATACTTAAAAAAATAAGTAAGAAGGTTAAATCTCCTGAGATTGTCTTGTATTTTAAAGAAGTTAGGAAAGTACTTACTCCAAATTCTATTTTAAAATGCTCTCAGGAGTCTGGAGTGTTTGATGAACAAAGAACAGCAGCTCTTACAAATGATCCTTCATCCAGTGATAGAGTTTTATTTGTTTCTGAATCACAGAATATAGAATAGTTTCAGTTGGAAGAGGCTTCTAAGACCATCAAGTCCAATGGGCAACCTAAAACAGCCATAACCATTAAGCTCAGAAGGCCAATGGCATCTTGGGCAGCGTCAAAAGAAGCGTGCCCAACAGATCAAGAGAGGTGATTCTGCCCCTCTGCTTTGGTGGGACCTCACCTGCAGTACTGCATCCATCTATGAAGCCCTCAACTCAGGAAGGACATGGACCTTATGGAGTGGGCCCAGAGGAGGGCCACGAAAATAAACAGGGGTCTGGAACACCTTAGCTACAAGGACAGGCTGAGGGTGCTCAGGTTTTTCAGTCTGGTGAAGAGATGGCTCTGAGGAGGCCTAAGAGCAGCCTTCCAGTACCTGAAGGGCATTACAAGTAGGTTGCAGACAGATGGCTTCCAAAAGCTTGCAGCAACAGGACAAGGGACAACGGTTTGAAATTAGAGAAGAGCAGATCAAGACTGGATGTTAGGAACAAGTTCTGCACAATGAGGGTGCTGGAACATTGTGACAGGTTGCCCAGGGAGGTAGTTGATCCCCATCCCTGGAGATACTAAAGGTCAGATACGACAGGGATCAGAGCAGCCTGATCATAGAATCATAGAATCAACCAGGTTGGAAGAGACCTCCAAGATCATTCAGGCCAACCTATCACTCAGCCCTAGCCAATCAACTAGACCATGGCACTAAGTGCCTCAGCCAGGCTTTTCTTCAACACGTCCAGGGATGGTGACTGCACCACATCCCTGAGCAGCCCATTCCAATGCCAATCACTCTCTCTGGGAAGAACTTCCTCGTAACATCCAGCCTAGACCTCCCCCATCACAACTTGAGACTGTGTCTCCTTCTTCTGTTGCTGATCTAGTGAAGCATGTCCCTGCTGACTGCAGAAGGGTTGGACTAGATGACCTTTGGTGGTCTTTTCTAACCTAGACCATTCTATGATTAAACCATAACCCAATAGTGCCAGATCCACACAGTTCTTGAACACCTCCAGGAACAGTGACTCCATCATCTCCTCATGCAACCTATTCCAATTCCTGCTCACTCTGATATGTGAGAATGACTGGTGAGAATTGTTATTTCTTACACTGATGTTATTCTGGTGAATAAACATTAAACCAAAAGATAATAAAAGACCAACCTCATTCCTAAAGGGTGGTAAATAAAAGGAAAGACTAAAATAGCAACTCTGTTTTCAGTTCCCACGTCTGTACAATGTTACCCCAAATAAACAAACAGAAACACAGAGGCCATGACATTTATCCAAATTAATACTTTCTTCTTCTGTGTACAGAATTGTATGGAACTGTCAAGTTTTACCCAGTATAGTACCAAACTTTCAGTGCTGAGAACAAGAATCTATTCTGGTAGAAGCGTCAAAAACTTGAATTAGCTTTGCCAATGCAGGTCTGTGAAAGCAGATTTGGAAGAAAGTATCAGATGCCAAGGATTTCAATTTCTGTCACTGTGTTGTAGCCACTTTGAACTGCTTCCTAGAAAATTAAGGATATTGCCAAACTATCCTTGCACTGGTGAAAAAGATAGAACTGCCAGTCTCAGTAGTTCTTTTTTTAACTGCTTACTAAAGAGGATGGTTGCTAACTGCTACATCTAGAGACAAATTTTGAGATANCTGGCAGAAGAGACCAACCCCCACCTGGCTACAACCTCCCTTCAGGTAGTTGTAGATAGCAACGAGGTCCCCCCTAAGCCTCCTCCTCTCCAGGCTAAACAACCCCAGTTTCCCCAGCCTCTCCCCACAGGGTTTGTGTTCCAGGAAGAATAAATGTGACGACCCAGTCTCTGAAGGCTCATAGAATGATAAAATTGTTTTGGTTGGAAAAGCCCTCTAAGACTGTTGAATGCAATCTTCAAACTAAGACCATTGTGAATCACAGAATCATAGAATCAACCAGCTTGGAAGAGACCTCCAAGACCATCCAGTCCAACCTAGCACCCAGCGCTATTCAATCATAGAATCATAGAATCAACCAGGTTGGAAGAGAGCTCCAAGATCATCCAGTCCAACCTAGCACCCAGCCCTATCCATTAGGGTACCAAAGTGCCATTAAACTATGTTCCCAAGTGCCATATCCACACATTTCTTGAACACCTCCAGGGATGGTAACTCTTCCAATCCCTGACCACTCTTGCAGCACAGACTTTTTTCCTAATCTCTATCCTATACCTCTCCTGGCACAACTTCAGGCCATCTCTTCTCATTCTGTCACCTGACACTAGCAAGAAGAGATCAACCCCCACCTCACTCCAGCCTCCTTTCAGGGAGTTGTAGAGAGCAATGAGGTCTCTCCTCAGCCTTCCCTTCTCCAGACTAAATATGCAGTGTGATGATACTCTTTAATGCTGATCTTTACTCAATAGAATAGAATAGAATCAACTAGGTTGGAAAGGACCTCCAAGATCACCCAGTCCAACATAGCACCCAGCCCTATCCAGTCAACTAGACCATGGCACCAAGTGCTGCATCCAGTCTTTTCCTGAACACCTCCAGGGATGGTGACTCCACCACCTCCCTGGGCAGCCCATTCCAATGCCAATCACTCTCTCTGCCAACAACTTCCTCCTAACATCCAGCCTATACTTCCCCCAGCACAACTTGAGCCTGTGTCCCCTTGTCCTGTTGCTGGTTGCCTGGCAGAAGAGACCAACGTTGACCCGGCTACAGCCTCCCTTCAGGTAGTTGTAGACAGCAATGAGGTCTGCCCTGAGCCTCCTCTTCTCCAGGCTGCACAACCTAATTAAGAACGTTCTGCTCCTTATTTCCAGCAGAAAGAAAGTGCTATAGATACTACTCTTTTGTCTTTTTGGTAGTTCTTTTTGTTGCACTACAGCTGCAATCCTAAAATACTGCATTCTTCTGCTTCCCACTACAGCAGACCCCAGGAGAACTGCTTATTAACTCTAAATGAGTATTGCAGGAGTGCCTTAAAAGATTTGTTCTCTTAAATGTGAAGATGGAATGAAAATTGAGAGCTCCTGGTTGCCAAGAATTCCCTCACAGCTGTGCTGTGACTAGAGCAACGAGCAAGTTCATACTGGAGGTTTGTAAAGGGGGATGCTACAACTTCCATTTCAGCCTCACACAGTGCATTTCCTGACTGTAACATTGCCTGCAATAACCAAATTTGGGTTTCATTTTTGGAGTATGGAAATAATTTTCACTCCAAATCACATATTCATCCCCAGTAAAGTTGGTGGGAAATGAGCAAAAGCCCATAAAGTTTGAAACTCATTTTGTGTTCGCTGAGAAATTGATATATTTTCTTATGGCTCTGAAATAAGTGGAGAGCAAACTTGGTGTTTATTGCATGACATGAAATTGGATTCATTCTTGAAAGTTTTAATTTAAAAAAATAAGGGGAAAAAAGGCCATTGACAATACATTGGCTAAAATTCCTGGGAATAGCAGATTGTCATTTTACAAGGAGTTCTGAAAAGACAATGACAGAAGCAGAGCTCTGCGTGAGGCACAGCATTGCTGTAGTTTGTGTGCATCAACAGGGATGAAAATAAGATCTCTTCAGCTCACACAGAATGCAAATGAATTCTTGTCCTGCTCAGAGGTAGACCACAGCTAATTCTGCTCAGTGTTGTGACTTCCCTGCTCAGTCTCTGTTCACTGAGGCATGGGGTTGATTAGCCTGGAGAAGAGGAGGCTCAAGGGGGATCTCATTGCTGTCTACAACTACCTGAAGGGAGGCTGTAGCCAGGTGGGGGTTCAGTTCTTCTGCCAGGCATCCAGAAACAGAAGAAGGGGACACAGTCTCAAGTTGTGCCAGGGGAGGTCTATGCTGGATGTTAGGAGGAAGTTCTTCATAGAGAGAGTGATTGGCATTGGACTGGGCTGCCCAGGGAGGTGGTGGAATCGCCAACCCTGGAGGTGTTCAAGCAAAGCCTGGATGAGGCACTTAGTGCCATGGTCTAGTTGACTGGACAGGGCTGGGTGATAGGCTGGACTGGATGATCTTGGAGGTCTCTTCCAACATGGTCTAGTGATTAAGAATGCTGGACTGAAGGTTGGACTGGATGATCCTGGTGGTCCTTTCTAACCGTGGGGATTCATAGTGATTAGAATCATAGAATCATAGAATCAACCAGTTTGGAAGAGACCTCCAAGATCATCCAGTCCAACCTAGCACCCAGCTCTATCCAGTCAACCAGACCATGGCACTAAGTGCCTCATCCAGTCTTTTCTTGAAATTAGATGTTTTGCTGAGGACTTGTCAGTGTGAAACTAATGACTGGACTCAATGATGTCAAAAGATCTTTTCCAATCTAAAAAGAATCTGTAATTCTCTAATTTTACGATTCTATGATTCTAGTGGCCAGCCCAGCCCTGACCTCTGACAATTGTTATGTCCTGGCATTCTCAGTTTGAAAATTCAAGTGATCACTTGTACATTCAAGCCTTGCTGATGCACTTGCTCATTTACACAGTGTTTGGGAACTATCTTTTCACCTTTTTGTTCTACAAAGTCCACACATCTGACTTGGACTATAAAAAAATTTCTCTTCAGCTAATTCCACAGGAGGAAGAAGTCTTAATGGCAGATAATGTTATTACAAGTAATAGTACTAGCTAATAAAAGAGCATAATAAAACAGGGATATCCGCAAGGAAGGGCTAGTGATCATTAAAACATTTAATTAAACACAGTCTTTTTGGTTACTCTTCATTAGATTACAAAAAGTATATATATATTTATTATTTTCCTATGGAATCTAATGACAGTAATCCAAAGAACATGGAAACAGAACCCACTCTGTTCTTCGAATGGAAAGCTTCAAGATCTCCCCAGTCTAACCTCAAAGAGTCACTAAAGTTAGCACAGTTCACAGAACTGTCAGTGCAACGTAACCAAAAAAATAGTTTCAGAAGTCCTTTGACCAGTTCTCATCCCCACCTGCAGGAAAATACTGAATATGTTTATTACTGAAAAGAAATCTTATGGCTGGTTTTGATTCTGGGATTGTTTTGTCGTTGTCATAGGTGACAGAATCACAGAATGGTTTGGATCAGAGGGCTGGAGAACCTCCCCTGTGGGGACAGGCTGAGAGAGTTCAAGCTGGTCAGGTTGAAGAAGAGAAGGCTCTGTGGAGACCTTAGAGCAGCTTTCCAGTGCCTGAAGTGGGTTACAAGAAAGCTGGGGAGGGATTTTTTGCAAGGGCTTGTAGTGATAGAACAAGAGGGAATGGATTGCAGCCTGAGGAGGGGAGACTCAGACTGGAGATTAGGAAGAAATTCTTTAGTGAGGGTGGTGAAACACTGGAACAGGTTGCCCAGGGAGGTTGTGGATGTCCCCTCCCTGCAGGTGTTCAAGGCCAGGTTGGGTGAGGCCTTGAGCAGGCTGGTCTAGTGGAAGGTGTCCCTGCCCATGGCAGTGGGGTTTGAACTAGATGATCTTTAAGGTCCCTTCCAATCTAAACCATTCTATGATTCATCCTTCACATTATCTGCTGAAGAGATCTGAGCTCCCAGCTACATTGCTAAGGGTGAGCATCTCCTTCTGTAGTCTATGACTACAAACCATGAGTGATAACTCAAAGGCAATAATTTAAGTATCTCTCACACAGAAGAACTTTTCAGTTGTTTCTATTTTTCCTCTGTCCCTTAATAAAAGGAGAAGATTTCCTGACATATATTTATATACACAGCCGTCAGATAAAGCAGATTAATAAGCATATGACAGGCACATAGCAATGTGTGTGGTGTTGACAAGCATCAACATTTAAGTGCCAGCTCATTCTCGTATGCAGCAGGTCTGATCGACACTTCATACTTATCAAGGCGGAACTGATCCCTTCCAGGCACAATCACTTTATCATACAGAGGCTGTGCAAATAGCTAGGTGGAATTAGAGTGAGGAAAGTCACTGGTTTGCCAACATGCTGCTCCTCCAGGTTCAGCTCTCTAGGAAGATATTGCCTGCAACAGACAGCGATGTTGCTGGGAGCCACACAAAATGAAACGTTAAAACTGAAGGTAACAGGAAGAGAAAAAAGATCCTGTTGCCCACAGGGTTTTCCTTGTGTAACATTGCTCACAGGCCAGTGAGGGCTGGGGGCTGTTATTCTGAACTGTAGGGCATGCAGATGCTCAATTTGATTCTTAGCAGCGAGAAGACCTTCGTGGTCAGAGTTCAGTTGGAATAATTTCTTAGTATACCAATCAGCATTTTCACCCTAGGCAGTTCTGAGCAGCTGCTTTCTGTTATGAGTATTTAACTATTCAAACAAATCTTCCCATCTGTTCTTGTAAATCAAACTGCACCAAAAGATGCCCAGTGTTGATCTGCTGCTAGCCCAAATCAGAGAACCTCTCTTGGTTTTAAAGATAGCCACAGAGATTTTCATTGGCATGAGTAAAGTTCTGGTATTTGTGATTTCAATCACAGATCATAGAATCAACCAGGTTGGAAGAGACCTCCAAGATCATCCAGTCCAACCTAGCACCCAGCCCTGGCCAGTCAACCAGACCATGGCACTAAGTGCCTCATCCATTTTTTTTCGTCAACACCTCCAGGGATGGTGACTCCACCACCTCCCTGGGCAGCCCATTCCAATGCCAATCACTCTCTCTGCCAACAACTTCCTCCTAACATCCAGCCTAGACCTCCCCTGGCACAACTTCAGACTGTGTCCCCTTGTTCTGTTACTGCTTGCCTGGCAGAAGAGACCAACCCCTGGAGAAGAGGAGGCTCAAGGGAGACCTCATTGCTGTTTACAACTACCTGAAGGGAGACTGTAGCCAGGTGGGGCCTGGGGTCTCTTCTCCCAGGCAACCAGCAACAGAACAAGGGGACACAGTCTCAAGTCGTGTCAGGGGAGTTCTAGGCTGGATGTTTGAGGAAGTTGTTGCCCAAGAGAGTGATTGGCATGGCAATGGGCTGCCCAGGGATGTGGTGGAGTTGCCTTCCCTGGAGGTTTCAAGAAGAAACTGGATGAGGCACTTAGTTCCATGGTCTAGTTGATTGGCCAGGGCTGGGTGCTAGGTTGGACTGGATGATCTTGGAGGTCTCTTCCAACCTGGTTGATTCTATGATTCCATGAGATGCCAGTTTCCAATGGCATCTAAAATAGTCAGGTTCTCATCTCCTCGTGGCACTCGTGGAGTACCATGCTTGTATTTTGACAGATACAATACTTTTTTAGGTCACTTTCATATTAGAGTTCTTATTGAACAGCTAACAGCTATTATGGCCTCTTGCTCTCTTATCTTCCAATCCCAAACCATTCATTTTTATTGGAAGAAATATCTTGTTTATGGCCAAATGAATGGTTTCAAATTATAGGCCATCAAAAAGCCCTGCATTACCCTGTTGTATCCAGTCCTTTGATCTTTGCCCTTGGGCTATTTATACTAGCATTTTCTATGATGTCCTAAGTGTGTCTTCTCTTCTGTTAATTCTCTCCATTGTTTTGTATATTATCAAACCATTACAATAACTTAGGGTTTTAGTCACATATTACAGCTACTCTTTTTTTTTTTGGAGGGTGGAGGGAGAGTTAAAAGCCAGAGATCAAAATACACAACAGTGTTAGAGCACAAAGAGAACAGAAACTAAAAGCAACCTCTAGTTTTAAAATGGAAATAAGAACAACAAAAAGAAACAACTCAAATATCTGAAGTTAAATACCTCTGGGCAAAAATGAAAAGACAGCTCTCTGCTCAGTTTGACCTTGCAAACATTATTCTATTCCTTAATAGAAGACTGTCTGGCTTTATATAAGAATCTTTGGTTTAACAGAAGGTTCTTTACAATCATAGAACCACCCAGGTTGGAAGAGACCTCCAAGATCATCCAGTCCAACCTAGCACTCAGCCCTATCCAATCAACTAGATCATGGCACTAATTGCCTCACCCAGGCTTTTCTATGATCTAGTAGGAGGTTCCATAGTTTAATAGGAGGTTCCATGGTTCAGCAGCAGGTTCTATGGTTCAATAGAAGGTTCCATAGCTTTAGAGGAGGTTCCATGATTCAACAGCAGGTTCTTTGATTTAATAGGAGGTTCCGTGGTTCAATAGCAGGTTGTATGATTTAATAGAAGGTTCCACAGTTTAATAGGAGGTTCCATGGTTCAACAGCAGGTTCTATGATTTAATAGAAGGCTCCATAGTTTAATAGCATGTTCCATGGTTCAGCAGCAGGTTCTATGATTTAATAGAAGGTTCCACAGTTTTAGAGGAGGTTCCATAGTTCAGCAGCAGGTTCTACGATTTAATAGAAGGTTCCACAGTTTAATAGGAGGTTCCATGCTTCAACAGCAGGTTCTATGATTTAATAGGAGGTTCCATGATTCAACAGCAGGTTATTTAATAGAAGGTTCCACAGTTTAATAGGAGGTTCCATGCTTCAACAGCAGGTTCTATGATTTAATAGGAGGTTCCATGATTCAACAGCAGGTTCTATGATTTAATAGGAGGTTCCATGATTCAACAGCAGGTTATTTAATAGAAGGTTCCACAGTTTAATAGGAGGTTCCATGCTTCAACAGCAGGTTCTATGATTTAATAGAAGGTTCCATAGTTTAATAGGAGGTTCTATGGTTCAAAAGCAGGTTCTATGATTTAACAGAAGGTTCTATAGTTTAATAGGAGGTTCCATGCTTCAACAGCAAGTTCTATGATTTAATAGAAGGTTCCATAGTGTAATAGGAGGTTCCATGCTTCAATATCAGGTTCTGTAATTTAATAGAAGGTTCCATAGTTTAACAGGAGGTCCCATGGTTCAGCAGCAAGGTCTGAGGTTTAACAGAAGGTTCCATTAATAAATAGCAGTGTCTATGGTTTAATAGAAGGATCCATGATGTAATAAAACATGTCCCTGCCCATGGTAAGTGGGCTGGACTAGAAAATCTTTAAGGTCCCTTCCAACCCAGAATGTTCTATGATTCAAATAAAGTCTTCAAAACAAATGCTCAGAGAAAACTGTTTGATCTGATGGGACCTTAATTTGGTTTATCTCTTCTGTGTTTCTCTAGAGCACTGAGGTTTGTTACTGACTCTTAATCCCCTAAAGACAAGGTGAAGTGTATGACAGATTCTAAAGCACAAATACTGAAAGAAGATAATGAGAAAAATTCTGTGTCTCAGTGGGCATAGTCTGAATTAGCACTGCTTTATTTATTGTGGGCAAAGTCATGCAGGTACTCAAATTTGGTACTTAAATAATACTTGATGAGATGAGTTTGTATGAATTGTTCAGAGAGAGGTTTTTGGCTCTGGCCGTTTAGTGCAGCATAAGATGATGACTGATTGCCAGGAATTGCTGTTAGTTAATAATATAGATGAGTCCATGATCCTTCCAGATGTGCTAGTTTGAGCCTAGCTGGGATGTTTTGGTGAGAAGAACTAGATCATAGGCTAAGAAATGAAAACAATGGTGTCTACTTCCCTCACAGTCTTGCTGAGATGTGTAAAGAAGAAAGGCAAAACAAAGATGAGGGCACTTCGCTTGGGCACTTCGTGCTGGGCTATTCTCTTCTGCTTTGCCTGCTGGGGAGAGCTGAGGCTGCTGGCTGAACTCCATCTTGCTTTCTAACCTCACCCTCCATTTGCTTTTGTGGCTGATTCACCTTTGCTTCTTAATCGTTTGGCCGAACCTCCATTCTTCCTTGGGACTGGGGTAAGGTTGAGAGGGGTAGGGGAAAGGTGAGGGGGTGGTTGAGAGCCCCTCCTGGGGACTCAGGTTTCTGGGAGGGGAGTTGTGTTTCTGTATTACTTTTACCTTGTCTATTTCTGTCTATAACTGTATATACTGTAAATATCTGCTTGTAAGTTGTGCCAGCTGTAAATATAAGCTTCATTCAAATTTCCAGAGCCGACTGAGTCTAGTCTGGGTGATTTCTAAAGTGTGGGGGGGCAGGGAACACCCAAACCATCACATCAGACTACAGAGTCCTTCAGGGCTATCTCAACAGCTCTACTGCCCTCAAATACCCCAACATGCCTTCGTGGTGCATCTCAGGATACCCATACCATCATGTCTTCTTACTGTCCATGGTGCTGGGCTATGACAAGCCTCATTTAGTTTAGCATGCTTCAAACAGAAAAAAAAAAAGCAAAATAATAACCATGTCTGAGGTCTTAGAGACACTACAGGGAGGTCCAGAAGAGATCAGGGCCGAGCGATATGAAATGTAGCTGAATGTTAATTGATGCCATGTGGCTTCAGAGTCAGGCAGTGGTCACAAACTGTTTTATTTGGTAGTATGGATACAGCTTCAGAAAGGAGATCCCTGCTGCAGTGAACCTGCACTCCTATACAGGCTGAGCTGGACATGGCATAACAGGCAGAGAAAAGGTAGAGGAGGCTCAGTGGTGACCTCATTACTGTCTACAACTACCTGAAAGGAGGCTGTACCCAGATGGGGGTTGGTCTCTTCTGCCAGGCAACCAGCAACAGAAGAAGAGGACACAGTCTCAAGTTGTGCCAGGAGGTATAGGCTGGATGTTAGAAGGAAGTTCTTCACAGAGAGAGTGATTAGCATTGGAATGGGCTGCCCAGGGAGGTGGTGGAGTTGCCATCCCTGGAGATGTTGAAGAAAAGCCTGGCTGAGGCACTTAGTGTCATGGTCTACTTGACTGGACAGGTCTGGGTGCTAGGTTGGACTGGATGATCTTGTAGATCTCTTCCAACCTGGCTGATTCTATGATTCTACCTTCAAACAGAAAATACTTTTAAGTCTATAAGCAGTTAAATGATGAACATTTCTCAAACCCACAGATCCAAGCATAGTACCTATGGATGACATCCCCTCTCTTATTATTCTAGAGGATGCTTCACTAAAAATAACAGCAATTTCTGGCTTCCTTTTTAATCCTAGCTTCGTGTTTCATAGTCCTCTGAGGTGGACATGGGAAGTTTTACATTCTCAACTGTAAAGAAAGGGCACAAGTTCCTCAGGTATTTTATTTAAGAAGAAGAAAGGAGTACATAGAGATTCCAAACGTGTACAGCAGGTAAGTGAGGCACTTTCATGTTCACACAGGCAGAGCAAAAAAAAAGAATACCTGCAGCAACAAATTCTCTCTCTTGCCATGGTAAAACTCAAAACAAAGAAAAGGAGTCCTTCTTAGAGAATAAAATTTAACCAGACAATCTCAAACTGTCCAGCTGTGTTCTTTTGTTTTTCAGAGAGTTGATAAAAAACCTCAGGGAAAGCAGTAAGCAGCAGCTCTCAGGATACAAGGCTGCTCTCTCTACTTTAACCTCAAAAAAAGCCCGAACAATGAGGGACAGAAGACATCACTGGAGAAAGTCCAACAGAAAGCCACAAAAGTGCTGAGTGGCTTGGAACATCTCTGTAAGAAGAAACGGCTGAGAAACATGGGGCTGTTGAGCCTGGAGAAGAGCAGCCTGAGAGGGGATCTGATCAATGCTCAGCAAATGCTAGAGTGGGGAGCAAGAGGATGGGGCCAGACTCCTGCCAGTGGTGCCCAGTGACAGGACAAGTGACAACACTTTTATGCAACACTTGTGTAGCTCTTGCTGCACACTATTTTCTCCTCTGAAATCCAAAATTTTCTTTTTGCATCAACTGAAAGCCACACACCTCATTTCATACAGTGTCACAAGACCCAGAGATTAGTGGGGAACCAGGTGCAAGGAGTTTCAAGTCTAAGTATCTTTTTTTTTCTTCCTGTGCTTTTAATGATTTGCTTAGAAACTTCTCCACAGCAAACAGCTGGCATTGGCAGTGATTTATAAAGTTTAATCTGTGGAAGTAATCAGGAGAGGCTGAGGGAGCTGGGGTTGTTTAGCCTGCAGAAGAGGAAGCTCAAGGATAACCTCATTGCTGTCTACAACTACCTGAAGGGAGGCTGGAGCCAGGTGGGGGTTGGTCTCTTCTGCCAGGCAACCAGCAATAGAACACGGGGACACAGTCTCAAGTTGTACCAGGGGAGGTATAAGCTGGATGTCAGGAGCAAGTTCTTGCCAGAGAGTGATTAGCATTGGAATGGGCTGCCCAGAGAGGTGGTGGAGTCTCTATTGCTGGAGGTGTTCAGTAAGAGACTGGATGAGGCACTTAGTGCCATGGTTTAGTTGACTGGCCCTAGCTGGGTGCTAGGTTGGACTGGATGATCTTGGAGGTCTCTTCCAACCTGGTTGATTCTATGATCCTATGATTCTAAGTGAAAATTGTCAGAGGTAATTGTTAAAGAAGCCCAAATGCATTTTTGAGATAGACACTATTAGAAGCAGACTTAATAAAAATAAATGCAGATTTTGAATAACAAAACATCAACAACAAAACAAAACCAACAAAAACCCCTCCAACAAACCATGTTAATGCAAACAACAGCCTTTGGCAAGGGCAAGGTGTCTGAAACAATTCAATAATGAAATCCATGGGGTGTTTAATGGCCCCTATGTTATTGTGATATAAAGAAAAACTTCAGAAGTGCTAAATGGAGCTTGCAGCTCTTTTGCAGATTTCTCCAAGATTAAATTATTAAGAATCTAGAAGGGTGAGGCAATGTGGAGGGGAAGGGGAGAGCCAAAGGAAATGGTTTAAATGGAAAAGCTAATCAAAGAGTCAGCAGCAGAATCTCTGTCACCTTGTGCTGTGAAGGGTTTGTTATCAAGAGGCTTGTTTTATGTGGCTATGTAAAACCTTTTATGAGCTGGAAGGAAAGTCACCCTTAGGAAAAAGGGACACACTAACTGACACTTCACAGATTCATAGAGCTGCTTTGATTGAAAAACATCTCTAAGATCATTGAATCCAACCATCAACATAAGACCACCATGGCTGTTAAACTGTGCCCCAAAGTGCCACATCCTCAAGCTCCAAGGATGGTGACTTCACCACCTGGGGCTGGTGAGCCTGGAGACAAGCAGCTTGAGAGGGGATCTGACTGATGATCAGCAAGACCTAAAAGACAGGGGGAAGAAGACAGGGCCAGACTCTTTTCAGTGTGCCTAGTGACAAAACAAAAACCCAGGAGGTTCCATCTGAACAGCAGGAGGAACTTCTTTGGTGTGAGTGTGCTGGAGCCCTGGAGCAAGCTGCCCAGAGAATCACAGAATCATAGAATCAAGCATGTTGGAAGAGACCTCCAAGATCAGCCAGTCCAACCTCGCACCCAGCCCTGTTCAATCAACTAGACCATGGCACTAAGTGCCTCATCCAGGCTTTTCATAGAATCACAGAATCAACTAGGTTGGAAGAATCCTCCAAGATCATCCAAATCCAACCTATCACCCAGCCCATTGGTACCTCAGACCCAGTCTCAGGTGCCTATATAGTTCTAACTCTGCTCAAGATGGTCTGAAGTCTTTTCAGTCCCCTCCTATTCTGTAAAATGAGCTGCTCAGCCATATCACAGCATCATCATTTCCCCCGGCAGTTGTGCTTACAGGTATATATTCTGCTAAAACCACACTTTCATCATGAGAGCTCTCCGGTCCTGTCTAGTGAGGTGATTTCCTTGCACTGTTTTCATGAAAGGTGTGTGTGGGGAGCTGCTTCCACACTGGCAGTCCTGTTCTGCCCCGGAATGCAGGCAGATCACATCTGGTGAGATGTGACCTCTCTGATGCTCAAAGGGATTGCCAGTTAACCAAGCAGAAAAAGGAACAATGGGAGCAGCACTCTTTTGACTTGCATGGTTTTCATCTTTCTTTTGCTTTTTTCTTCAACACCTCCAGGCACAGCGACTCCACCACCTGCCTGGGCAGCTCATTCCAATGGCAAATCACTCTCTCTGTGACAAACTTCCTCCTAACATCCAAAAGTTGTGGCGTCTTCTCTGGAGAGATTACAAATCCACCTGGACTCTGTGATTCTGGGCAAGCTGCTGCAGATGACTGCTTTAGTAAGATGGTTGGACTGAATGATCTCCCCTTCCAACCCCCTCCATGCTGGTTCTGTGATATCTTCATGAATCAGATATCCTGGCAACCCACACATCCAGTTTTGCTTTGCGTACATCTCTGGGCTGACAACTCTCAGTTACTTCAGCTGTATCACTCTTTCACTGCAGGCTCATCATGTTTAATGCATTACACCTGCTATTCATGAATATTTTACAGTGTCATTTTTATGCCTAGTAAACATTGTAGAGAAGAAAGCCCAGAGGAAACCTCTCATAACCTCCAGCTGCAAACACTGCAAGTTTTTCCTTACTTCAATGCCTTTATACCTCTAACTCTACCATGACAGCAACATCTGGGTTAACACAGTTATTTCTGAACCTTTTATCCCTGATCACCAGCATATGTGTTGTGTGTGCTGCTGGTTTGGGTTCTTTTTCAGAGGAAAAAATAAATCTTTAAATTCTTTATCTATTGTATTCTTTCACAAATAAAAAGCCACATTATGGCGTAACAAAAATGGCTGCAGCGTCATGGACATGGAGTTGAACCGAGCTATTGAATCATAGAATCATAAAATCAAGCAGGTTGGAAGAGACCTCCAAGATCACCCAGTCCAACCTAGCACCCAGACCTAGACAACCAACCAGACCATGGCACTAAGTGCCTCAGCCAGGCTTTTCTTCAACACCCCCAGGTATGGTGACTCCACCACCTCCCTGGGCAGCCCATTCCAATGCCAATCACTCTCTCTGCCAACAACTTCCTCCTAACATCCAGCCTAGACCTCCCCCAGCACAACTTGAGACTGTGTCCCCTTGTTCTGTTGCTGGTTGCCTGGCAGAAGAGACCAACCCCACCTGGCTACAGCCTCCCTTCAGGTAGTTGTAGACAGCAATGAGGTCTGCCCTGAGCCTCCTCCAGGCTGCACACCCCCAGCTCCCTCAGCCTCTCCTCACAGGGCTGTGTTCCAGGCCCCTCAC
Source organism: Tricholaema leucomelas (assembly GCA_013400475.1). Classification (NCBI taxonomy): domain Eukaryota; kingdom Metazoa; phylum Chordata; class Aves; order Piciformes; family Lybiidae; genus Tricholaema lacrymosa; species Tricholaema leucomelas. The sequence goes on along the minus strand of WAAF01001351.1, from coordinate 10,380 downwards.
CAGCTTTGTCACCCTTCTCTGGACATGTTCCAGCACCTCAACATATCTCTTGAGTTGAGGAGCCCAGAACTGGACACAGGACTCGTGGTGTGGCCTGACCAGTGTTGAGTACAGTGTTGAAAGGGACCTTTAAAGGTCATATAGTTCAATCCTGCTGCAGTAAACAGAAACATAGCTGTTTTTTCTCTACGTTGCTAGAGTTCTACACATCAGCCAATATAAGCAGACCAGAGAGCTGGTTTTAAAGCAACCTCTGCTCTTGAACTCCACCGTAGTTTTATCATGGTTACAAATTGGAACACAAAAGGTTTCAGCTCAACAAGAGGAGAAACTTCTTGTTTGTATTCCAGGCCTCTCACCAGCTTTGTCACCCTGGCTGACAACGTGAGGTCTTTATTGCAAGGTTTCCCACATGTTAGGTTGAAATACTCTTCAAATCTCTGGTATAAGACAGTGTTTGCATGGGATTCCTCTAGGCTATGGCTTGGAGTTAGCTGTCCAAAGATGTCTGTCTGCTGTGTCTAATCTCTAGTCACTGCTGTCTTGGAGGCAGGGAATTAATGTGGCTGAGTCAGGAATCATAAAAACAGAATTATTTCATTTCCCTGAGAACCCTGCCCCCAAACTATATATAAAACTAGTTTAGGATTATTTACAGATTCTAATTCGATTGGGAATTCTTCGAAGGATGTTATGGACAAATGTAGAGATTTAGGAAGTCAGGCAATGGAAAAGGCTAAGCTGTAAGTGTAGCTTTACCCTACTATCCATCAGGCTGAGCAGAGAGTTAAGGGAACAGCAGGCTTTACTCCCAGAGCTGAGATAGGTAGTTGATAATGATCCCTTGCTGGATTTCTCTGCTGCTCGGCTGCCTCCTGATGCTGCAAACAATATCCAATAGCCTGGATCCATGCTTCAGAAGCTCAAGGTGAGTGGCAAAGCTGCCCAACTCAGAAATGTCTCGAGTTCAAGACACGGCTGCCACAAGACAGGGATTTGTGGAAATGACACTGCCTCAGCAGCAGCAGGGGACAGCCAAACTGCTGGGGTCTGCCCAATGCAGAATGGCAGCCAGCACATTGGCTGTGATATGGTCTGAGAGCAGCCAGGTCTGGGTGCTGCTGGCAGCTCTCTCAAATGGACCTCGGGCTTGCCATGCTTGCCAGTTTGCACAGAATGGTGCAAAAGTGAGGAGAACCATCCAAAGGCAGGGACAGTGTAAAACTGAGAGCTGTGTAAAAAGGTAAGAGCTGTCCAAAAGCAGGGACGGTCCAAAATCAGAGTTCTGTCACTGCAGAAACCTGTCCTGTCAGGTGCTCTGTTAAGGCAGGAACTCTTTCAAGGCAGCAACCCCCTCGCACCTTCTCCCTTGCTCTGTTTATGCTTTTCTAGACCAAGTGTCCATTTGCCATTTCATACTGGGAGCAAAAATTCAGCTAAGCACCAGCCCGATTCCAGCGTGGGCTCCCACACAGGTCAATACATGTGTGGAAAGGTGCCTTATGCTCTCCCCTCTTCAAGCCTGCAGGGCAGGGTGGGAGAAGCAGGTTTTGTGCCTTTTTCTCCTCCCCCATTCAAACCCACAGGGGTGGGGGAGAAGAAAGGAATTTGGAATACCCCAGAACCACTGAACATATTAATCTCATTTTCCTGGGCCATATTTTTCCTCTTAATCCCACAATTTTGCATGAAGTACATATGCCAGTTTATATGTCCATATGGAATAGAAGACTCTGATCTAGTTGATTGGACAGGGCTGCATTATAGGTTGGACTGGATGACCTTGGAGGTCTTTTCCAATGTGGCTGATTCTATGATTCTATGACTCCATGACTCAGTCTGTGCAGAGGCCACATTTTGAGGCTTGCACATTACCCAATTTAGCACCAAAGTACTTTCTCCTACTGACAGATGTTAGAATGAAGAGATACATTATGCAATAAAACCAGGGGGGAAATGCCAAATTTGCAGGATTTTTGCAACATATGAATACATTTAAAAGTGACACATCCCCCCCCCCCAAAAAAAACCCCAGACCAGAAAAAAACAGCTCTCAATTTGCAAGTGTGGAAATAAACTCAAATGTAGAACCAAACAGCTTATACCCTCAAGGAGCCTGATGTTTACATCCTTAATAGCCCTGAAATCTCAAACAGAAAATCAAAGTATCCCTACCTCAGCACTGAAAAAGGGGATATAAATATAAATATATATGGTTATATATGCATTAATCCCAAACATTTTTAACTGCTGATGGCCTATGGCAAGAGAGAATTTTTACTTGGGTGTTTAAGAGAGCTGTAAAACACATCAGTGCAGCCGTAACGCTGTGCTGCTTTGTGCTTAACAATCATATTTAAGTAGCCAAGTGCTTCCTAGAGAGTGTTTTCCTAAGAGCCTTTTAAGTGCACTAATGTGTCCAGCAGCCTTTGAGGTTATTACCCAGAAGAACTTGTGAAGTCTCAAAGACAAATAAAAGAAACATTAATATGAAACATTTGTCAGAGCAACATGGCAGCAACATAATCACCCAACATAATCACCCAGCTGATTTCACCAAGCACTTCTGAGAGTCCCAGGGCAAGGATAGTTTTGTTTTGTTTTATTTTCCATGGATTTTTCTCCTGCTGTTTTCCCATGAAAATCCATTTGGCAAGACTTCATTGCTGTCTACAACTACCTGAAGGGAGGCTGTAGCCAGGTGGAGGTCAGTCTCTTCTGCCAGATAACCAGCAACAGAACAAGGGGACAGAGTCTCAAGTTGTGCCAGGGGAGATATAGGCTGGATGTTAGGAGGAAGTTGTTGGCAGAGAGAGTGATTGGCATTGGAATGGGCTGCCCAGGGAGGTGGTGGAGTCACTGTCCCTGGAAATGTTAAAGAAAAGACTGGATGAGGCATTTAGTGCCATAGTCTAGTTGACTGGACAGGGATGGGTGCTAAGTTGGACTGGATGATCTTGGAGGTCTCTTCCAACCTGGTTGATTCTATGACTCTAAGACAAAGTAATGAAGCTCTGTGTTTACTCCAAATAACTTTTGTAGATTAAATGTGGACATGGCACTTTGGGAAATGGTTAAATAACCATAGGCTGATGAGCGGACTCAAAGATCTTAGAGGTCTTTTCCAACTGAAACAGTTCTATGATTCTGTAAGTCAAATGAAAATTGCTATTAATTTCTGGGATTCGTGTTGCCCAGGGAGGTCATGGATGCCCTCTTCTTGGAGACATTCCAGACAAAGCTGGACGAGGTCCTGAACCATCTGTTCTAGGGAAAGATGCCCTGCCAATGACAGGGGTATTGTAATTAGATGATATTTAAAGTCCCTTCCAATCCAAACCATGAATGTATAAATCTATGAATTTGTGATTCCTTATTGCAGCCCCTAGATCAGGTGAGAGCATTTAATATACTATTTATTTTATACACACATATATTAGAAACAGCCAGATGAGTGGAGGTTAATACTGTCTGGAGAAAGTTAGGACTAAGCTATGCAGAGTCAACACATCTTGTGTTACAGTACCACAGTCTCACAGTATCACCAAGGTTGGAAGAGACCTCATAGATCATCAAGTCCAACCCTTTACCACAGAGCTCAAGGCTAGACCATGGCACCAAGTGCCACGTCCAATCCTGCCTTGAACAGCTCCAGGGACGGCGACTCCACCACCTCCCTGGGCAGCCCATTCCAGTAGCCAATGACTCTCTCAGGGAAGAACTTTCTCCTCACCTCAAGCCTAAATTTCCCCTGGCACAGCTTGAGGCTGTGTCCTCTTGTTCTGGTGCTGGCTGCTTGAGAGAAGAGAGCAACCTCCTCCTGGCTACAACCACCCCTCAGGTAGTTGTAGACAGCAATGAGGTCTCCCCTGAGCCTCCTCTTCTCCAGGCTAAACAATCCCAGCTCCCTCAGCCTCTCAGAATTTAGCTCATTAACAACCCAGTGTGAAACTCAATGTGGCTGAAAGGAATATAGTTACCTGACTGCTTGGAATAAAACAGGAAGGGTTTGTCAAGAGATAACTAAATACCCACTTGAAAACAGAGCCTAAAGCAACGATGAAGGTGCAGGGGAAGTGTAAAGAGCAACACATAATGGGAAAGAACAGAAAGAGTGTCTGGAGGTACTGCATGCACAGACCTGCGAATAACCTGCCACGCAAAAGAGAAGACCACAGAACACACTTGGTGGGAAGGGACTCTTAAATCATAGCATCATAGAATCACTCAAGTTGGAAGAGACCTCCAAGATCATCCAGTCCAACCTATCACCCAAATTATAGGCCATCAAAAAGCTCTGCATTATCCTGTTGTATCCATTCCTTTGATCTTTGCCCTTGGGCTATATATACTAGCATTTTCTATGATGTTCTAAGTGTGTTTTCTCTCCTGTTACTTCTCTCCATTGTTTTGTATATTATCAAACCTATACAATAGCTATACAATAGGGTTTTAGACACATATTACAGCTGCTCTTTTTTGGGGGAGTGGGGAGGGAGAGATAAAAGACAGGTCAAAATACACAACAGTGCTAGAGCACAAAAAGAACAGAAACTAAAAGCAACCTCTGGTTTTAAAATGAAAATAAGAACAACAAAAAGAAACAACTCAAATATCTGAAGTTAAATACCTCTTGGCAAAAATGAAAAGACAACTCTCTGCTCAGTTTTACCTTGGAAACAGTATTCTGTTCTTTAATAGAAGATTGTCTGGCTTTATACAAGGATCTTTGGTTTAACAGAAGGTTCTTTACAATCGTAGAACCACCCAGGTTGGAAGAGACCTCCAAGATCATCCAGTCCAACCTATCACCAAGCCCTATCCAATTGACTATGATTCTCCCTGAAGCCTTTTTTCTCCAGGCAGAATAGCCACAGATCTCTTAGCCTGTCCCCATAGGGGAAGGTCTCCAGCTCTCTGATCATCTTTGTGGCCTACTCTGGACCCACTTCAGCAGGTTTGTGTACCTCTTTTGTTAGGGGTCCCAGAACTGGACAAATAACTGACACAGAGCTGGACAGTTCTGTTATGCCTGCGCTGTCACAGAATCATAGAATCAAACAGGTTGGAAGAGACCTCCAAGATCATCAAGTCCAACCTATCATCCATCCCTCCCAGTCCTTCCCCTCCATTGTGAAAGTGAATTGAAACTTGTGCATTGAAACCCTACTGATGTTCTGGAGATTGCAGTCCTCACCCTGGCACTTTTACTTTCCAAACCACCTAAATATATTTTAAAAGTAGAACGTGAACACAAAGTTTAACATTAGATGACCAGGAGAAAATTAGTTTCAGAAATGAGATCCTTCTAAAGATTTTAGACCAAGAAATGTTTTAATCAAGTCAGTATTTTCCATCTGACGTGTAATTAAATGCTGCATTTCATTTTAGATGTAATTAACTTTTATCTCTTTTTTTTTTCCCCTATCAATTAAAAATTGAAAAGGATTTAAAATGAAAGGCTAAGTTTCATTTAAAAAATGCTGAAACTAAATATTTGACTAAAAATATTCCTTTCCCATATGAAACAAATGACTGCATTTTATTTGTCCTTATTAATAGTTCAGGCAAAATTTACTTTTCCATTAACTCAATAAACACCAAAATTAAAGAATGTTGTTACCTCTATGGTGTGTCACTCAACCTCCTCTCAAGAAGCTCATATTGCCTCTGCCCAGAAGTTGTGTTACCACTGTCTACTACCTAGTAGTAGTAGTAGTCTATCTAGTAGACTACCAGTCACTGGTGGCGCTCCTCAACGATCAGTGCTGGGCCCAGACCTCTTCAACATCTTTACTGATCATCTAGATGAGGGAATTGAGTCCAGCATCAGTATGTTCGCAGGTGACACCAAGTTAGGAGTAGGTGTTGATCAGCAGGAAGGTAGGAGAGCCTGGAGAAGGGCCTAGACAGGCTGGATGGGTGGGCAGAGGCCAGTGGGATGAGACTGAACAAGGCCAAGTACAGGGCTCTGCACTTTGGCCACAACAACCCCAAGCAGCACTACAGGCTGGGAACAGAGTGGCTGGAGAGCAGACAGGTAGAGAGGGACCTGGGGGTGTTGGTAGATAGCAGCTGAAGATGAGCCAGCAGTGTGCCCAGGTGGCCAAGAGAGCCAATGGCATCTTGGCCTGTATCAGGAACAGTGTGGCCAGTAGGACAAGGGAGGTTCTTCTTCCCCTGTACTCAGCACTGGTCAGGCCACACCTTGAGTGCTGTGCCCAGTTCTGGGCTCCTCAATTCAAAAGAGATGTTGAGATACTGGAATGTGTCCAGAGAGGTGCAACAAAGCTGTTGAGGGGCCTGGAACACAGCCCTGTGAGGAGAGGCTGAGGGACCTGGGAGTGTGCAGCCTGGAGAAGAGGAGGCTCAGGGGTGACCTCATTGCTGTCTACAACTACCTGAAGGGAGGCTGTAGCCAGGTCGGGTTGCTCTCTTCAGCCAGGCAACCAGCAAATAACAAGGGGACTGATCCCTAGGGAACACCACTAGTGACAGCTGTCAACTGGATGTGGCACCTTTCACCACCACTCTCTGGGCCTGGCCTTCCAGCCAGTTCTTGACCCATATCAGAGTGAATCTGTCCAAGCCATGAGTTGCCAGATTGGCCAGGAGCTTGTTGTGGCAGATGGTGTCAAAGGCTTTGCTGAAGTCCAGGTAGAATACATCCACAGCCTGTCTCACATTCACCAGGCAGGTAACCTGATCATAAAAGGAGATCAGGTGGGTGAGACAGGACCTGCCCTTCCTAAACCCATGTTGGCTGGGCCTGAGCTCAGGCTGACAACTCTATAGTTTTCTGGTTCCTCCTTTCGACCCTTCTTATGGATGGGCACCACATTGGCAGCTTCCAGTCTTCAGGGACCACTCCAGTGAGCCAGGACTGTTGATGAATGATGGAGAGTGGCTTGGCCAGCTCATCTGCCAACTCTCTCAGAACCCTAGTATAGATGCCATCAGGCCCCATGGATTGTGAGGATCCAACTGGCTCAGCAGGTCCCATACTTCTTCCTCATGGATTACAGGGGGACTATTAATCTGCTCACACCTAATGCAGCCATTGCCTCTGCCACATTCGACTTCGAGTGCCAGGCTCCAACGCTCCTCACAGCCAGCTGCCTGAACACCTGCATTCCTACGGGTGGGCTCTGTTTGGGTTTTACAAGTATTGCAAAGCTTTGACCCAGTCTGCACCATGTCTCCCTTTCTTCCAGGTCAGATGGTAGTTGGTTTGGGTGTGGAGGGTTGTTTTATCGTTTTTCTCTCCCCGTGGCGTTGCGGCTGGGCTCAGCAGAGCAGGCAGCCTCGGTAGTGCCCTCGTCCTGGATCAGGCTCTGGCGCAGCCGCCGCCGCTGCTCCCCGTTCCAATCGCCCGCTCGCCAGGCAGCTCCCGCCCTGCCTCACCCTCCAGCGTGCACTTACGCCACGCAGCTCGCCGAGCCTGCCGCTTCCCTGCCTTCCTGCTGGGTTTCTCCGACTGAGAGAGTCCCAAAGTGGAGAAAAAAAAGCTTCGAAAAGGCTTCGAAAAAGCGCGGTTTAGCTGAGCTAGCCTCGGTATTGCTCTCGTCCCGAATCAGGCTCTGGCGTCGCCGCTGCTGCTCCCCGTTCCAATCGCCCGCTCGCCAGGCAGCTCCCGCCCTGCCTCACCCTCCAGCGTGCACTTCCGCCACGCAGCTCGCCG
>WAAF01001350.1:0-150302 GCA_013400475.1 Tricholaema leucomelas | reverse complement strand
AGCACCCTCACAACAAACAAGTTTCTCCTCCGGATCAGGTGGAACCTCCTGGGTTCCACTTTGTGCCCATTGCCCCTGGTCCTGTCACTGGGCACATTCAGAAGAGTCTGGGTCCCATCCTCTTGCCCCCCACCCTTTATCTCTTTCTGAGCATTGATCAGATCCCCTGGCTGCTCTTCTCCATGCTCAGCAGCTCCAAGGCTCTCTGCTTTTGCTCCTCACAGAAATGCTTCAGGCTCCCCAGCATCTTTGTAGCCTCTGCTGAGCCCTCTCCAGTAGTTCCTTGTTCCTGCTCCAGGCCTCCAGGATTCTCGCAACAAAGCAGTTTCTCCTCCAGTTTGGGTGGAACCCCCTGGGTTCCAGGTTCTGCCCAGTGCCCCTTGTCCTGTGACTGGGCACCAGTGAAAAGACACTGAAAAAAAAAAAGCCTAGTTTGCAGGCCAGGAACACCCAAATCTTTGGTTTCTTAGGAACCTGCATTAGTGGCTTTCTAGGTCAAGCTAACCAGCTACAAGGAGCAGGGTATTTTTTTCTCTTGCTGTTAAACCAAAGCCCAGCTTGCTCTGATGTTGTTCTAAGGTCCCTATATAGCAGAGAGAGAAGAGAAGGAGATACTGTTAATAAACCCATTTCAGCATTATTTTCTCCTTTCTTTTTTAAAGAACTGAGTTGCAGTGGAGTCACCTCCACCCACTCCACACCACACTCTTCCAGTGAGTTCCATCTCTCTGCTGTACCTGAGGAGGGAAGTAGAAACAGAAATCCCTATCAGACATTGCCAGCTCAGCAGTACTACCTCCAACAGCAGCTTCAGTACCATCTAAATAATTCACCACACAGCACCAATTACTACTGCAGGTTACCTGGCATTTCTAATAAGCTCAAATCATGCCCAGTTTTCACCCTGAGAAAGCTGTGAGCTTCCCAAACACAGAGATCTCAATTGAGATCTTATTAAGGCCCAGCTCTGTGGTTCTCAGACTCACAACTTCACTCATGAAAATCACACATCTTGCCATCTTCACACTGACAATGCTCAGTTGCCCACTGACAATGCTCAGTTGATTTCCTCTTCTCATCTCTCATTTTGACAAGAACCAAGTCTTGTTTAAAATAGTCCTAACATGTAATACTTCCTCCTCCTCTTCTCATCAGGTCCCTTATTTAGGGTTGCATTTAGAAAGTCACACCCAGCTGCAAATGCAAAGGAGGAGTGGCACAGAGGAGAAATCTGGACATGCCACATGTTAGAGAGTTGGCAGGAGAGAAACCTCATAAAATTCAGCAAGGGCAAGTTGCAGTACCCTGCATGTGGGGAGGAACAACTCCCTGCACCAAGACATAAGAGATGCTGAGCTGCTAGAAAGCAGATCCATGGAGAAGGACCTGGGAGTGCTGGTGAACAATAAGTTCGCGACAAGCCAGCAACCTGCCCTCATGGCCATGAAAGCAAATGGTCTCCCACAGCACATGAAGACGAGTGTGTCCAGCAAGTCACAGAGGGAGGTTCTCCTGCACCTCTACTCTGCCCTGCCCTGCTCATTCTCTGCACCACACACAATGGTGGAAGCAACAGTGCCCAGACTAAGGGCACTTCATTGTGGCTGATAGATGGCGTCTTGGGCTTTGCAGGGCTTGAGTTTTCAAGCTGCCCCTGGAGGAGTTAAGGTTGCTTAAAGACTCAATTTGTTAACAGGGAATGAAAGACTCAAGCTTGGAGTGGAAATGTTTGCTCTGATTTTAAACAACAAAAGCTTGAAATGACAGTTCTAACCCAACCCAGGTGCACAGGGATGCAAAGTCAGCACAAAAACATCTCCGATCACACATGCAAGAGGAGAGTCTCCAACCTGAAGCCCACTTGACAAACACTCATTTATTGCAGGCACAACCCACACCAAAGCCTACAGAGCCCCATGATCTTGGAGGTCTCTCCAACCTGGTTGATTCTATTCTATTCTGCTTCCAACAGCACACCAAATCTCCAGCAATGGAAACTGACTTCCAGGTGCCAACAGGCTCATCACCAAGAGTCTTGATAATCAACACATCTCTGTTGGCATTGATGCAAGAAGGTGTGAACAAATTGTGTACAATATTCAGGAGAGGAAAAGAACATGGGATAAACTGTTGTCACACAGGGGTGACAAGGGAAAGGAACATGGGATAAAATCTTGTCACACAGGGGTGACAGCAAAGGATGACCGTCAGTGTGTTAATCTGCTGACAGTACATACTGGCAGCAGTGTAAAAACTGCTCTACAGCAGCTGGAACATCTCAGAGTTTGTGTTACCACTTCCAGCATTAACTCTGCTCTTTGCATACTAATTACTACAGTAATTAAACTCACAGGGCTAAGTGTGATGGGCTGCAGTTAAGTGGAACAGAAGGTGGAAGTGTCAGCAAGACAAGTCACAATATACAAACTATACTGCTGACCACAGCTTTTCATCCCAGGATCACTTGTGGTCTCATGTGTTTTTGAGAAGACCTTTAGCGTCAAGTGATGGGTGAGGAGCTCTAAGCAAGAGTTAAGTGGGATTTATGCTGCTCCCTAACTAGCTGTTACTGATTTTTGCTCTCAGTCACCAAAAAAAGAGGATCAGCAGGTTTGGAAAAGTCTTTTATCATGTATCATAGAATCACAGAACAATTTAGGCTGGAAAAGACCTCAGAGATCATCTAATCCACCCTCCTTGCCACAGGGAGGGATGCCTCTCAACTGGACTAGGTTACTCAACACCTCATTCAACTTGGCCTTGAACATCTCCAGGGAGGGGGCATCCACAAATGGACAATCCATTCCAGGATATGCCACCCTTGTAGTGAAGAATTCTATGACAGGATACCAACACCAGGGTGGACGAGATCAAAGAACCATGCATATCCACACCTGGGTACAACCACAACCCTCAGTAGGCTAGTCCCTTCTCTTCTCTGTTATTCCCACCCTCCATATCCCACTGAATTTCCATTTTTGCTGCTGTTCACATGAGTGCCTCCAACAGACACAACCTGCTGTGGCACAACCAAGGAATGCAAGGATGAAGATCCCACTTTGGAAAGCAGCAGCAGTGCTTATTATCTCCTCGTGTACTGCTTTTACCTTGCTAGCTTTCAGGATGTTGATCTGTTCTTCATACACAGTGTCCCTGTTCTTCTCCAGAAATCCATCACTCTGGTATTCCACCTGGCAGGGAGACAAAGGAAGAAGCTCAAAGTGTGAAGTCCAGCTGCACAGGGACTAGGTGCTGTGTCCCACCATTCCCCTACTGTCAGGAGTATGCCTGAAAAAAACCTGAGAGGAAAAAAAAGAAGTGAAAGAAACCTTGAATTTAAAGGTCACTCTTTATCAAAGAAAGTGGATCTGTATGAAAGCAAAATCCTTCCTGCAAACACAGATTGTTTCTTGGTGATTAAACTGCTCTCTATGGGCATCAGCCACACTTCAGGGAGGCAAGGGGTGAAACTACAGAGACCGTAAGTACCTCTACACACTCTTTTATTCCCTCCTGAGCATCTTGTAAGATAACCACCACATTTCAACATATGCCCTGGCTTTGTGTCTTATAGATCTTGTGGATTTGAAATTACAGAGAGATGGGATGTAGAAGAAGAATTGAGAGAGGACAGAAGACAAATTTGCCATGTGAAGTGCTGTTCACATCCAAGGCAAGCCTGGTTAGAAAAAGTACCTTCACAGAACCTGCATGTGGATGGTGTTTACAAGGACTTCAGTGAAGCTTTAGACACTGTTTCCCACAAAAAACTCAAGGAGAAACTGACTCCTCATGGCCTGGACAGATATACTCTCAGTTGGGTAAAAAGCTGTCTGAAGGGCCAGGCCCAGAGAGTTGTGGGTAATGCAGTGAAGTCCAGTTGGTGACTGGTCCCCAGTGGTGTCCCCCCCAGTTCAGTGCTGCAGACAGTTCTGTTCAACATCTTTATCAGTGATCTGGACAAGGGGATTGAGGCACCACCACTAAGTGTGCAGATGACACTAAGCTGAGAGTGAGAGTTGGTCTGCTGGAGGGTAGGGAGGCTCTACAAAAGGATCCGGCCAGCGTGGAGCTATATGCCAAGGTCAATGGGACGAGGCTCAACAAGGCCAAGTGCTGGGTCCTGCACTTGGGTCACAACACCACCATGAAGGCTCCAGACTTGAGGCAGAGTGGCTGGAAATGCAGATGATAGGACAAGAGGAAACAGCCTCAAGTTGTGCCAGGGGAGGTTTAGTCTGAACATGAGAAACAGCTTCTTCCCTGAAGGGGCTCTCCAGGCCTAAACCAGGCTGTCCAGAAGAGTGGTGGAGTCACCATCCTTGGAGGGATTTCAAAGCTGTGAAGGTGAGTGACATGGTTTAGTGGTGACGTGGCAGTGCTGGGTTAATGACTGGACTTGATCTTAAAGGTGTCTTCCAACCAAAGCAATTCTATGATTCCACGTTTCAGGCTCCTTGGACACATTTCCAGGTTGGTCTCATGTCTTCCTTTCTAATAAGGATGTTTTGGTAAACTGCAAATTTTCAACGTTCTTTTTTGGTGTGAGTAATGCCTGTCACCTTAGAGTTTCAAGGAAGCTGGAGCCCATGAACAAGATCCTACAGCACCAGACACCTACACTGAGAGTCTCACAATCAGTATCTTCTCCCTCAGATGGGTAGGATCAGTCCAGGGCCACGTCCCACATGCTCCACTCCACACACGCCTTGCTGACACTCACAGCCCCTGCTCTTCAAAAAGTAATTCCCTCTTCCAATATATTTTCAGTCAGAAGGTCATTTTGCCACAGCTTTGAGAAAGAGGATTTTCCTCTCTTCTGGAAAGCACAACTATTTCAAGTTCAGCACAAAGTCCTCCAAGTTGATCTAGACGTAAGCACTGAACCACAACCACCCACCCTTATCACCAAAAAGCAGTTCACTGGTGTTAGAAACTCACCTTCACAGAATCACAGAATTGCCAAGGTTGGAAGGGACCAAAGAATCATCCAGTTCCAACCTCTCTGCTGTGGGCATGGACACTTTCCACTAGATCAGGTTGCCCAGAGTCACATCCAGCCTGGCCTTAAAAACATCCAGGGATGGGGATTCTGCCACCTCCCTGGGCAACCTGTTCTAGTGCCTCACCGCCCTTATGGTGAGGAACATCTTCCTAATGTCTAATCTAAATCTTACCTCCTCTAGCTTTGATGCATTCCCCCCAGTCCTATCACTACTCAGCTCTCTAAAAAGTCCCTCACCAGATTTCTTGTAGCCCCCTTCAGATATTGGAAGGCCACAATAAGGTCTCCTCAGAGCCCTCTCCCCTCCAGACTGAACCACCTCAACTCTCTCAGGCTATTGTCAGAGGAGAAGTGCTCCAGCCCTCTGATCATCCTCATGACCCTCCTCTGGACACAACTTCATCTTCCCTTTTATTCCCACAGAGGCATTTCCCGTTTCTAGTTCACACGACACCGGCCCAGTTACCTTATCAGCAAAGTGCAAGATGATGAAGGAGGTGTTGGACATGCGGGGCTTCTGGAAGTGCTGGCTGCTGGCGTGCCTGTCGTACAGCTTCTGTGCCCAATTCTGGTCAGTGCCTTTGGGAACCTGGATGGGGAGAAAATGGGACCAGAAAGTCACTGTCAGGCATGAAGAAGGAGGTTGGTGTAGTTTTTGGAGGAAACATCCTTGTGGGCCTCCTGGAGTCCATGTGGGCTACAGGAATATTTAAGGAACAAAGACCATCTCCCAGCTACTGGAGAGTGTGCTGCTGTATTCTATGACATTAATCATGATAATAAAAGGGCAATTCTACAATAGCAATATTAAAATAGTGATAAAGTGTTAATTTTCAAGAAACTTCTGCAGCTCAGTAGGCAGCAGTGGGATCGTTTGGATTCCAAATGCAAGATGCATTAACCTCAAGCTTGGGATTTCCATGCACATCCTTCTCCTACCACATTCAAATGATTTCCATGTACTCTCTGCATTATCTTCTGTATGCCAAACTATGCTTCTGCACCTTATTTCCACTAAAATCAGGGGGAGAAGATCTACATGGGTCTGGCCTTGGAAGACTCTGGCCACGGTACGGCAATAAAAAAGGCACAACCAAACATTTCTATGATTCTGTGATCATTCATCAGGTCTTTACATAGGTCTTTAGATGAAAAGTGAACAGAGGAATTGGTGGAAGCAAATTGTAAGAAGGAAAATTTGAGGTAGGTGAGAAATATTTCTCCAACAGCACTGAAAGGCTACGAAACAGCCTTTGATTTCATGACAGCAACCCAAAATATATCACAAAGGTAACAGATGTGGGGATTAGCAACTCCAGCACATCCTGTTACTGGAAGAACTGTTCAAGTAAATGAAGCAGCCACTGCACAAGCAGCAATGTCCCAGATACACCTGTGTGGCCATTTTGCCCCTCTGCTCTGCTGAGACATCCCCCTTGCAGTGCTGGGGACAGCTCTCAAGTCCTCAGCATAGCACCGAGAGGGACCTGTTGGAGCAGGGCCAGAGGAGGCCACAGCAATGCTGGCAGGGCTGGAAGGGCTCTGCTGGGAGGCCAGACTGAGAGAGTTGGGCTTGTTCAGCCTGCAGAAGAGAAGGCTCCGGGGAGACCTTCTGGTGGTCTTTCAGTGCTTCAAGGGGCCTCTAAGAAAGCAGGAGACAGATGTTTTCTAAGGGCCTGTAGTGACAGGCCAAGGGGTGATGGTTTGAACTCAAAGAGGAAGACTGAGAGTAGACAGAAGGAAGAAATGTTTAAGAGTGAGAGAGGGTGATGAGAGCCTGTCCCAGGTTTCTCAGAAGAGAGGTAGGAGATGCCCCATCCCTGGCAACATCCCAGGTAAGGTTGTCTGGGGCTGTGAGTAACCTGCTCTAGTTGGAGACATCCCTGCTGACTGCAAGGCGGGGGGTGACTAGATGACCTTTAGAGGTCCCTTCCAACCCAAACCATTTTATGGTTCTACTTATATTTTGCAGGCTAAGTGCAGTCAGTTATGGATCCACACAGAAACAGGACTAGGGTTAAATATCAAAAGGCATTTATTCATGCATTATATACAACATCTATTTATGGGAGACAGACATGCATGTTTAAAATACAGAGTTATTATCTGGAGCTATCATTAAGAGTCCTCTGCTCAGGACCAAGCTGCAGAGCAGGAGCACCACAACCACTTGAGCATTCAGATGATGCAGAGAGCAGATTTTTGCTGTACCAGCTATTCCAGCCCAAATTTCTGCTGAAAAACCTGCTTATCTCCCAGCCAAACTTCAAAGCTATCACACTCCTGTCTCACAGAAAAAGGGTTTGTCCCTACCTGCTCTGCTCCCTGCCCACTGGTGTGCTGCCAGGGTATTTTTATCTGCCTGAGAAGCACCTGATAAGGACCAGGTCCTGGAGATAAGACCTAACACAGGGCTGTTATCTGTGCTATTAGAAGAGCTTCTGCTACTGACTTGGTAGATTAAGGCCTTTATTGCCCCTAAGAAAGTTATTTAGAGAATATCTCATCAGCAGAAGACTTCAGTAGGGGATGGGGAAGAGGAAATTGAGTCTCTGCAAGTATTGTATGGAAATCTCTACACAGGGAAAATTCTCACAGCAGTAATTTCATCAGGTCACTGCTTCTGCTCTTCTGCCTTCATCATGACTCCACATAAAATAGGTCAGGAAGAGGCCAGCAGCATCTCCCATCTCCATACACTGTCCTCCTAGATGGAGCTATGGAAACCAAAATCAAACCTATCCAGTATGGCCAACATCACCTGCTAGGCTCAAGTCCTAAGACACATCCCAAGGTCAAGAGCCCACAGCAATTACTAGACAGCCAAGGAGATGTCAGAGCTCCTCGGACTTAAAGGTGAGATTCTCTCCACCATCACATTCAAGAGTAGGACAACTGATAAAAGCAACAAAGGTAAATTCAAGTGTCATGATCTAAGGGCTCCTCACTCCAAGAAGGACATGAGGTGCTGCAGCATGTCCAGAGAAGAGCAGCTACGATGGTAAAGGGTCTGGAGCACAAGTGTTGTGAGGAGCAGCTGAAGGGTCTGGGGTTGCTCAGCCTGGAGAAAAGGAGGCTGAGGGGAGACCTTCTGGCTTTCTACCAGAAAGGTTTTCTACCTGAAAGGAGGCTGGAGCAGGTGAGTGAACAAAAAACAGCACAAGAGGCAATGGCCTCAAGTTGTGCCAGGGGGTTTTATGTTGGACCTGAAGAACAATTTCTTCCCCAAAAGGGTTGTCAAAGCCTGGTCCAGGCTGCCCAGGGAAGTGGTGGAGTCCCCAGCCCTGGGGAGGTTCAAAGCTGTGCAGTTGTGGTACTGAGGGACAGGTTTAGTGGTGACCTGTCAGTGCTGGGTTCGTGGTTGGACTTGATGATCTTGGAGGTCTCTTCCAACCAACAGAACTCTGTGATTCTGTAAAAGTCAACCTTCTGCAATCACAATAGGAGTTACTGACATTTTCATTTCTCCTCATCATTCCCGCACACGTTAAAACCTGAGCAGAGCCTGGGCTCCCTCCATGCCCCACAGACACGTTCCCTTGCAAGTGATGTGCCAGGCTTTAAAGTCATACAAGATGACAGCATGATGTAGGCGAGGTTATTCTGCTGGAGGATGAGGCAGTTGGGCTGAAAGCTCAGAGGTCCAACCTCCACGTATCCAGTCACCGAGAAGAAATCCCCCTGGATAGGACCATGCGGCACAGGAAGACAGCGTGCTGATTTCTGATGTTCACAGACAATGAAAACACATTTGCTTGGACACCCAAGTGCACAGCCATGTGTGGAGACAAGTGGGACTGAGCAGGGGCCTGCTCAGAACAGAGTGGAGTGCTCCTGGCACTTGACAGAAGGACACAGGAAAGGTGAAAGAGCGCCTTTTGAACAGCATTAGAAAAGGCATTTGGCACATTAGCAGCATGACACAATGGCAACGTGCCATGAAAGACAACACGGTTCCACAGGAGAGCTTAAGGAGATGAGGGAGCTTGTGGGTTTGCTTAGACATATCCTACTTTGGCAGCCTCAGGGTCATGTTGCTCCCTGGCAGAAAGAATTTAATTGAGATCTGTAGTAATCATGTCCACTTGGACAAAGATGTGACTGTTCCAACCAGCCTGCCCTTCATCAAACACTTGTGGGTGTGCTTCATGACAACAGAAACAGTTTTTCACTAGTTTGTCTGTTCCCACTCCCATCCCAAACGAAGAAACCCTGCGAGGACAATTTAAGTCCCTTGAAAATTCAACCCCAACTGGCTCCTTCTCCCCAAAGTACTGAAGTTCTCTTCTAGTATTCTCTCCAACCACAAAGCATTCAAAAGTCTTCCAAGGAAGTCTGCTGTCCCCTCTGACAAAGTAATTCCTTCCACAAGGCCAACCATAGCCCAAAGCTATCCTAGACATTTTCCACATGTGCTCCCAACTTCCTATTAGTGGATTGTCATAAGACAGCATCTCATTTTAAGGCACCTCTGTCCTGATGGGCTCTACATTGCTCTCCTTGCTCTCAAGGGTTCTGCTCTTATCCCAGACTATTTCCTACCATCATTGTTTGCCCTCTGCTGACTCGCTCTACATTTCACAGCTCACCAGCAGGGAGGTTCTCCTGGATGCCCTCCACCTCTTTCACTGCACTTCAGGCTTGAAGCTACACTTGTAGCTTGTGCTACACTTTAGAGTTGTGCCTGTCACGGTGGCCTTGGTTTAGGCCAGCAAAACCTCCTTGCATGAGACATGAACTCTTGGTGTTCCTACAGCATCTTTGTATGCTAAAGCAAAGCTAAGAGGTCTCATTCTGGTGCAGGAAATGGGAGAGGAAAGGAGAAGGGCGGAGAAAAAAGGAAAAGTAAAAATGAGGTGGGGAAAGGGGAAAAAAGGGTGAGGGGGAAGAAAACAGGGAGGGGAAGGAAAATAAAATGGGGAGGGGGAAAGAAAATGAGGGGGGGAAAGGAGCAGAAAATGGGGGGGAGAAAAGAAAGGAGGTGAGAATAAAAAGAAAATTGGGAAGAAAGGAAAACACAGTGAGGAGGAAATAAAATGGGTGGGGGAGGAAAATAAAATGGATGGGGGGAGAAAACAGGGAGAAAAGAGAAAATGGAGTAAGAGTCCTTTGAATGCTTCAAGATTACAGCCTCATGAACATTGTAAGACTTCTTAGGCAGACCAGGGACTTAAGTGGAGGTTGGACCACATGAGTTGGGCATTGGACCACTCCAGAAGGTCCCTCTGACCTCAGTAAGTTGTACAACAGCTTCCAACTCCTAAGACCTCAGAGCCGTCCAAAACCATCCAAACCCAAATATATCCTAGAAGCCTCTTTTTTTTTTTTTTTTTGAGCTTGGGGCTTTATCATTTGCCTTTTTGAGAGAGGTTCAGCCCTTAAAACTCCAACCTCAACTCAAGAACCCTCTTGACTTTATTGCTGAGTCCCACTTCAACCTTGCCTTATCCCCTTCTTCTTGTCTCAGTGGTGTCAAGACATAGGATGAAGGACAATGGTTTGAAATTAGAGAAGAGTAGGTCTAGATTGGGTATTAGGAACAAGTTCTGCACCATGACGGTGATGGAACACTACAACAGATTGCCCAGGGAGGTAGCTGAGGTCTCGTGCCTGTTTATGTTCAAGGTCAGGCTCAGCACAGCTCTGGGCAACCTAATCTGGTGGAGGATGTCCCTGATGATTGTAGTGGGGTTGGACAGAATGACCTTTGGAGGTCCTTTTGAACCCAAACCACTCTATGATTCTACAAGTTTCGTTAGAGCTTGATGTCAGCAGGGGAAAAGACCTTGTGTTTTATTTTCTTGGTCCAAAAAGAAAAAAACATAGATGAAGGAAGTAGCACCAGGCAGATAAACAGGAATTGCTCTATCCAGTTACCACCAGTAGCAACCAGTGCCAGGTGCCTCAGAGAGGGGCAAAGGATTTTATCAGCCAATTTGGCATGAAGAGAACCTTCTGTATAGTACTCACAAAGCCTAGGAGCTGGTTTGAGCCTGAAGGCTTAATAGCACAAAGACCAAATTAAATGCTGCTGAACACCATGCAAATAATCTGACCTCCTTCTGAGCTGGCACTGGCCAAGATGCTGATTTAAAGGCCATCCAATGTAGTTTAATTTGTTCTTACTAAGGAATCTTCCCAAGACTGGATTTGAGAAGAGCAAAGCCCCAACTCCAGCTCATCACAAGGAGGCAGTTGGAGTGTCTGTACCTCAGATGAAGGTTGAGCTCTTGAGTTGGGACAGCTCTGTCATATTTAGAAGATGGCCCTGTTGCAAAGAGAAGAGTAGCCACTTAACAAACCACCTCACAGGCAAGGACAAGTCATACATCTCCTTAAATCCCATCAAGGAGATTAACCTAAATAATGGATCCAAAATCTTTCCCTCTGATGCAACATGACACTCCTGTCCTCAGGCCACCAGGTCTGTCTCATCCCTGTGGATCCCTCAGTGCCAACAAGAATCTGCTGCATCCTTCTCAACACCTTGGCTATCATGGTGAAGGGCCCCATCCCTGCTTCATCCTTCTCCCCCACTCCTTGCCTCACCCTTCCCTGTTCTCATTTAAAAACCCTCAAATCCCAAACAGAAGGACATTTACTGACACAGAATATATCCACAACTTGGTGGAAACTCTTCCCAAAGACAACTTGCTGAACGCGCCATGGCAAAACCTGTCTGAGGCTCCACAAGGTAGCTATGTTCAGGTGTGATGGTTTGAACCAGAAGAGGGAGATTCAGAGCAGAGAGATGGAAGAAACATTTGACACCAAGAGTGCTGAGACCCCAGCCCAGATTGCCCAGAGAGGTTGTAGATGTCCTGTCCCTGGCACCACTCCAGACTGGGTTGTCAGGGGCTGTGAGCAGCCTGCTCTAGTTGCAGATGTCCCTGCGGCCTGCCATGAAGTTGGACTTCAGATGAGCTTTAAATATCTTTTCCAACCCAAACAGTCTGGGATTTATGGTATTTGGTAATTCATGACTGAATTCCCTCATGAGTGGAGAAGGAGTCCAACTTTTCCTCCGGATTCTCATGAAGGTTTGCAGTTCTGGCCTTACTTCTCAGCTTTTAAGCAGGATTTAATTCAGTCTGGTATGAGATAGAAGGTAAAAGACAGCAAACTACTCCCCAGTGGCACAAACATCTGAAGTTTGTACACTAAACACAATAAACTCTAGCCCAAGTAGCAGTAGCTATTTGGCAGTAGCAGCAGTAACAAGAGGATTTTGGCTTCCTGTGGGACAAGGAGGAACTCCAGCTCCTGGATAACACTGAAGAAATCAAAACTTATAAGCAATGACCATCCCTACGTAGACTCAAGACAGAAACATGAGCTCTGGCAAAAACATGTTGAAAGCGGATACCAAGGCTAGTAGGAGACATCTTCCAAGGAGGCTCTGAGTGGTCCTAGAGCAAACATCAATAGCTCATCCTAGTCATGAGCACTCCAGCAATGGATGTGAAAAGAGATGTTCATTCTCCTGCAAGGTTAAATTCCATTCTTTGCCCTTCTACAAAAACTGAAACGCCAGTGAAAAGGCATAAAAAGATGGCTGGTCCTCTTTACCTTGCACTCTTCATCCAGCAGGTCCAAGATACCAAGTTTTGCCTCAATGAGGTCTATGCAGGGTTGGTTATCGCAGAAGTCTATCAGAGTCCAAGGGATTTCCTCTTTCATGTACTCTTCTTGTTCCAGCTTAAACACATGCTGAGAGTAGGAAAAGAGCAGAATTAATGACTGTGACACAATCCAGCACAGCACCAGCCCCTTTGCCATTCATCCACTGGGGCAGATCACATCTGGAAGCCACAGAACTTTAGGTGCCCTCATGTACAGCTTTGTTCAGGCCCTGTTGTATACCACCAGGCCTCTGGCAAGGATAATAAAAGCTTTACACTAGGAAATCATGGGGTAGGAGATAAAAAAAAAAGGTTTTAAAATGACTTTCAGCTGAAAATGAGTGAAGCTGTCAATCTATCTAGGGGGAAGCCACAAATTGAAATGGCAATGACATATCTGTCTCTCGGGCTGAGAAAGATCCCTCTCTCCTTTAGTGCTCTGCTGAATAAAGCAGAGACCTGCAGCAGAGTCACAAGCTTGGAGCCAGCCAGGGCTGGTCTTCTGCATCCCCATCTGCAAGCAGAGCTTCCCACAGAACACTCAGTGTCCTAGAAGGGCAAACAGCAGAAGATTCTGACTGACTTAGGAACACTTCTAGTGCAGATCCTGATTAAAAGACATAAATCTTTGCACGGCTTATAGATCTCAGACCTCTGCCCTAGAAGATAAATTGTCTCTGGCTATTTCTGAGATCCTCTAAGCATATTCAAAAAACAGTTTTTCAAATACACTTTTTCCAGTTCAAAGAGAGGTTTTTTTTTTTAATTTCTTCAAAGATGTCATCTCTGAGTTTGAATTGAGAAGCCTCAGAAGGGATAGCTGGACAAACTAAGAAAGATAAGAAGAGTGCCAACACAATCCATAACTTACTTTTCATTTTTAGCAGCAGCAATCTGATACAGTAGATAGACTGTAAATGTTCATCTGCTTGGATATGATCTGGTCTCAGAGAGCCAAGGTATTTAACTGCTCAGATTTCACAAGTTTTCCCTTCTATCCTGAAACTAAATAGTTTTTCCCTGTTAGCAACAAAAGCAGAAGACAGCCTCCTGCTGGTTTCATTTCCACCACAGCTAAGTGCTTGGATTTAACAATACTAAGGAAATTTGGGTTTTTATGAGGCATGCTCAAGGGGGAGTGTGTCCAGTCCTGGTGGGTAAAAAGCAGGACATGAGCTGACATCACATGCCCAGAGCCAGCCATGACCTGGTGTGTTAGTTTGAGACTAGCTGCAATATTTTGGTGAGAAGAATTAGATTACAGGCTGTGAAAAGGAAACAGTGGTGATGTCTACTTCACTCACAGCTTGCTGAGATGTATAAAACCAAGAACACAAAACACAGATAACACAGTGGGTTTCTGTTGCAGCTGGTGCCTGAACTTTTGTCCCTGTCCTGCTTTCTCTGTAACTAATCCTTCTGCTTTCTAACCCCCTGTAGCAATCCTCCGATCTCTCCTTGCATGTAAGGCAAACTCTGGGGTGAGGTAGAGGGGTGGAGAGGAGGTGCAAGGATGGTTGGGAGCCCCTCCTGGGCACTCTGGTTTCTGGGAGGGCTGTTGTGTTTCAGTATCACTTTTAACTTGTATGTGTCTGTATATATTTGTGATATACTGTAACTATCTACTCGTATATTGTGCTAAACTGTAAACAATAAAGCTTCATTCCTTAATTTCCAGCCGGCTGAGTCTAGTTTGGGTGATTTCATAAGAGTGGGAGGGGTGGGTAACACCCAAAAGGTCACACCTGGTCTGTCCCCAGCACCATGGGCAGCAGGGGCAGGGAGGAGATTCTGCCCCTCTGATGTGCTCTGACCTAGGCCATGGTCAACTGCCTCCAGGGGTTGTGCATCATCTCTCTTTAGCACCTTCATGTGCTGTGCTCTGCTGAGACACACCTGCAGTGCTGGAGCCAGCTGTGGAGTCCTCAGCACAACGCAGACAGGGACCTGTTGGAGTGGGGCCAGAGGAGGTTGCAACAACGACTCAAGTGTTGGAACTAGTCCAACGCCCCTGCAGTAAGCAAGGACATCTGCAACTAGATGGTTGCTCAGAGCCCCAAACAATCTCACCTTGACACTTCAGTGGAGGGAACATTCACAATTTCTCTGGGAGACATGGGCCAGTATCTCACCAGTCTTATCATGAAATGCTTCTTCTCTCCAGTCTGAGTCTCCCTCTTTTAGTTTCAAACCATCACCTCCTGGTCTATCATAACAGGCCCTTCGAAAACATCTGTCCCCAGCTTTCTTAGAGGCCTCTCAAAGCACTAAAAGGCCACCAGAAGGTCTCCCAGGAGCCTTCTCTTCTGCAGGCTGAACAAGTCCAACTCTCTCAATGTAGCCTTACAGCACAGCCCTTCCAGACCTGCCAGCCTCTACTGCCCACACTGCTGGGGATCAGCCCAGGACACGGCTGGCTCTGGGCTGGCAGCACTCTGTGTCAGCTCATGTTCAGTTCTGCACCCCATAGCATTTCCAAGGCCTTCTCCATAGAGCTAGTCTTGACAGAAATATCTGTTTCAACTGCAAGACATAGCCACTGATGGGGAGAAACGGTCCCAAATCCTGTGCTCATGCCGGCCAGGCTGCAGGCAAAAGCCTTTCTAAGCAGGAGCACAACATAGCCCAATCCAGCCCTGCTACAGTTTTTGCTAAGCTCTGTGGAACGTTTCCAAGCTGACCTTACCGAGTTGAACTGCTGCTGGAGCTTCTCATTGGCATAGTTGATACAAAACTGTTCAAAGCTATTCACTTCAAAAGTCTCAAACCTGCAAAGCAATGAATAAATCAGCATTAAGCACTGCTTCATCTCAGAATCTCCTTTCCTCTGCAATGGTGTCACCTGCATGACAGGAAACAGCAGCTATTCAACCACCTCTTTGCACTCCTGCTATCCCAGATTTACACTTTACTCCCCCTTTCCCAAAATGCCTGTATTTCCTGGTCACAACTCAAGTGACTCAAGAGGTCTTCTCTGACAGGTACGAATGAGGTAGTTGGTACAACTGTAGCTACCCCCCCCCCCCCAGCAGGAACTTGTGATGACTGAGATGAGAAACACAACAGCCTCTCTCAGGGTAAAATACAATGAGTAGCAAGTCTACAGGTATTTGGACCACAAAGATGCAAAGGATTGAATATCGTGCTAAGAAGACAGGCAGAGAGTTCTGGAATTGTTCAGCCTGGGGAAGAGAAGGCTGTAAAGAGACCTTAGAGAAGCCTTCCAGTGTTTGAAGCAGGCTGCAGAAGAGCTGGAAAGGGACTTACTACAAAGGCATGCAGTGATTGAATGAGGGGCAATGGCTTCTAGCTGGGAGAAGATGGATTTAGATCAAACATTAGGATCAAGTTCATCCCCGTGAGGGTGGGTGATGTACTGGAACAGGTTATCTAGAGAAGCTGTGAAGGCTCCAAGCATGGAAGTGTTCAAAGCCAGGTTGGACGAGGCTTTGAGCAACCTGGTCTAATAAGAGGTGACCTGCCCATAGCAGGGGGTTTGGAACTAAATGATCTTGAAGGTCCCTCCCAACCCAACCCATTCTATGACTCACTGCAAAGGTGTTGGAGAAACAAACATTGCTGTCTTAGAAGATCCATGCCCAATACTATTAATGTAGTTCAATAGAGCAGAAAAAGAAGATACTAAATTTGTAATTACAGTCTCCATATCACATGCCTGCTAGCAGCAAAATTAGATGCATGTCAGCAAGTGACTTCTGGAAGGCAGAGAGAGAAATGGTGCTTCCAACATCTTCCTTAGAGGGAGGCTGGTGTTGGTCTAGGAGATGCGAGCACTTGCCAAGCTCTCCTCACCAAAATATTGTCCCACTCTTCCACAGGTAACTTGGCCAGCTCCAGACCAAGCTCAAAATTGTCTTCCTAGTTGCAGTCAGAATGGGAAAAGTAGGCAGCTTTAGTAACACAAACTCCAGGCAAGCAGCAAGGAACAAGTGGAGCCCCCAGGGCTGAAGCACATCACACCTACAGAGTCAGCTTTGTTCTTCAAAGAAGGAACATTTTTCAGCTACCATAGGGAATTATGTTACTTAGAATTCTATTTTTAAGGCAGCATTGGAACATGGACAGGAAAAAAATGTCTTTGACACATGACTGTTAAGGATTAAACTAACAGAAGAAGTGGCAAGGCTCTCTGTGCTTAAGGAATAGACTGTTGGAATGAAAAATCAGCAGTGAAATAATTGCTGGGGCAATGGCTGCTGTTGGAGCTGAGATAGCAGCTTCATGGCATCAACAAAGGTCTGCTACAGCCCATAGCCAGCTGTGTCTTGGGCTGATCCCCAGCAGCATGGGCAGCAAAGGCAGGGAGGGATTCTGTCCCTCTGCTGAGACCACCCCCCTGCAGTGCTGGGGACAGCTCTAGAGTACTCAGCACAGACAGGGACCTGTTGGAGTGGGACCAGAGGAGGCCACAGCAATGCTGGCAGGGCTGGAAAGGCTCTGTTGGGAGGCCAGGTTGAGAAAGTTTGGCTTGTTCAGCCTGCAGAAGAGAAGGCTCCAGAGAGACCTTCTGGTGGTCCTTCAGGACTTAAAGCAGTCCAGAAGAAAGCTGAGGACAGAGTTTTGAGCAGGGTCTGCTGTGAGAGGACAAGGGGTGATGGTTTGAAACCAAAAGAGAGAGATTGAGAGTGGACAGAAAGGAGAAATGTTTGAGACTGAAAGTGGTGACATCCAGTCCCAGGCTGGACAGAGAGATTGTGGATGCTCCCTCCCTGGAAGTGTTCAGCATCAGGTTGCCTGGGGCTCTGAGCAGCCTGCTCTATATGAAGATGTCCTTGATCAGTGCAGAGGAGGTTGGTCTACATGACCTTTAGAGGCCACTTCCAACCCAAACCATTCTGTGATTCTACCATCAATAGAGAGTTTTCCTTGCAGAGGTTTAAACCATACCCAGTGAGCAGATTTTCACCCACACTTTGTCTCACACTGGAAACCAGGACTCAGAATCACAGGATGGAGGAAGTTAGAAGGGACCTCTGCAGCTCACTGAGTCCAATCCCCTGCCAAAGCAGCATCCCCTACTTGGGGCAGGCTTGGAATTTCCTCAGAGAAGGAGTCTCCATGATCTCTCTGGGCAGCCTGCTCACAGGCTTTGGCACCCAACTCAGCACATGAACACCCAGATTTTGTATTAGCATGAAAACTACACAAAGGGGAAAAAAAAAATACCTGAAAACCATCTGTCTATTCAACACCACCACTGAGCCCACGCATAAACCATTTGCTTCCAGTATCAAGCTTATTGAGCAACATTTTGAGCTCCATAGAATAGAATCATAGAATGGTTTGGGTTGGAAAGGACCATTAAAGGCAGGGTTAGACTAGATGATCCTTCAAGGTCTCTTCCAACTTAAACCATTACGTGATTCTATGACATAAAGCTCTTTCCTCTCCCCCCCCAAAAAAGAAACAGATCACTATTTCTGGTACTTTCTAAGAACTGACTGGCTGTTGTGAATCATAGAATCACAGATTTTTTTCTGACTGGAGAGACCTTTAAGATCATTGAGTCCAACCTTCAGCCTAAGACCATCATGGCCAAAAATGGACCATGATGGTTTAAAGCTGAACGTGATGCAGTTACTCTTCAGGCACTGCAGAGTGCGAATGCCTTCACCATACAAGATCCCCGAGCCTCTGGGCAAACATGAGGTAAAAATGCAAGGGGAAAATGAGACTGGGAAAGAGGAGCAACTTTTGTGCTCCAGGTGACCTGGGACTGCTTCGTCTTGACCTGCCTGGAGGGCGTTGCCTCTGAAACCTGTGCAGCCCATGTCAAGCAGAGAATCAAACAATCACACAATTGACAGGGCTGGAAGGGACCCCAAAGATCATCTAGTTTCAACCTCCCTGCCATAAGCAGGGACACCTCACACTACATCAGGTTGCTCAGAGCCACATCCAGCCTAACCTTAAAAACTCCCAGGGATGGGACTTCCACCACTTCCCTGTGCAACCTGTTCCAGTGCCTCACCACCCTCTTGGGGAAGAGCCTCTTCAGCCTTCCAATTTGAAAATACACATCTCGTTTTGCTCCACTCCTCCCAGTCCTACCACTACCCAGCACCCTAAGAACTCCCTTATCAGTTTTATTCATATACTGGAAGCCCACAATAAGGTTTCCTTGGAGCCGTCTCCTCTCAAGACTGAACAGCCCCAACTCTCCAGTCTGTCTCCACAGCAGAAGAGCTCCAGCCCTCTGATCATCCTTGTGGCCCTTCTCTAGACACACTCCAGCATGTCCATACCCTTCCTGTAACAGGGGCTCCAGAACTGGACACAATGTTCCAAGTGGGGTCTCGCCAGAATGGAGTAGATGGGGAGAATCACCTCCCTCAACCTGCTGACCACACTTCTCTAGTACCCCCAAGTCCCTTTCCTCAGGGCTGCTCTCAAGCCAGTCACTGCCCAGCCTATATCAGTGCTTGGGAATGTTCAATCCATCACAGCAGCTGAGCTTTACAGTGTCTGACGCAACAAAATCCAGTATCTGGACATAGGGAATGTTTGTATGAAACATGTGGCCAGAGCCTCAGTGTTGAACATGCCCCTGCAGAACTCCCACTCTGCTTGATCTTGGTTGCATGGCCATAGCACTGAGCAGATCAGCACCTTCAGCTCTGACAGCTCAAGGGCCACGATTTTCCCAGGGCTCCTTGGAAATAACAATTCCTGCAGGTTTGTGACCAAAGCAGTGGGGCAAGAAAAGCTTTAACTCACACTGGAGAGGCAAAGCAAGCTAGGTAGGAAAACACAATGGAAGAGGGTGATACAAAAGAAGATATGGGAGTGGAAACTCCTCTTTTTTCACTGCAGAGACACCAGATGTCATTTATGAACCCTTTAAGTGAGTGCCAGTGAGGGTAAAGCAGCTGAACAACATCAACTCCAAGGGAAACACCATTAAGTCACAAATTAAGGGGATCCCGCCAGGTAAATTTGCTAATTGAGGGTGGTGGTTTGGTCACCAGCTACACACATGTCCTTTCCAGCAGGTCCTGAATTCAGCACTTGATCTCACCACCACAGCTCCCAGGAAGGCACATCCCAGCTCAGGGACAGCTCTTGTGAGCAGGTGTCAGGAGGCTAAAGCTGTATTTTGGCTTTTCCCCTCTTCATTTTGCTGCACGACTGATACCTCCTAATCCTCCTGCAGCTCTGGCATTTAGTTCATAAATAAGTCCAGCACACAACTGGCTGCCTGGGTGCTCAGACTTCCCTTCACAGGGCAAAACACGGAAAACACACTGTCCTCTCCCAGGCCAGGAATCCTACGGATACACAGTCCTGATGTATTTCAGTATTGCTGCTACAGCAGATGACAGACTTTCCATCGCAGAATCACTCTGGTTGGAAGAGACCATTCAGATCATCAAGTCCAACTGGTAACCCAAGCACGGTCAGGTCACCACTAATCCATGACCCTCAGCACAACAGCTACAGAGCTTTGAAAGCCCTTTGGGGATGGGGACTCCACCACTGCCCTTAGCAGGCTTGACAACCCTTTTGAGGAAGATACTTTTTCTAATGTTTAACCTAAACCTCCCATGACACAACTTGAGGCTGTTTCCTCTTATTCTGTCATTTGTTCCTTGGAAGATGAGACCAACCCTACCTGGCTTCATTCTCCTTTCAGGGAGTTGTAGAGAGCCAGAAGGTCTCCCCTCAGCCTCCTCTTCTCCAGACCGAATAACCTCAGGTCCCTCAGTTGCTCCTTACCAGACCCATTCTCCAGACCCTTCATCAGCTTCAATGCCCTTCTCTGGAGAGGAGTACAAAAATAGCTCTTTAATGCTGCAGCCTCTCACCACAGTTTAAGAGAGAATTAAGGATATGTAGTTGAGCAGGAGAGAAACAGAAGACAAACCTCACAGCCTCTGCACACTTCATTTAGATCTCGTCCTTAGAAGTCCCACCCATGGGGACAGTCCTGCCACAGATGTGCCATAATTGAGGTGCTCTCTGGATGACAGGATGCATAGTGAAGGATGCTTGTAAACTCCCTGTCTTTCCAGCTTAGTGTTCAAGGTCTCTAAATTCTCCTCCTGGAGAAAAGTAGGCTTAGGTGGGACCTTCTGTCTCTCTACAACTCCCTGAAAAGAGGATGGAGCCAGGTGGGTGTTGATCTCATCTCCCAAGAAACAAGTGACAGGACAAGAGGAAATGGGCTCAAGTTGCACCAGAGGAAGTTTAGGCTTGACATGAGGAAAAATTACTTGCCCAGAAGGGTTGTCAAAGCCTGGACCAGGCTGTCCAGGGAAGTGGTGGGGTCTCCTTTCCTGGAGGGGTTTCAAAGCCATGAAGATGTGGTGCTGAAGGACCTGGTTTAGTGCTGACTGGCAGTGCTGGGTTACCAGCTGGACTTGATAATCTGAAAGGTCTCTTCCAACCAGAACAATTCTGTAATGGTTAACTCCTCAGCACTCAGACAGTGACAATCCTTCTGAATGGGACTTAGGTCTCTTTACAGCACCAGAGTCACACACAAGTGCTACAGCCTGGAGCAGGGACACCCTTCCCCTGCCAACCTGCCTCTCATCAGGAGCTGCAGGTCCTTGTGACAAATGAGGTGCTGTGCTCCTTGGTGACAGCAGTGTTATAAAAGCATCTGCTGGCCCACGCACTGGACATGACGCACGGACCTGCAGCTCAGGGAGGTTTTTTTCTTCCACACTAACAGGTTTTCAAGCCCAGCTTAATCTTTCATGAGTGTTATCCTCAAGTCTCCTTTGATTCTGATTTCTGAAAGCCCATGTCTGGTTTCCTCAGACATTCAATTTTCTGCAGTGACCCAGTATTGTCCATAGCTCCATCTCAAAGCTTTATCACATCCCAGCCTGCAGAAGTCTCTGTCTGCAGAGATAATGATCAGAAACAGCTTTTCCACCTCATAGTCTTCACATCAGACTCTGCCACTTCCAGATAGTGATTCAAGATGTTCCAGGTCTTGTGCTACATTACCAAGGAGAGTCCAGACATCTGCAAACCTCTGAGAGCAACCTCTCCATCTTGAGCCATCCCATCAATATCCCAAAACATAGAGGATTGTATTTTCATCCTCCCTGATGCAAGTGCCTCTGTAAACCTTTCCTGTGGTAGCAGTTTCTGACTTAAATGAGCAGGCACTGGACTCCTCTCACCCTTTATGCTGCTGTGCCCGCCCAGCAGATTTTAAAATCAATATCCTCAACACCAGAAGCTGTAGAAACCCCACAAGAGGTTCTATACATGACACCAAATTTCAGTAACTGTGTAGTCATTAGAGTCACAAAAGCTTCTTGAAGCTGACCCAGGACCACTTGGCAGGGTTTCAAGCTGGACTTCAGGTCCAGCAACTTCATGCACTAAGAGAGCACAGCAGGTCACTGCTGTCACAGTCAGGACCACAGAACCATAGAATGGTTTGTGTTGGAAGAGACCTATAAAGCTCATCTAGACCAGCTCCCCTGCGCTCTTCAGCTAGAGCACCTTGCTCAGAGCCCCAAACCACCTCATCTGGAGTGGTTCCAGAGATGGGGCATCTACTGCCTCCCTGGGCAACCTATGACATCTCCATTGTTCTTGCTCCCCAGAGAAACAGAAACAGGATGGTGCTGAAGGAGTGAAGGGGAAACCCAAGTCTTGGAAGACCTCTTTCCTTTTCCACCTCACAACTGACAAAACTCCTTCCCTTCTCCTCCACCCTCTGCTTATTTGCAATACTTGGCTAAAACAAACTCTTAACATACAAGTCTCACATCCCTCTTCAACCAGCACTCAAGTGTCAAGGCAACCCTGGACAATCTGATTCTAAAGCACCCCACTGATGCCGAGGATGCAGACTTCAAGCCTTACCCCTGGTTATGGCAAAGCTGTCTGCATCTTACCCCACTGCCACAGATTCCCAAAGAAAGTCCCTGGTACATGAGCAGTTTTTAGTCTCTACATCAGCACCTTCATCTTTACATCAGCTTCAAGCTTGATGCTTTAAGAACAGCATGAGGGACAGAAATCTCCAAACGGGACAGCATGGCAGGTAAATCATAGAACAGTAGGGATTGGAAGGGACCTCCACAGATCAGGTCCAACCGCCTACCAAAGCAGGATCACCTAGGGCAGGTCACACAGGGACACATCCAGAAGGGCCTTGAAAGTCTCCAGGAAAGAAGACTCCACAACTTCTCTTGGCAGTTTACTCCAGGCCTCTCACAGTTAAGAAGCTTTTCCTCATGCAGAGGTGGAAATTCCTGTGTTCCAGTTTGTATCCATTGTTCTTTGTCCTATCTCAGGACACCATTGGAAAGGGTCTGGCC
Source organism: Tricholaema leucomelas (assembly GCA_013400475.1). Lineage (NCBI taxonomy): Eukaryota > Metazoa > Chordata > Aves > Piciformes > Lybiidae > Tricholaema lacrymosa > Tricholaema leucomelas. The sequence goes on along the minus strand of WAAF01001350.1, from coordinate 127,365 downwards.
CCTTCTTGACACCCACTCTGCAGATACCTGTAAACATTAGTAAGGTTCCCTCTCAGGCTGCTCTTCTCCGGACTAATTAGTTCCAGGTCGCTCAGCCTTTCCTCAAGGGACACATCTTCCAGTCCCTTGGTCATCCTTGTTGCCTCTGCTGGACTCTCCTCAGTATATCCCTGTCTCTCTTGAACTGGGGAGCCCAGAACTGGACACAGTACTCCAGATGTGGTCTCACCAGGGGAGGACCACCCTCAACCTGCTGGCCACACACTTCTTAATGAGCCCTAGGACACAATTGGCCCCTTTGGCCACAAGGATACATTGCTGGCTCATGGTTAACTTACTGTCCACCAGCACTCGCAGGTCTTTCATGAAGCTTCTTTCCAGCAGACCAATCCCTAACCTGTACTGGGGTGCATCACGCTAGTTAGTCCCCAGGTACAGGTCACTTAACCCAAAAACCAAAGGCCAGTGCTCAAACAGATCTCTGTGCACCATTTCAAGATCAAGGTCATCCTATCTAAAGAAGGACCAAAACTGCAAACCACACCTGACAGTAGTTTTTGGCATCCCTTTCTACCGCTCCCACCACCTCCCACAAGCTAAGACCAAAAGTTCAAACAGGAAGCGTAGTCTTGAAAAGAAAGACCTAAGCCTACCCATAGATGTCGAGCACGCCGATGAAGGAGTGCTGCTTGACAGTGGTGTGCAGGGCCTTGTTGATGTGCTGCACAATCCAGTTGAAGAGTTGGGCATAGATGTGCTTGGCCAGGGCATTCCTGGCATTCACCACCTGCTGCACAGACATGCTCTTCACATAGGTCTCAGTGGCAGTGACAAGCTTGCGATGGCAGAGCCAGTGCTGCATTTGGCTGAGCTCCACACCCAGCAGACCACAGAAGTGGTTCAAGTGCTTGTCTTCACTCTGGGGAGAAACAAGATGTCAAGTGAGCAGGTTGGGGACACTCTGAAACAGGAGTTTTCACAACAGGTTCATAGAATGAGGTGGGTGGGATGATCCAGTCCAAACCCCCTGCTAAAAGCAGGGGTTGGAAGGTCTCCACAGAAGAAGACTCCACAACCTCTCTGGGCAGCCTGCTCCAGCCCTCCAGCACCCTCACACCAAAAGTGTTTCTCTCCCTGCCCAGATGGAACCTCCTGGGTTCCAGTGTTTGCCTGTTGCCTCTAGTCCTGTCACTGGGCACCACTGACAAGAGTCTGTCCACATCCTCTTGTCCTCCCACCTTTTACCTCTTGCAGAGCATTGATCAGATCCCCTCTGGGGAACCTTGCTGGGACAGAATAGTGAGGGAGGCTTCCCAAATCAGTGTAAGAAATGAGAAGCATGTCCAGCTCCCCAAGGAAATACTGCGGTTCTTTGTGCTTGATTTTCACACAGAGCAGTTTTCTACAGAGAGTGCTGACAGCAAAGTGACTCTAGTTTCTTAGATTCATAGGATGGTTTGGGTTGGAAAAGACCCCAGAGATTATCCAGTTCCCATCTCCTGCCATGGGTAGGGACACCTGCCACTCGACCTAGGTTTTTCAAACACTCATCCAACCTGGCCTTGAACACCTGCAGCAAGGTGGCATCCACAACCTGTTCCAGTGTCTCACCACCCTCCTTCATTCATTGAGCTGCAACTGCAAGCTCCTTGACCAGGCTATAAGCTTGGGATGTGTCATTGCACCAGGTGTCTTCAGGAAACTAGCTCCATTTTGAGTAACAAAGCCACAAAAAGGCCCACTACGATGCTTTATTGCTAGGAGAACTTTTTGACCAGGCATTCAGTCATAACAGGATTGATTTAGTACCATGCAATTCCACCTGAAGGTAATTAAATGCAACCTCCACTACAGAACTCAGCCTTATCAGACCAGACTGTGTTGCCAAAAATCAAGCAAATTACCCCCAGTATCTACTAATTGCACATCACATTATCTCAGAGGAACCACTAAAAGTGTGTACACAACCCACTGTAGTATTTTAATTAGGAGCAACCAGGCCAGTCTGGGACTCAGGAGATAACCGACAGAATGGTGTTTTCCATATCATTACCTTTTTTTTTTCCCTTCTGAACAAACAAAGAAACAGAAAAAAACACCACCAAGGCATTTTTACTGTTATTTATTGCTGCTAATTAACTGTGTGGTGCTTCTTCATATATGTGATTGGCCACATTAAAGCAACAGAGCAATGGCTTGGCTTGTAGCAAAGTGGTTGTAGAGCATCACGCCTTTTGGCCGGGTGGGACTCACTGTTCCTCCCCAAAATCTGTCTGAAAAGTCTTTGAAGAAAGCAGTTAAAGGTGGGTTGGGACTAAAGGAAGTTAATCAACCACCAAATCACCCTGCTGATGGGCTGGGTAGAGAGGAGAATAAAACACATCACCTTCTGGGGTGGAGGGGAGGGAAAAAGCTACCAGGAAATTATAAAGTGCTCTCCAAGCAAGCATACAGGAAAAGGAAAAAGTTTTCCTACCAAAGGATGTGATTCATAGCAGTAACACATGGGAAAATTTATTCAGGGCCTTCACTCTCTGCAGCTCCCTGAAAGAAGGTTGTAGCCAAGTGGAGGTTGGTCTTTTTTTCCAAAGAAACAGTGATGCAACAAGAGGAAATGGCCTCAAGTTGTACCAAAGAAGGTTTAGGTTGGACAGGAGGAGCAATTTTTTTCCCAAAAAGATTGGCCTGGAAGAGGCTGCCCAGGGAAGTTCCCATCCCTGGAGGGGTTTAAAGCTGTGGAGATGTGGTGCTGAGGGACACGGTATAGTAGTGGCCTGGCAGTGCCGGGTTAGTGGTTGGACTTGATGGTCTGAAAGTTCTCTTCCAACCTAAAAGGTTCTATGGCCTGATTTATGAGCACACAAAGCCCTCTTCACAGCTCACTCTTGCTGGTGACCTACCGACACGCTGCAGGCATCACCATCTCGCTCTGCTTGGATTTCCACGTTCCCTAGGTGCAGAATGGCAGCAATGATCCTAAAGATGGTAGTCTGGTGAGAGTCCTTCACTCCTGCAGGAAGAATTGACAGCTGATTGTCAGAACAGGAAAAACGAACCCGTATGTTTGAGCTTCTTTTACCCCTCTACTGAGACCACACCTGTAATACTGTGTCCGGTTTTGGCCTCCCTGGTTCAAGAGAGACAGGGACCTGCTGGAGAAAGTCCAGTGGAGAGTCACAAAAATGTCTGGGGAAGTTGAGCATCTCCCTTACGAAGAGAGACTGAGAAACCTGGGGCTGTTTAGTCTGGAGAAGAGTGAGGCCACCAGCATTCTGGCCCAGCAATAGTATGACTAGCAAGACGAGGCCAGGGATTGTGCCCCTGTACTGGCACTGGCGAGGCCACACTTGAATCCTGTGTTCAGTTTTGTGCCCCTCACTCCAAGAAGGACATTGAGAGGCTGCAGCATGTCCAGAGAAGGGCAACCAAGATGGTAAAGGGTCTGGAGAACAGGGCTGGTGAGGAGCAGCTGAGGCATCTGGAGTTGTTTAGTCTGGAGAAGAGAAAGCTGAAAGGAGACCACCTAGTTCCCTACAATTCCCTGAAAGGAGGTTGGAACCAGGTGGGGATTGGTCTCTTCTCCCAAGGAACAAGTGACTGCACAAGAGGCAGCAGCCTCAAATTGTGCCAAGGGAGGCTTTGATTGGATATGAGGAATAATTTCTTCCCAAAAGAGGCTGTCAAGGCCTGGACCAGGCTGCTGAGGGCAGTGGTGAAGTCCCCATCTCATAAGGGGTTTCAAAGCTGTGTAGATATGATGCCGAGAGGCATGGTTTAGTGGTGACCTGGCAGTGCTGGGTTAATGGTTGGACTTGATGATTATAAAGGACTCTTTCAAACCAAAGGGTTGTGTAACTCTCACATGGGAACAGACCTATAGGGGCTCTGCAGCTTTTGCAGAACAAGGAGTTGCTCAACAAGATGATCTTGCTGACAACTCAAGCAGATAAATTACAACCTCTTGCCAGTGCCACACAAACAGAAGAGAAAATTAAAACCCAGGTGCACAATGCCCCCAGCCTGATGCTACAGCAGGTCACCAGGGAGGTGGTGTGAAACTCTGCCCCCCTGCTCCCCAGTGCCTCACCGTCAGCTAGGTGTTGTGGATCTGCACTGGAGCTGTAAGACATTATCACTTGATGTATTTTTTCCACAGGCTTGTGCAGGCATTCTCAGCAGGAGCTCTGCTGCACATGGCCTTCTTGCCCTATCTTGCTGTTTCATATCCCAACTGGGTTCCCATGTCCCTTTTTTTTTTTGTTCAGTGCTGGTGTCCTAATTATCCACCCAAGGTCTGAGACATCACCTGCTGGCTTTTGAATTATCAAGAGTTTTTCTCTCTCTCTCTCCACCTCTCTCGGGACTCTTCTGTTATCAGCACAGTAAGAAACGTTTCAAGGTTACTAAAAGGAGCAATGCTCTGCTGGTACTTGGCACTCTTAATTGGAGTTAAGTCTGGCTAGCATGGGGATTTGCAGGCAAATCTGACTTCTCTTTCTTAGACATGTAACAGGCAAGACTAGGAAGTCTAACAGTGATTTCACCAGGCCACGAATAGAAGCAGATAAAGCTGGGAAACACTGAAGGAAAATGAGGCAAGCTTGTGAAGAGCAGAACCATCATCAAACTGGCAGTGGAGGAAGGTGGTCATGTAGTGCTTCACAGAAACCAGCAAAGAGACAGGAGTCTGCTGAGGAGGCGGAAAAGGGGTCCAAAGACAGCCTATGTGAGTCAAGTGGATGAGGAGAGAGTTCTCTGGGGAACACAGTCCCATGGACAAGCTTGGAGTAACCAGTGGAGTTTTGAGTAGTTAAAAGTTAGAAAAGACACACAGGCTAGACAGGAGGAGGGCAGAGGCCAAACTATCACCCCAAAGAAAAAGGGACTAATACAAAGAGGACCAATATGGGGGAAACATTTGCAGTGATGACACTTGAAATGAGTCCCTCTGCTCACCGCCAGCACAGTGACACAGCTGCTCAGGGACACTTCACAGCTGCCTGTGATCACCAGGAGCTCCTCTCCCAACACAGGAAATGCAATGGAGATGCACTGAGACTTACCAGGGTTACAAAATGTGGTTTCTTATGAATATTAAGAAACTGGGAAAGTTTTCTCCTTCAAAAACGGAGTTTTCTCTCAAATGGTTGCTGCTGCAGGCTAGATGTAGAACTGCTTAACTGCAGCATGCACAGGAGGTTGCTGCAGCAGCAGATTGTGCTGCATGCAGGGCACAGCAGGGCTGATCTCAGCTCATTATTCCAGGAATCAGATACTCTGTACAATATGATGATGGCCTGAGAAATCACCCTCAACCCAAATATAGTTTGTATTGTGGAGTAATAGCTCCTCAGGCTTGTAAATAGGGTGAAAAACAGCAACTCAAAGCTGCAGCATAGCTTTGATCCCTGAATGGGTTATTATGCAAGAATCACAGGTTGATTTAGGTTGGAAAGGACCTTTAAAGGTCATCTACTCCAATCCTCCTGCACTCAGCAGAGACATCTGCAACTACACCATGTTGCTGACAGACCCAAATAACCTCGCCTGGAATGCTGCCAGGGATGAGGCATCTCCCACCTCTCTGTGAAGCCTGCAACAGGCTCTCATTATCCTCAAACATTTCTTCCTTACCTCTCCTTTCTCAATCTCCCTTTTTTAGTTCAAACCATCCCCCCCTTGGCCTGTCACAGCAGGCCCTGTCCAAACCTCTGCCCTCAGCTTTCTTGTAGGGCCCTTGAAGCACTGCAAGGGCACAAGAAGGTCATCCTAGAGCCTTCTCTTCTGCAGGCTGAACAAGCCCAACTCTCTCAGCCTGGCCTCCCAGCAGAGCCCTTCCAGCCCTGCCAGCATTGCTGTCACCTCCTCTGGCCCTGCTCCAACAGATCCCTGTTCTGTGCTGTGCTGAGGACTCCAAAGCTGTCCCCAGCATTGCAGGGGGAGTCTCAGCAGAAGACAGCAGAGAGGCAGAATCCCCTTCTTTATTTATCTTTTAAATTCATCATCTTCCTTCCTTTCACCACTGCTCTGCTGACAGCTGTAAGGACCTCTGCTGCAGCTTACACTAAAAAACAAGGTAAAACCACCTAGGCCAACAGCAACATGGATCGACATCTGTTGGTGTTTCAGAGGAGACAGATAATTCAGGCAAAACACTGAAAACATTTGGAAGAGACCTCTGCTGGGAAGCCTCCAGGCAGAGCAAGCCCTTACCAAGCAGGGTGAAAGCGTGCCTGGTTTTCTCAAAGTCATCAGCATCATCCACACCATCGATTGACGTTTCGCCTCCCTGAGAAGTGTAGAAAAAGTCTTCAGCACACGCTAGGAGGGAAGAAAAGGAGAAAACACATCAGCAAATAGTAGTTTCTCTGAGCATGCCCTATCACCTCATCCTGCCCATCCCTGAAGGGTTCCCACCTCTTTTAAACTCTGTTTTCCTTCTAAATGGATGAAGCATTACCTTTATAAGTGATGGTAACTACCTCCTGCAGCACTGAAACCTCTTCCACACACAAAGCAAGTTCAACCAGGACACATCTGTGGTGGATTTGGGATTTCAGTAATTGCTCCATTGCATGGGCAGAGGCTGCTATGTTACTACTTCCCACTTTTTTATCCTCTTTTACACACCCATGACCACTTCAGATATTTTTACGCTTTTGCTACACCAAGCTTTAAATCTCAGGAGCAAAGGGAATGGAGAATGACTCACAGTGCCTGCATTACACCACTTAAACATCCTTGCTGTTGCAAAGTTATTTCAGGACAACACCAAGTTAAAATTCCATAGAATCCAAGAGGCCTTTCAAATGCAGGCACCACAAGAAGAGATTGCAGGATCTGAACCCACTGTAAAAAGCTTCACATGCAATTGTGCCTCCCAAAACATGCCTTATGGAGCAGTCTTGGGTGGGAGAGACCTCTAAAGGTCATCTAGTCCAACTCCCTTGCTTTCGGCAGGGACATCTGCAACTACAGCAGGTTGCTCACAGACCCAAACAACCTCACCTGGAATGCTGCCAGGGATGGGACATCCACCACCTCTCTGGGCCACCTGGAACAGGCTCTTAACACCCTCAAACATTTCTTTCTTACCTCTCCTCTCTCAATCTCCCTTTTAGCTTCAAACCATCGCCCCTTGTCCTGTCACAACTGGTCCTGAGAAAAAAGACTGCAGCTTTCTTTTAGACCCCTTGAACTCCTGAAAGGCCAGCAGAAGGTCTCCTTGGAGCCTTCTCTTCTGCAGGCTGAACAAGCCCAACTCTCTCAGCCTGGCCTCCCAGCAGAGCCCTTCCAACCCTGTCAGCATTGCTGTGGCCTCCTCTGGCCCTGCTCCAACAGATCCCTGTTTTGCGCTGTGCTGAGGACTACAGAGCTGACCCTAGCACTGCAGGGGGCGTCTCAGCAGAGCACAGCAGAGGGGCAGAATCCCCTCCATGCCCCTGCTACCCACACTGCTGGGGATCCACCCAGGACAAAACTGGCTCTGGGCTGGCAGTGTTTGGTGTCAGCTTATGGCCAGCTCTGAGCCCCCCCACACCCCCAAGGAATTCTCCATAGGTCTACTCTCCAGCATGTACTGCATCCCCAGCATGTACTGATACCAGGTATTTTCTCTATCCATCCCTTTGTTCAGGCCAAAACCACTAAGTTGTGCCCATAGCAGGCTGAGTCTCAGGGAGGGATGGAGGAGCCCAGGAGGAGGACAGCCTCTTCATCACACTCAGAAGTGATTTTCAGCACCAGCTTCAGCTGGCTACAAACCAGATAGGAGCAAGTCAGCAAGAAAAGCTCAGAAAGATCATTAACATGCACAAACTTATTTTCCAAGCCCCAGGAAAATAATGAGAAAAACAGCCTGCTGTGCATTCCCCATCAGCCTGCTGCTAACCTTTAAAATCACTGTAATCTGCACTTCTTTGGGACTCATGCCACCACCAGAAGGTCCCTAGCCCTTCCTAACCCTCTTGCAAGCTTTTTCATTGGCTGTAAGAAAAACATTTAGATTTTTTTTCTCACATACAAAGCCTTGGGACCAGGAGGTTTCAGTAACTCTGCTCCTTGCTGGACCACTGGGAAGAAGGAGTAGAAAATGTTGACTGGGGGTCAGAAAGCTGATGTCCATCAGCACAACATAGCTCAGCCAGCCTGTGATGGAGCACATGCTCATCAGCTTGATGTTGCTGCACACCACACTGGAAGGCGCAGCCCAGGCTGGCAATAGTGGATGGCACTAGAACAGCTGTAACTCGTGGCTACCATTGCCATCTTTTTTCTGGTGGATGAAATATGACTTCCATTTATGAGACCTGTCTACACTTGGAATTGGGGAAACACGGCTGCCACAGAAACGGTGTGTCATGAGATCACAGAATGCCCCCACAGTGGGGTGGGAAGGGGCTTCTGTGGCTCATCCAGTCCAACCCTCCCTGCTAAAGCAGAGGCACCCACAGCAGCTTGCCCAGCATCACAATGGCCAGCTGAGGTTGGAAGCTCTCCAAAGAAAGACTCCACAACCAATCTGGGCAGCCACTTTCAGGCCCCCAGCACATTCACAACAGACAAGTTTCTCCTCCCGTTCAAATGGAACCTCCTGGGTTCCACTTTGTGCCCACTGCCCTTTGTTCTGTTACTTTGCACCACTGACAAGAGTCTGGCACTGTTATTTTGATTCCCACTCTTTGGATATTAGTAAGCATTGATAAGGACAACACTCAGTCTGCTCTTCTCCAGGCTAAACAGACCCAGGTCGTGAGTTAATTTTAATTTCTGTTTTAAGAGGAGTACCAATTCCTTTCCTTTACATGGTTGGGTAACATCTGAAGCTACCCTACAAACACAACATTGAGTGTGTCCAGAGGAGGGCAGTGAAGCTGTTGAATGGCCTAGAGCACAAGCGTTGTGAAGAGCAGCTAAAGGACCTGAGGTTGTTTAGCCTGGAGAAAAGGAGGCTAAGGGAAGACCTTCTGTCTCTCTACAGCCAGAAGGAGGCTGGGGTGAGTTGGGGGTGGTCTCTTCTCCCAAGTAACCCTTGGGAGAAGGCCCTCTGGCCTCCACTTGTGCCAAGAGAGACTTTGATTGGACATGAGGGACCATTTCTTCACTGAAAGAGCAGCTAAGCCTTGAACCAGGCTTCTCAGGGTAGTGGCAGAATCCCTCTCCCTCGAGGGCTTTCAAATCCATGTAGATGTGGTGCTGAGGGCAATGGTTCAGTGGTGACCATGCAGTGCTGGGTTAATGGTTGGACTCAATGATCTTAAAAGTCTTCCCTAATGTAAACAAGTCAATGATTTCACTTCATAGTCATTTTTGGACTTCCAGAGACAAAAGGAACCCCAGGTCCATCACAACCCCTGACCTACAGAGCCAGGTTTCATACCACAGCTGGTACACATGCAAAACCCTCATTTACCACCCAAGTGTCCTGGGATGGACATAGGCAGTCTCAGAAGTTATCTTACACCTTAACCAATCTCATCAGTGTGGTTGTGTGGTTTGGTGCCACTGGGCTGAGTACGCACACTCAGCTGGGCACTGAAGCCTGCTGGTGACAACAGGACAAGAACAGAAGTGCTCCCACTTCAGCACCAACACTCAGTAAGTGTGGCCAGTATGGCTAAGCTGTCTCAAAAAGTCATTCACACAAGCCCAGAATCACCCAGAAACCAAGAACCTTGACTCTGCTCTGCTGAGATCCCACCTTCAATCGTGCCTCCAGTTCTGGTGTCCCTAGCAGAAGGAGGACACAGAGATGTTGGAGAGAGTCCAGAGGAGGCCACAGAGACAATCCAAGGGCTGGAGCATCTCTGCTGTGAGGACAGGCTGGGGGAGCTGGGGTTGTTCAGCCTGGAGAAGGCTCTGGGGAGACCTTGGAGCTACCTTCCAATCGATGAAGGGATCCTGCAGAAAGGCTGCAGAGGGACTTTTCATGAGGGTGTCTAGAGACAGGACAAGGGGGAATGGTTTGAAGCTGAGGGAGAGCAGTGTTAGACTGGAGCTTAGGACAAAGTTCTTCAGTAGGAAGGTGGTGAGACACTGGAATAGGCTGCCCAGGGTGGCTGTGGATGCCCTCACCCTGGATATTTTCAAGGCCAGGTTAGATGAGGCCTTGAGCAGCTGAGTCCAGTTGAGAGGTGTCCCTGCCCATGGCAGGGAAGTTGGAGCAGATGATGTCTGATGCCTCCTCCACCCTAAGCCTTTTAGTGATTCTATGAATCTCTTTCTCAGCCTGCCACTGCTCTGTGGCCATGATGTAAACCTTTGTGAGATTCTGCAGCAGCCAGATGCTCCATGTTGGAATCACAACCTGCTCTCCTCACCACCTTAAACACTTCACATCCTGTTTTAAGCCTCACTTCTCTTTTTAAGGACCAGCAAATATTTGAGGTCAAAAAATCAGTAACACTGCATCTCTGCACCCCCTGCTGCAAGTCAAAATCCTCTTTTGCAGGTATCTCACAGAGATTCTGCTGCACATCTTAAGCAAAAAAAAAAAAATAACAACTTGAGATACATATCCAGGAGTTATCTACTCAAAAAAAAAACCACAAACAGATTGAGAGGACACAACTGGTCCTGTCAAGACTCTGGTCAGACATACTCCCACTTTGTGTCAAAGACCAATCTTTAAGCAAGCTTTATTCTACCCTAGCACACAATCTCCTCACATCAGCTGGCATCCACCATAGCATGTGGTTCACTGTGGTTCCGCAGGAAGCTTCTACAACACACACGTAGGTTTTATCTACCATGGTTTACCTCCAGCAGCATCTCCTATCCATCAGCAGCACCTACCAGTGCATCACAAACTCGACACACTGTATGCAACAGAGCAGAGCCGAGGAGAGCTCTGTCTCATCCAAAGTGCCACATCCCTTCAGATGCGTAACACTGAGAAGCAGCCCTTCAAGTTCACCTCCCTTTACTTCTTCTCACTAAACAGCTGCACGTGGCCTCATCAATGACCCTCACTCCAAGAAGGACATTATGTGTGTTCAGAGAAGTGCAACAAAGCTGGCGAAGGGCTAACGAGGAGCAGCTGAGAAACCTGGAATTGTTTAGTCTGGAAAAGAGGAGATGGAGGGAAGACCTTGTTGGTCTCTACAGCTCGCTGAAAAGGAGAGTGCAGTGAGGTGGGAGTTGTTGTCTCTTCCCTACCCTGAGGTGACAAGATGAGAGGAAATGGCCTGAAATTGTGACAGAGAAGGATTAAGCTGGAGATTAGAAAAAAACCCTTTGCTGCAAGAGCGGTCAGGGATTGGAACAGGCTGCCCAGGGAGGTGGTGGAGTTGCTGTCCCTGAGGTTTCAAGAAACCTGTGGACATAACACCTGGGGACACAGTTTGATGGCCATGGTTGTCTTAGGTCAATGGTTGGATTGGATGACCTTGGAGGTCTTTTCCAACCAAAACAATTCCATGTTTATCAAACCCAGGAGGTGGTCACCAGCATGCAGGGAGGTAGAAGCACTTACTTAATCCAAGATCCTTGAATTCTGGAAGACTTGCAGAGGCACAAAGCTGATAGAAGACATGGTAGTTGCGCTCATCTTCTGCCTGTGAAGTTAAACACAGACACGAGAAAAGGTTACAGCAGTAGTCCCACCCCCAGCCCAGTGCTCACTGATTCAGGGCCACCCTGACTCCACCTGCTGCCTTCCACTATCAAGACCCTGTTGGTGCCATCTAGAAGATGGAGAGTTTTTGCCACCTGGAAGACAGGTGGTGCTAAGCCTTGCCCTGACCAATGTACACTGTCCTTCTAAGTTAGCACCAGGTAGCAAACTGACAGTAATGTAAAAAGAGGAGGTCTACACTCCTGGTTTCTCATGGTTGGTTGGTTTCAGAACTTTTGTAGCTGGGAGTTTTTTTGTGTAAGGACAAAAGTTTTGCAGGTGCTTCTGAACAGACCTCCAGCATAAACCAAGAAACTCTGTCCAAGGCCTGCACAAGAGACATACAGAATGTGCTGCAGAACAGACATCACAGAGCCATCAGATTGCTTAGGTTGGAAGAGACCTTTAAGATCATCAAGGCCAACCCTTATCCCAGCACTAGAAAGTCACCACTAAACCATGTCACTCTGCACCACAGCCACACAGCTTTGAAAACCCTCCAGGGAAGGGAACTCCTCTACTGCCTTGGGCAGCCTGGTCCAGGCCTTGACAACCCTTTCCATGAAGAAATCGTTCCTCATGTCCAGTCTGAACTGTTCTCCAGACTAAACAACCCAAGTTCCGTGAGCTGCTCCTCAGCAGATCTGTTCTCCGCACCATTCCCCAGCTTCACTGGCCTTGTTTGGGCATCCTCCAGCACCTCAAAGTCCTTCTTGGACAGTGTTCCTGAATCAGCCACCTCAGCCCTTCTCCTGCCTCTCTCTTCCATCTTCAAAACTCCAGACACTTGTCCGCACACTTACAGTGATATATTTTTAATCCATACACAAGCTCAGCCTATGATAATCTTGGAGTATGGCACCTAAAAGAAGTACTGAAAATAGCACTACTCTGTCCTAACAAGGCCACAGCTGGACTGCTGTGTCACATCTGGACTCCTCCAGTTCAAAAGAGACAGAGAAATATTGGAGAGAGCCCTCAGAGGCAATGAAGATGCTGAGGGGCCTGGAGCATCTATGTGAGGAGGAGAGGCTGAGAGTCTTCGGGCTGTAGAGCCTGGAGAAGAGCAGCCTGAGAAGGAATCTGACCAGTGTTCCACAAGAGATAAAGGATGGCAGGGAAAGAGGATGGGGCCAGATTCTCATCAGCGGTGCCCAGTGACAGGACAAGGGGTGATGGGCACAAACTGGAAGCCAGGAGGTTCCAGCTGAACAGGAGGAGAAACTTGTTTGTTGTGAGGTTGCTGCAGGCCTCGAGCAGGCTGCCTAGAGAGGTTGTGGAGTTTCCTCCTTGATTACAATCCCAGTTGGCCATTGTGATGCTGGGCAAGCTGCTGTGGGTACCCCTGCTTTAGCAGGGAGATTGGGCTGGATGATCTCCAGAGGTCCCTTCCCACTCTCACCGTTCTGGGATTCTGTGGCAACTCCTCACCTGGAATACAACTCGTGATTTTTCCAGCAGGTAGGTCCTCATGTTTGCCCCAATGATGTGGTATCTCTTATCAAACCCAATCTGAATGTACTTCCCAAAGCGACTGCTGTTGTCATTCCTTGTTGTTTTAGCATTTCCAATCGCCTGTGTGAAACAAAAATAAACATTAATTTAATTCTAATTAGGGTTTTTTTGGCATTTATATTTGCCATCAGTGTGAGAGAAACCAGTCATAGGAGGATGAGAGGAAAAGCCTTTCACAGATGCAGAAAGCAGAGCAACAAGTTGACTTCGAGGAGGACTCTTCAGTGAAAACTTGATGTCTCTAGTATTTTCAGAGAAGAAAAATGCATTTAAACAGCAATATTGGTACCATAATTGGAGCATCTACATCCCAAGAACCACAGCTCTCCTCCCTTCTCTCAAAGGATACCCCCACCTTTGTCCAAGAGCAGTCCTCCTTTGTTGATGGGGACATGAATAGTGAAACCCTGTGAGAGGATAGGAACTAGCTGCAGTTCATCATCAGATGCACAGGCTCCAGTGCACAGATTTGGAGATGGGGTCAAAGCCGGTCTGTACCTCATTACTTGTCACCTCTTGGGTAGGTAATGCTGCCACATGCAGAGGCAGAAAGGAGATGAAAGAATCCAGCCCATGTGCAAGCATCTGGGATGCAGCACTGCAAACATGGGAATCCATCAAGCAGCCCAGGAAGCAATACATGGTGATGCAGGAGGGCCAGAGAAGGACAACATTTCTCTTTGTGACTACATCAGCCTTACTTTCTACCACCATTCCCCTAATGATAAGCCTCAAACAAGTGCAGTATAGTGATGGAAAGGAACGGATATTACACCCAGAACAGAACACAAGAAAATCAAAGCAGGTCACACAGAAGAGCAAGCACTACAAGCTTTTCCTTGGGCATTACTGAGTGTTCCAGGTGTTGCAACTATTTTTCACAGGGGCTCAGGAGGTAAGTGAACAAAAGAGTAATAATGGCATGAAGCCCACTAAGTGTCTTCTGCAGCCCTGCACCTGCATGGCTTTTCTTACTGCTCACCTGCACCATTTCCGGTTCTACTGTTCCAGCCTCCATTCCACATCAAGCAGTATGATGCTGGAATACTTTGGGCTGTGGTGGGTTTGGGTTTCCTAGCATTGTTTTCGTCGGAAAGGACCTTTAAAGTCATCAAGTCCAACCATTAACCCAGCAATGCCAGGTCCCCACTAAACCAGGTCCTTCAGCATCCCAGCTACACAGCTCTGAAATCTCTCCAGGGATTGAGACTCCACCACTGTCTTGGGCAGCCTAGGCCAGGCCTTGACAACCCTTGCCATGACAAAATTGTTTCTCATGTTCAAACCTAAACCTCCCCTGAGGCAACTTGAGTCAGTTTCCTCTTGTCCTATCTTTTTAGACTTAGGACAAGAGACCAATCCTCCCCTGGATCCAGTCTCCTTTCAGGGAATTGTACAGAGCCAGAAGGACTCCCTTTGGCCTCCTTTGCTCCAGACTAAACAAGCCCAGGTCCCTTGGCCACTTCTCACGAGACCTGTGTTCTAGACCCTTTATCAGGTTTTTATGCTCTTCTCTGGACATGCTCCAGCACCTCCATTTTCATCCTGGATCAGCCACCACCTCCATGTCTGTTAGACTATTTGGCCACAAGGCCATGTGTTGGGAAGCCTCCCTGCAGGTTAAGCCAGGACAGGCTGAGCACAGGACAATGCTATGCTCCACTACAACAGCACTGCTGGCCTCAGGCTCTTCACTCTGGAGTCCTGTCAAAGCCCAGCTCACCAAGCCACACTGGGGCTGCTCTTGAAGCATGGTTTAGTTTCAATACCATAAAAAAGAAGCAATCGAGGTGGGTTAAACAGGGACTATCAGTTCTGCATTTTCAGTCCAGCTCAGGACTGCTGTGAAGCTGGAGCACCTCTGCTACAAGGACAAGAGGAGGGAGTTAGGGTTGTTCAGCATGGAGAAGAGAAGGTTCCAGGGGGAGACTTCATAGCAGCTTCTGGAGACACAGGGCAATCACTGCAAGCAGGACAAAGTAAAACCTGCAGCCTTTACCTCCATGATGGGGCTGGATGCAAGGACTTTGGCCTCGATGTTGGTCTCACTGGCAGAGCCCCCAACAGTTGCAAAGAAGCGCATGGCGTACTTGGCCGACACCGTCTTCCCAGCACCTGACTCCCCACTCACGATGATGGACTGGTTCTTCTCATCCCTGTTGTGCCAGAGAAGAAAGCCTTTTGAACACTGATCCATTTCCTTGCTAACAGCTCATTCGCATCACACAACCTTCCGCCTTCACACGACTGTTGCCCTCACTGACATTGTGATCACAGAATCATAGAATGAGTCAAGGTTGGAAGGGACCACAACGATCATCAAGTTTCAAACCCCCTGCCATGGGCAGCGACACCTCACACTAGATCAGGCTGTCTAGAGCCTCAACCAGCCTGGCCTTAAACATCTCCAGGGATGAGGCTAAAGAGTCCCTCCCCAGCTTTCTTGCAGTCCTCAATAAGGTCACTTTGGAGCCTTCTCCTCTCCAGACTGAACAGCCCCAACTCTTTCAGTCTCTCCTCATAGCAGAAGAGCTCCAGCCTTGTGGCCCTTCTCTGGACACATTCCAGCACATTCACATCCCTCTTGTAACAGTGGCTCTAGAACTGGATGCAGTACTTCTGGTGGGGTCTCACCAGTGCAGAGTAGAGGAGGGAGGATTACTTCCCTCGACCTGCTGGCCACAGTTCTCTAGATGCATCCCAGGATCTGGTTGGCTTTCTGGTCTGCAAGAGCACACTGATGGCTCATATTTAGTTTCTTGTCCACCAGCACCCCCAAGTCCCTCTCCTCAGGGCCGCTCTCAAGCCAGTCACTGCCCAGCCTATATTGGTGCTTGGGATGCCTCAACCCAGATGCAGGACCTTGTACTTGTTCTTGTGACTTTGCACTTTTTCTTGTTGCATCCAGCATCTTGGTGAGGTGATGCTGGATTTATTCTGGACTCTACCGAAGCAAAGATGAATAACACACAACTGTGATAGAGCTTATCTCAAACATAAAGGACACACTGAGCATCTCCAGAACATCTCCAAGGGCTTGCACAGAGAGCAGGAAATGAACACGTGCTGCTTTCCTCACCACTGGAGCATGCAGACCCGCATTGGGAAGCCTGTTCCTCATACCTATTGCTCATGGCACTGCAAAAACAAACCTCTGCTGCTTGGTATTTGCCTGGAGAACCATGAACAGGCTTCAGCTGAACATCAGCTGCTAGTATTTTATATTTAATTTCCCCTCCAAAGCTTTCCCTGAAGAGCTTCAGGGTTTTCTCAACAAAACGTGAGCAATCGGTTGTGAAACTCACTCAACCAGTCTCGTGCTGAGCTATTAGAATTTCAGAATCAAAGAACCACTTTGGTTGGAAGAGGCCTTTAAGGGATCACCAGGTCCAAAGCATTACCCAGCACCGACAGGCCATCACTCAACCATGACCCTCAGCACCACACCTACATGGTTTTAAAGTCCCTGGAGAGATGCGGACTCCACCACTGCCTTACACAGTTAGAAAACATGTAACAGTTTGGTGCAAAACACAGCTTTGTGATAGCTCCAGCAGGAGAGGACTGGTGAGCTGACTTCCAGACACGTTTATATTCTTCAGGGACTGATCCATAAACTGTATCTCAATGCAGCTTCACTGCTTTCCTGGGCATCCATCAGGAGGAAGGCCATAGGTGGCTCCAGCTGCTCCAGCTATGAGACAGTTAATACAGAAATACCAGCATTGAACTCAGCACAACCTTACCTAGACAGCCAACAACCACAAGCCAGTGCTCCCCATGACTCATCTCAGGTGGGGCAGCCTCCACAGCTCACCCAGGACTTGCTAAGTCACAGCTGCGTGCTCTCCACACATCTTGGCAAAGCCACCAAGAATCTCTTGCAGGCAGCTAGTTGGCAGGTTCCTGGCACAGGGCTGCCACTGTGGCAGTCTCACACCTATAAGTTTCCATGGAGGTGCGACAAGGCTCTTTGTAGCATGAGCCAACAGATGAGTGAACCCAACAGAGGAAAACTAGCACCAGCTCTAAAGTGAGGAAGGAATACCAAGCATCAAATTCAGCAGTCTGATGGATAAACCCAATGAAGCAGTTCCCAGGATCATGGCTTATCTCTGGATCAAGGAAGTGAGAAGTTTGATCATCTCTGTGGACATCCACTTGCTGAGCTCCAGCAATGAACAGTCCATGTTGGCTATGAGTAGGGTGCAACATGTAAAACTCATGTCAGCTACAAGGGAAGGAGCAGGAAGAGAGGCTTTGGCATGGGCTGCAAGTGTGGATGAACAGACCACTCATTGTAGGAGGTAAGGGAGAAGAAGAAAGAGGTGACAATCAAGATCTCTGCCAGCAAGCAATGTCCCTGCAAAAGGAACTCTAAAGATGCAAATATAGCTTGGCTTCATGTCTTGAAACAACTCAGGGCAAGCTGCTCTAGTTGACAATGCCTCTGCTGACTGCAGAGGAGATTGGACTAGATGACCTCCAGAGGTCCCTTCCAACCCAGACCTGTTTTTTTTCTAAGAGAAGAAACCTGTTTTCTTCTCTTTAAGATTCATTGTTAAGACTTCTCATTACCAATTCTGACCTCTTCCATAACTTCTCCACATCAGAGAAGTTGGCTGTGCCTGCCTGGAGGAGGCAGAGACCAAACCACCAAGCTGCTCATCCAAGGAGCAATCCAGACACAGAGTCTTCTCACACATACTGGCTTTTATGTGGCATCCTGGGTGGTTTCTGCCACCATGGGCAGGGACACCTCTCAAGTAGATTTAGCTGCTCAAGGCCTCCTCTAACCTGGCCTTGAAAACATCCAGGGTGGGGGCATCCACAGACACCCTGGACAACCTATTCCAGAGTTTCACCACCCTCCTACTGAAGAACTTCTTCCTAAGTTCCAGTCTAACACTGCTCTCCCTCAGCTCCAAACCATTCCCCCTTGTCCTGTCTCTAGACACCCTTATGAAAAGGCTCTGCAGCCTTCCTGCAGGATCGCTTCAGTGATTGGAAGGTAGCTCCAAGATCTCCCTAGAGCCTTCTCTTCTCCAGACTGAACAACTCCAGCTCCCTTAGCCTGTCCTCACAGCAGAGATGCTCCAGCCCTTGGATCATCCCTGTGGCCTCCTCTGGACTCTCTCCAACAGCTGTGTCCTTTTGCTTGGGACACCAGAACTGGAGACAGGATTGGAGATGGGATCTCAGCAGAGCAAAGTCAAGGGGCAGAACCCTCTCTCTTGCCCTGCTGCCCACACTCCTCTGGATGCAGTCCAGCAGAAAGCTGTCTTTTGGGCTGCATGAGGGCACTGCTGGCTCCTGGGAAGCTTCTTAGCACTCAACATCCCCAAGTCTCTTTCTTCAGGGCTGCTCTCAACCCACTCTGCACCCACCCTGGGTTTGTGGCTGTGAAGTTACCCTACACACACTGTGCATCAAGCAAACAAATTTCCCTGCTTGTTGAAGTTGCCAGTCCTCCACCTGCAGCCATGCAGAACAGCTGCCCTCAGAGGTGCCTCCAACCACCCCAGATGTTGTGTATAGAAATGCCCAAACTTCATGGCTGCCCAGATGGACACAAGTCTCCAATTCTACTAAGAGCTGTACCCATTTTGATGGGATCAGAGCAATCAGAGGTGAGACACTGCTCTCTTCTCAGCCTGGGAACATAATTTGTCCTTTAAAGACATGATTTCCCTTCAATTTATCTGGTCACATCAGGGCTGACCGTCCCTGGACACTCCTCCCTGCAGGAAAGGAGATAGTCAAGCCATGGCAGCAGCAAAGAAGTTTGTGGCAGCTGTGTTCCCAGATATTAGTCCCAGAATGCTTCTCTGCTCCTTTTTCTTTATATTCAAGCAACTGTCCTATGGGCTGCTCCTGAACGGGACACTGTGGTTCAGACACCCCTAGGGTGTCTACACCTGTGTGAACTGCTGTAGGGAGTGAAGAGGAACTCATGGGCACCTCTGCTGTGAAGACAGGCTGAGAGAGCTTGCGTTGTTCAGCCTTGAGAAGGGAAGGCCCAAGGAGGGACCTAATAGCAGCCTTCCAGTACCTGAAGGGGGCTACAAGAAGGCTGCAGAGGGACTGTTGTCAAAGGCCTGCAGTGACAGGACACGGGGCAGTGATTTGTAATGAGAGAAGAGCAGATTTAGATTGGATGTGAGGAAAGAGTTCTGCACCATGAGGGTAGTAGAACACTGGAACAGGTTGTCCAGGGAGGTGGTTGAGGCCCCATGCCTGGAGATACACAAGGTGAGGCTGAAAAAGGGTCTGGACAGCCTGATCTAGTGGAGGATGTCCCTTCTTATTGCAGGAAGGTTAGACTAGAGGAGCTTCAGAGGTCCCTTTCAACCCAAATCATTCTATGATTCTAGGATTCCATGACAATAGGCAGTACCACAAACTATCAGGTGTGCATCCACCACCAAGAAAACATCAACAACATGAGACACCAATGGAACAGAGAGTGATGAGATACTTTTCTTCTCTGTCTCTGGTCTTATCTCACTTCTCTCTCTACTCCATTCTAACCCTTTCTCTCTCTCTTTCTCTCTCTCTTTCTCTCTCTCTTTCTCTCTTTCGTTCTTTCTTACTCCCTGGCATGCAATCCACAGTTACTCCAGTCATTCCCATACCAGTTTGCCTCACTTCAACCCTTGGGAATCGCTGAAGAACCTCCTGTGAANATGATTCTAGGATTCCATGACAATAGGCAGTACCACAAACTATCAGGTGTGCATCCACCACCAAGAAAACATCAACAACATGAGACACCAATGGAACAGAGAGTGATGAGATACTTTTCTTCTCTGTCTCTGGTCTTATCTCACTTCTCTCTCTACTCCATTCTAACCCTTTCTCTCTCTCTTTCTCTCTCTCTTTCTCTCTCTCTTTCTCTCTTTCGTTCTTTCTTACTCCCTGGCATGCAATCCACAGTTACTCCAGTCATTCCCATACCAGTTTGCCTCACTTCAACCCTTGGGAATCGCTGAAGAACCTCCTGTGAACCCTTCACAGGTCAAGTTGAGACAGGATTGAACCCAGTAACAGCTATTTGGTCAGGCACCGAAACAGGCTGCCCAGGGACGTGGTGGAGTTGCATCCTGGAGATGTTCAATAGACAAGTAAGGATATGGTCTAGTGGTCATGGAAGTGGTAGGTAGGAGGTTGGACTTGATGATCTTAGAGGTCTTTTCAACCTTAATGATTTTATGATTCTATGACAGTGATGGTTCTCATCACCAGTTCACACAACCCCTCTGTACGTCAAGAGGAGATGGAGGACATCTAAGCGCACCTGTAGATCCCCAAATCCCTTAAGTCTTCACCAACACTGATTGAAAGCAGAAGTACTGGAAGACAAACAGACCCCAACCATTCTCCAGATCTAAATGCTGCCAGATGTCCTCCAAAGTCAACTTTCTTCAAAGCAGTAACCTCAAGCCCACAAAAAGGTACTCAGAAGTTACAGGACTTACTTCCAACATCACCTCTTTCAGAAAACCATCACAGTCATCATCATCTTAAACTACTGTGCAACTTCACCTGACCTCAGCAGCAAAAGCAAAATCAGCTGCACTAAAGCCATGGCTCCTCTGAGAAGGAAAAAAAAATAAAAGCAAATGCATGAAGAGCCAGACCCTGTGAATAATGACCAGGGGTCACTCCTGTTCTAATCCCAGCTCCGACACTAATTCTCCACATCATGTAATGCAGTCAATGAGTCTCTCCAGAGTGGAAATCATATTTAACCTACTTCTTTCTGGCTGCTTGGAGGATTAGTGTTCATAAAGCTATCTGAAGATTAAAAATGCTTCAAGTGCTGCAGCCTGAATTCAGCCTGGATGCACGAAGAACAGTCACAAAGCCTTGGTGCACAACAGGCTTGAGCATGGTGCTGCCCCACACTGTGCAGGCTGAAAACGAGCACCTGGGTTTGTTAGCAATAAATCAAAATGCAGGAATTTAATGAGCACTGGATTACATCACCCCTCAAACTGCAGTCTGCAGCAGCATCACTGACAAGGCCAGCAGCAGCGTGCTTTACTCGTTGGCTTTAATGTGGGTTTACAGAATAACACATGAACAGCATCATAGGTGAGTGCAGCCTCAGCTGCTGTGGGTGTCCCCAGGGGGTGTCAGACCCTGCACAGTCCACCCAGGGTTTTAGTCAAGAGGATGCACTGGAGAAGATCTGGAATCATAGAATCCCAGAGTGTTTGGGGTTGGAAGAGATCTTTAATGGTCATCTACTTCAACTCTCCTCCACTCAGCAGGGACATCTGCAACTACAGCAGGTTGCTCACAGTCTCAAACAACCTCACCTGTAATGCTCCCAGAGATGGGGCATCTACCACCATTCCAGGCAACCTGCAACAGGCTTTCAGCACCCTCAAACATTTCTTCCTTCTCTCCTTTCTCAATCTCCCTTTTAGTTCAAACCATCATCTTTAGTCCTGTCACAACAGGTGCTCAGAAAAAGTCTGTCCCCAGGTTTCTTCTAGGCCCCCTGAATTACTGAAAGGCCACCAGAAGGTCTCCCTGAAGCCTTCTCTTCTCCAGGCTGTACAAACCCAACTCTTTCAGCCAGCTTCACAGCAGAGGACTTACAACCCCCTCCCAGCACTGCTCTGGCCTCCAACAAGTCCCTGTCTGTGTTGAGTGATGTATACCCAGGCTCTGGACTTAAGCAAGGCCTTTGACACTGTTCGCCATAGCAAACTCTTGGCCAAGCTGGCAGCTCTTGGCTTGGATAGGGGCACTCTGTGCTGGGTTAAGAACTGGCAGGATGGCCAGGTCCAGAGAGTGGTGGTGAATGGAGCCACATCCAGCTGGCAGCCAGTCACTAGTGGTGTGCCCCAGGGATCAGTGCTGGGCCCACCTTCATTGGTGATCTGATTGAGGGGATTGAGTCCAGCATCAGTAAGTTTGCAGATGATACCAAACTGGGAGCAGGTGTGGGTCTGTTAGAGGGTAGAAGGGCCCTGCAGAGGGACCTGGACAGGCTGGACAGATGGGTGCAGTCCAGCGCTATGAGATTTAACAACAACCCCATGCAGCACTACAGGCTGGGGACAGTGGCTGGAGAGCAGCCAGGCAGAGAGGGACCCAGGAGTGCTGGTCAACAGCTGACTGAACATGAGCCAGCAGTGTGCCCAAGTGGCCAAGAAGGCCAATGGCATCCTGGCCTGGATCAGGAACAGTGTGGCCAGCAGGACCAGGGAAGTCATTCTGACCCTGTACTTAGCGCTGGTTAGGCCACACCCTGAGTATTGTGTCCAGTTCTGGGCCCCTCAATTTAAGAGAGATGTTGAGATACTTGGACACCTGTGCTAGTTTGAGGCTAACTGGAATATTTTAGTGAGAGAAATTAGATTATAGGCTGTGAAAACAGTGGTGATGTCTACTTCACTCATAGGCTGCTGAGATGTATAAAAATAAGAACATAACCACAGATAACACAGTGGGTCTCTGTTACAGCTGGTGCCCGTACATCTCTCCCTGGGCCTGCTTTCTGTGTAACTAATACTTCTGCTTTTTAACCCCCTGTAGCAATCCTCTGATCTCTCCTTGCATGTAAGGCAAACTCTGGGATAAGGTAGAGGGGTGGAAAGGAGGTTGTGCTAGTTTGAAGCTAGCTAGAACGTTTTGGTGAGAAGGATTAGATCACAGGCTATGAAATGAAAACAATGGTGATGTCTACTTCCCTCACAGTCTCGCTGAGATGTATNAGGTTGAGAGGGGTAGGGGGGAAGGTGAGAGGGTGGTTGAGAGCCCCTCCTGGGGACTCAGGTTTCTGGGAGAGGAGTTGTGTTTCTGTATTACCTTTTACCTTGTATATTTCTGTCTATAACTGTATATACTGTAAATATCTGCTTGTATATTGTGCCAGCTGTAAATATAAGCTTCATTCATATTTCCAGAGCCAGCTGAGTCTAGTCTGGGTGATTTCTAAAGCGGAGGGGGGGCAGTGGGGGACACCCAAACCACCACAGAGGTGGAAGGGTGGTTGGGAGCCCCTCCTGGGGACTCTGGTTTCCTGATCCTAGAGGTCTCTTCCAACCTGGTTAATTCTTTGATTCTGTTCTGTGAAACTTCAGAGTTGATTTGCTCACACACATTTGGGTTTTATCAAGACGCCATAGAGAAAACATGAGTCTGTATCTTCCAGTTACTGGGAAAAAAAGCCTAAAAATACCAGTCTGGCCCTAAATAGGAAAGGGCTGGCAGAGAGAAGGGTGCACAGAGCAGGGGTAACACACAGATTAACCTCTTCTGTGGCAGCGAGCCGCAGCGCAGAGCATTCCCTTCCGCCTGTGCAACACTGTTTCAAACACATTATCAACCTGGCGTTTCCAAGGCTGAGATCAAATACCAAGCTGCAATTAAGATGTCTCTGCAGAGGTCAGAGTGTGTTTTACGCCATGCTCCAGCACACCAGCTTCTTCTCCTGTAAAGAGCAGTGGGAGTCCCACTGGTCCCAGCTCATTAAGGCACTTTCTCACCAAACGCCTTTGTGCAGCCAGCTGGAAATGCCCCTTCAACAGGGAAGAAAATTCCTGCCTGTTCTCAAACTTCCTGCAAAACACTGGAGCTGTCTTCAGCTCCTCCAACCAATTCCTGAGGGCAGGCAAGCAGGATGGATGACCTTCTCCCGGGATTTAAGCTCTGCATAGCTCCTTGGAGAGGGAGAGCTCCTCGGCCACAATGAAACAAGGTCAGCAATTCCTTTGTGCACCATTTCTAGCAGGAGGGAAACAAGCACCCTGCCAATTTTATCAGCTCCCTGGCACCCTGATGCTCTTTTCTGCAATCCCTGGCTCCCACCCAACCCACCCACAAGCAGCTGGCCCCTGTGAAGCCCTGCAGAGGGAGGAGGCTTTGTACTGTGTCATTGAATCATACAATGGTTTTGCTTGGAAGAGATCTTGAAGACCACTGAGTCCAAAGGTTAACCCCACACTGCCAGGTCACCACTAAACCATGCCCCTCAGCATCATGTCTAAACAGCTCTGAAGCCTCTCCAGGGATGGGGACTCCATCACTACCCCGGGCAGCCTGGTCCAGTGTTCCCTCTAAACACAGGAACAAGAAACATAGAATGGTTTGGGCTGGAAGGAACCTTCAAGATCATCTAGATCCAACCCCACCCTAGCATGGGCAGGGACATCTTCCACTGGAGCAGGTTGCTCAAGGCCCTGGTTAAGATTTCTCCTATCCAAGTTTGTGAGACGCTACATCACCAGTTCAGCTCTGTGGACACCAGTAAGACAAGTCAGATGTTCTTCCACCCTATGGGTCTCCCAGAAAGAAGATCCTTCATCAGCTCGAACAACACTGGCACCATACTTTCAAAACACATACAAAGAATCTAATTAATTACAGTTGATATGCATTCAGAAAACCATAGAAAGACTTTCGGAAACCAGTGGGAGTATCCTGTGGGCACTTTGGGTTCTCCAAAAATCCACTGAGGACACAGGATGGCAAGCAGAGACTGGAAGGTGGGGGAGAGCAACTACAAATCTTTGTGCCTTGATGTTCACAGCAGTGTTTAGGAGCATTATCATCACAGACAGAAGCAGCAGAATGGCTCAGCTCAGGCTGGAAGGGACCTCTGAGATCATCTACTCCAACCTCTCTGCCATGGGCAGGGACACCTCTCAACTGGACTCATCTGCTCAAGGCCTCATCCAGCCTAGCTCTGAACATCCCCAGGGAGGATGCATCCACAGACTCCCAGAGCAGCCTATTCCAGAGTCTCACCACCCTCCTACTGAAGAACTTCTTCCTAAGCTCCAGTCTAACCCTGCTCTCCTTCAGCTTCAAACCATTCCCCCTTGTCCTGTCTCTAGACACCCTCAGGAAAAGTCCCTCTGCAACACTCCCAGAGGATCCCTTCAGCTATTGAAAGGCTGCTGTAAGGTTCCCCTGGAACCTTCTCCTCTCCAGACTGAACGACCATAGCTCCCCCAGCCTTCGCTCACAGCAGAGGTGTATGTGTGATGACCTTTGCTGCTCGGGGCCTTCACACGTCAGAGCCCCAACAGCTGTCCTGCAGCAGTAATTACCTTTCTGATGTAGCCTTTCACAATTACTGCCAAGTTGGTGATATTTCATGCAGCATCATTACTTTAAGCCAAGTGCTCAACTGCCAGGACCTTAAGCTCTCCCCTGCCAGTGCTGTCCCATTATGAGTATTTATGATTTTTTCCTGTGAGGGATGTCTCATTTACTATTAAAGCTGTTAGCAAATGGCACTGTCCTCATTCCAAACTCTCAAAAAGAAAAAAAAAAGAACATTTAGTTCGTTGCTTTTCCTCAGGGGATCTCTGTCCTTACCCACAGCACGGCAAGCAAGACTGGAGGGTCTCTCCTCTTGGAAGATGTTACCTGGAGTCTCTCTGTTGGTTTATTTTTCCCTTTATATCACCTCTAGAGAAGTTGCGTCCAGCTGCCTTTGCAAACCCTGAGGTCTACCTCCAGCACAGGTACATTTATGGGACAGTTCTTCCAGATCTTCTCCCCACATCACTGACAAAATCCCACTTGGTTTGCCCACTTCTCAAATTTGTGCAATCAGAAACTGATCTGAGTTGGAAGGGACCTTCAAAGGTTATCCAGTTCAACTCTTTGCACTCAGCAGGGACATCTGCAACCAGAGCAGGTTGCTCACAGCCCCAGACAACCTCACCTGGATTGCTGCCAGGGATGGGGCATCTCCCACCTTTCTGGGCAACCTGCAACAGGCTCTCACCATCCTCACTCTCAAACATTTCTTCCTCCTCTCCTCTCTCAATCTCCCTTTTTCAGTTCAAACCATCATCCCTGTTGTGGCCTGTCACAAAAGGCCCTCAGAAAAATTCTGTCCACAGCTTTCTTCTAGGCTCCTTGTTCTAAAGCACTCCAAATTTCTTCCTTCTCCCCCCACACTGTGGGTTTGAATGGGGGTGGGAGAGAAGGAGGCACGAAAAACTGCTTTCCCCCTCCTGCCATGGGTTTGAAGGGGCAACAGCAAAAGGCACCCTTTCCACACGTCTTCTGACGGGTGTGGAAGCCTGCGCTGGAATCGGGCTGGTGGCTGGCTGGGTTTTCACACCCAGTATAAAATGGCAAATGCACACTGTCTAGAAAAGCATAAATAGAGCAAGGGGGAAAGGCACAAGGTTCTTGCGTTGAAAGGGTTCCCGCCTCCATAGAGCTCCTGACAGGACAGGTCCTTGTCTTGATAGAACTCCTGCCATGACTTGAGTTCACACTTTGGACTGTCCCCGCTTTTGGATGGCTGCTACCTTTTTACACTGCTCTCAGTTTTGCACCATCCCTGCTTTTGGATGGTTCTCTCCACTTTTGCACCATTCTGTGCAAATTTGCAAGCTTGGCAAGTCCTGGGGTCCGTTTATAGAATATAGGTCTAGGTTGGAAGGGACCTCAAGGGTCATCCAGTTACAATCCCCTGCTGTAGGCAGGGACACCCTCCACTAGAGCAGGCTGCTCAAGGCCTCATCCAACCCGGCCTTAAACACCTCCAGGGAGGAAGCATCCACAACCTCCCTGGGCAACCTGTTCCAGTGTCTCACCACCCTCACTGGAAAGAACTTCCTCTTAACATCCAGTCTAAATCTCCCCTATTCCAGTTTAAACCCATTCCCCCTTGTCCTGCCATTACAAGACCATGTAAATAGTCCCTCCCCAGCCTTCATGTAGGCCCCTTCAGATACTGGAAGGCCACTATAAGGTCTCCTCAAATCCTCCTCTTCTCCAGAGAGAGGGATGTGAGGGACCCAGCTACTCTCAGACCATATCACAGCCGACTAGTTGCTATATGCCTGGGGAAGCCGCTAATACTTTAGCTCTCCCCTGCCACTGCTGAGGCACTGTCGTTCCACAATCACCCACTCGAGGAAGTGCTTGAGACAGGTCTGAGTTCGACGTTTTTTCCACCCGCCTTGGACTTCTGCCGCGTGGATCCAGACTACTGGATGTTGCTTGCAGCATCAGAAGGCTGATTCAGCAGAGAAATCCAGCAAGGGATCATCACTGAATACCTACCTCACCTCTGTGAGTAAAGCCTACTGCTACCTTAATTCTCTGCTCAGCCTGATTGATAGTGGGGCAAAGCTGTGTTTGTAGTTTAGCCTTTTCCATTTTCCTGACCTCCTAAATCTCTGAATTTGCCCACAGCATCCTGCAGAGATTTTTCCCAATCAAACCCAGGCTGTAGATAAGCCTAAGCTAGTCTTGTATACAGTTTGGGGGCAGGGCTTTCAGGAAAATAAAACAATTCTATTCTTGTAATTCCTGACTCAGCCACATTAATTCCTGCCTCCACGACACTCCTTTAAGCACTGCAAGGCCACCAGAAGGTCTCCCTGGAGCCTTCTCTTCTGCAGGCTGAACAAGCCCAACTCTCAGCCTGGCCTCACAGCAGATCCCTTCCAGCCCTGCCAGCATTGCTGTCGCCTCCTCTGGCCCTGCTCCAACAGGTCCCTGTCTGTGCTGTGCTCAGGATTCCAGAGCTGGCCTCAGCATTGAAGGGGGGTTCTCAGTGGAGCACAGCAGAGGGGCAGATTCCCCTGTGCCCCAGGACAGGGCTGCCTCTGGGCTGGCAGTTCTAGCTCACATCCAGCTCTGCACCCCAGTGCATCCCCAAGGCCTTCTCCACAGGGCTGCACTGATTCAAAGACATCAGGCGTTTCTTCTGAGCCATTTTTTCTGACCAGAGCTTTAGGATAGAACCTGCAGCAAAGCCCTGCTGAGCAGCAGCAACCCCACCCCAACCCAGTTTCCTTCCCCAGAAGCCCTAAACCCTTCCCTGCCTCTAATGGGAGACCAGCATCCAGTCTTATTTATAAAGCCTGTCTGATTCCTTTTGTATCTCTGTCAGGGGTTAATCTCTCTTTCAACTCCTGTCTGCTCTTTCATTGTACAGTTCTAAATCCTCTTGTAAAGCTTGAAATTTCAAGTGCTACCAAAGGACATCCCCCACTGTGCCTACATCCCTCCTCCTCTCCTCTGTTAGCTTATGGGCAGGGTCAATGCAGCGATTTTTGCTCTTTTCCAAAATCTGCAGAGAACAGAGAATGGTTCTGGCCATCTACAGCCTCACCAGCACCTTAATCAGGACACAGATCATCTATGGGGATCATCCAGTACCCACCAAGCTCCAGGCAAGATCAGTAGCCCTGATAGACAGAAGCTGAACTCACCCATCCACCAAATCACTCTTCCATGCCTTAATTAAGATCTTCTCAGTGAACTACCAACAACACTTCAAGATGATCCTGACCATGGTAAGGAGGAGCTCCAGTCTATGCAGCAAGTTACCAGAACATCTACTGTTCTACCAGCACTGCAAGGGTCACTCAAAATCTGCAGAGATTTTTCACGTTCTGCAATATTTATTTAGCAGACTTACACCACGATCAGAACAAGGTATTTTTGTCTGGCCACATGGAACAAGATTGCAGGCAGAGAATCACAGAATGCTTTTGGTTGGAGGACATGCTTGAGATGATCAAGTTCAACAGTTAACAGAGCATTGCCAGGTCACCACCAAACCACAGCCCTCAGCAGCACAGCTACACAGCTTTAAAACCCCTGCAAGGACAGGGACTCCACTACTGCCATGGGCAGCCTGGCCCAATGATTAACCACTCTTTTTGGGAAGAAATTGCTCCTCACGTTCAAGCTAAACCTCTCCTAGGGCAGCTTGAGGCAGTTTCCTCTTGTCCTGTCTCTTGTGACTTGGAGAACAACCTCCACCTGTCTCCAACCTGGAGCTGTACAGAGACAGAACATCTCCCTTCAACCTTCTTTTCTTCAGAGTGAACAAGCCCAGGTTCCTCAGCTGCTCCTCATCAGCCCTAGATCTCCAGACCCTTCACTAGCTTCACTGCCCTTCTCTGGACACGCTCTGGGACCTCAGCATCCCTGTGGAGATTCACCTGCACCTGGGACAGCCTCAGCCTTTGAACAAAGGCTGTGGCACTTCACCCAGTCCATGCATTTCTTAAGAGGCTTTTGCAGGTCTTTTTCACTCTAAGGCTTGAGCACAGCACTTATTTTGGCTTTAGATGCTGACATGACTTGCTGTCATGCCATGCCAGTGAAGAGGTCTCCATGTCTGACATGACATTGCTATCATGGTGAGATCCAGTTGTGCCAGCTGGAAAACAGAATATTTAGCCAGAGATATGTGACGCTTTCAAGATTTGATTCATGATATGAGGCCACCTTCAATTCTTGCTCCTCATTTCTGAAAGGTGTTTTGAGTGCCCACTGAGGGCTTTTAAAAGCTTCTGGAGGGCTCATTTTCCTGCCCCATCACCCAACTGATGAGACAAGTTCATCAGGAGAAGCATGAGTTGGGGAAAGAAGTGAGAAGCAATCCCTGCTCCTGTTTGGAAAGCTGTTGGTTAAGCTGACTTCATCAGAAATAAAGCTGGAAAGGGGAATTTCTGCCAGACTTCAGCCTTCTGCACAGAGCGATGACACAGAAGGAAATCAGAGCCACCATTGGGATTTGGGCTCACAAGGGACCTTTTGTTCCTCTAGAAGAAAAGCAAGAATTAATCAGCCAGGGCATCAGCAGCTGTGCTGGCTCTCCAGGCAACCTGGACTTTCCCTCTAGGCTTTTAGTTCACTTAGGGTAGCACAATGCTGATCAATATCTAAAAGGTGGGGGGTGCAACAGAATGGGTACAGATCCTGGCAGCGCTGCACAGCAAGAGGACCACAGCACAAACTGGAACCCAGGAGGTTCTATGAGGAGAAGCTTCTTGACTGTGTGATAGAACTAGAGCAGGCTGCCCAGAGGGGTTGTGGAATCTCTTCTCTGGAGTGATTCCAAAACTGACTGGATGTGATGCTGGGCAAGCTGCTGTGGGTGCCCCTACTTTAGCAGGTGGGCTGGACTGGGTGATCTCCAGAGGTCCCCTTCCAAACCCCACCATGCTGGGATTCTGCAGCACAAAAAGATAATGACACACAAGGCACCTCATCAGGTAGCATCAGGCCAGTGGA
Organism: Tricholaema leucomelas; assembly: GCA_013400475.1. Lineage (NCBI taxonomy): Eukaryota > Metazoa > Chordata > Aves > Piciformes > Lybiidae > Tricholaema lacrymosa > Tricholaema leucomelas. The sequence continues at coordinate 97,211 of WAAF01001350.1, read as the reverse complement.
GACCAAGATCAGAGCAGGAGATGGTTGCATTGCTCTGTCCCAAAGCACAAACTGCTTCAAACACCTATTAGCAATCACTAAATGATCACAGAATCATAGCCTATATCAGGTTGGAAGGTCATCTTGTCCAACTCCCCTGCAGTGAGCAGGGACATCTCCAAGCAGATCAGGCTCACATCTCTGAGCAACCTGTTCCAGTGTTCCACCACCCTCATAGTAAAGAGCTCCCTAGTCCAGTTTAAATCTACTCTGTTCCAGTTTCAAACCACTGCCCCTCATCCTATCACTCCATTCTCAGCTTTCTTGTAGGTCTGCGTTAGGTACTGGAAGGCTGCTCTAAAGCCTTCCTGGATTCTTCTCTTCTCCAGGCTGAAGAGACTCAATTCTCCCAGCCTGTCCCCATAGCAGGGGGTCTCCAGCCCTCTGATCATCTTTGTGGCCTCCTCTGGACCTGCTCCATAGGGTCTATCTCTCTCTAATGTCTAGCACCCCATAGCTGGACACAACACTGCAGGTGAGGTCTCCCTACAGTAGAGCAGAGAGGCAGGATCCTCTCTCTCCATCTCTGGCCATGCTGCTTTGAATGCAGACCAGGCTGCCATGGGCTTTCTGAGCTGCCAGTGCCCACTGCTGGCTCCTGTCCAACTTCTCAGCCAACAGCACCCACAAGTCCTTCTCTGCAGGGCTAATCTCAATCTCATCATCCCCTAGCCTGGACTGATATTGAGGATTGCTCCAACCCAGGCACAGGACCTTGCAATTTGCCTGATTGAAATTCATGAGGTTCTCCTCAGCTCTCTTGTCCAGTCAGTCCAGTTCCCTATGGATGGATCCTGTTCCTCAGTCTTGTCACCTTGTAGTGGTTTAAGGCTTATTGAAATATTCTAATAAGTGAAACTGATACTTTCCTAAAAGCTCAGTGCAGAACCTAAGTAAATTAGATCATTGGTTGTAAAAGTATAATAATGATAATGTCTGTGTCATTCATTGGTTTGCTAGGAGGTATAACAAGCCAATGTATGAACAATTCCTTCTTCTCGGCTCTTGGGCACTGTCTCTCTTCGCTTGTCACTCTAATCTCTTCCACTAACCTTAACACGTAAGCTTTGCTGGTTGTTTTCTACCTGGGGGGAGAGAGAGTGGTGTTGGCCCCTTCTGGGTTCTTTGTTCAGAGGTTAAGACTGGATTTCTGTGTTATTGATAAATTGTGTATAATTGTCAATACATGCAAATATATTGTGTACATATGCTTGTAAATTCAGCTTTGCTGCAAGATGCAGCTTTATCTTACTTCCAACCCATATGAGCTGGTCTGGTAAGTTTTAACTGCAGGAGCGGAGGTAAGTTCCCACCCCACCACACACCTGAAGCACTCACTTGGTATCATCTGCAGACTTGCTGAGTGCCTCAATCCCACTGTCTATAGCACTTGCTGAGTGCCTCAATCCCACTGTCTATAGCACTGAAGAAGATACTGAACGGCAATGGTCCCAGTATAGACCCCTGAGGGACACCACTTGTCACCCATCTCCATCTGAACACTGAGCTGTTGACTACTACCCTCTGAATGCAACCTGGACAGCCTACCCATCAAATCCATCTCTTTCCAGCTTGGAGAGAAGGATGGTGTGGGAGCTGTGTCAAAGGCCTTGCAGAAGCCCAGACAGATGACATCTGTTGGTCTCTCTGTGTCCACTGATGTAGTCATTCCATTGTAGAAACACACTAAGTTGGTCAGACAGGCCCAAATCTCCTTCCTGTCCTCCATGTGCCTTACCAGAACTTTCAGAAGGATCTGTCCCACAATCTCCCCAGGCACAGAGAGGAGGCTGACAAGTTAGTAGTCCTCAAGTTCCTCCTTCCTACCTATTTTAAAAACAGTCACAAAACTTCCCTTCTTCCAGTCTCCAGGGACCTCATCTGGCTGCCAGGACTTTTCAGATATGGAGAGTGGCTTGGCAACTCCATCAGCTGATTCCTTCAGGATTCTGGGATGCACCCCATCAGGTCATCTGGACTTGTGTAATGTTCAGCTTCCTCAGCTGGTCCTGAACCTGATCTTACCTTACAGTGGGAGGGACTGTACCCCCCGGTCCTCACTTAGTGGTCCATCAGGAAATGCCAGCCAGCCACTACCCCAACACCTGACTCCATCACCTCTGGTAGCCAGAACTTAGAGCCAGTTAACCAAATGTTCCAACACCACATATTGCTGATAGCATCCGAATTGCTGGCCAGTATAACAATTAGAGGCTGCCACATACGAATTTTAATCACTTGCCCCCTTTCAAGCTGTTTGACATGCAAAGCAACTCTCTGCAAAGCATCCACTTTAGGAAAAGCTTCCATCCAAAGCAGAGTTTGAACTTCTGTCCAAATCACAGTAGATATTTTGATGCTTTGTGAACTATTTTGTTCCAAAAAAGGGACCAGATGTTGTCGCACACCCTCTGCAGCCTCTTGTCCAGCTGATTCACAGCTTTTTCTCCCCCATTGTTCTTTTCCCTCCCCCTTTTAAACTGACATTCCCTGATGATGGGATAACAGCAGATACAGGATCTGGCAGAGATTTACAACCACCCGTGCAGATGTCTCCATTCCCACCTCATGGACACTATCAGCTTGAGGCAGGCAAGAAAGCACAAGACAACTTCTCTAACACTGGCACACTAGCAAACATCTCAAGTTTTACACTGGCACTCTGTCCCCACATGGCAATGATGCACTAGAGCCTGGAGAATTAAAGAATCTAACACTCTCCAACTCTTGTCATCTCATACAGAAATTTTGGGCAGTTTCTCCTGGCCATCTGCACAATAACATTCAGTGGCTCCACCCCTGCCCTCAGCAGCCCGTTCCAGGACTTGACAACCTTTTAGGGGAAGAAATTATTCCTGGTGTCCAAATCAAACTTCCCCTGATGCAGCTTGAGGGCATTTCCTCTTATCCTATCACTTAATCCTTGGAGAAGAGACCAACCACCACCTGGCTCCACCCTCCTTTCAGGGAGTTGTAGAGAGACAGAAGACTTCCACTTAGCCTCCTTTTCTCCAGGGTGAACAACTTCAGGTCCCCCAGCTGTTCCTCACCAGTTCTGATCTCTAGACCTTTCCCCAGCTTTGTTGCCCTTCACTGGACACCCTCCAGCCCCTCAATGTCTTTCTTGGAGTGAGGAGCCCAAAACTAAACTCTGGATTTGAGGTGTGGCCTCACTAGAGCCAGTACAGGGGCACAATCTCTGCCCTGCTCCTGCTGGCCACACCACTGCTGATCCAAGACAGGATGCTGGTGTCCTTCTTGGCCACCTGGGCACACTGTTGGCTCATCGTCATCTGGCTGCCAGCTAATACCCCCAGGTCCTTTTCTGCTGGGCAGTTTCCAGCCACTCTGCCGCAAGCCTGAAGCATTCACAGGGCTGTTGTGACAAGGTGCAGGACCCAGTACTTGCCCTTGTTGAACCTCATCCCATTTGCCTTGGCCCATGATCCAGCCTGGCCAGATCTCTCTGTAGAGTTTTCTGACCCTCAAGCAGATCAACATTCCTGCCCAATTCGGTGTCATTTGCAGTCTTAGTGAAGGTGCCTTGGTCCCCTCATCCCAATCACTGATAAAGATGTTAAACAGAACTGGTCCCAGCCCTCAGCCCTGGGAAACACCACTGGTGACCAACCAGCCACTAACCAGATTTAACTCTATTCCCCACCACCCTCTGGGCTGGCCAGACAGCCAGTTTTTGTCCAGAGAAGCATCCACCCATCCAAGCCACAAGCAGCCAGTTTCTCCAGAAGAATGCTGTGAGAAAGTATCTAAACCTTTATTAAAAAGGTCCTGCTCAATGCACTACCTTCCATCACACAGGAGAGAGACACCATTCACATGCCTTGCCTCAGGAGCTGCACCACTCCTCCTCCTGCCCTGTAGAGGAAAAAGCCTGGATCAAGCTGCAGAGAACACAAAGTCCACCCAGAAGCTTTAAGATTTTAAATACAGTGTGCTGCACTTTAAGGTACACTTCAAATAACCCAGCAGATCCCTATAATCAGGTTCCAATCTTCTCTCAGTCCCTCTGAATCACTCTTTTGTGCCCAAGCCTGCAATTACCATAATACCAGCCCCAGAAAGCACAAGAGCAGGGCTGAACAACCAGCATCTTGTGTAAGAGCTTTGAAGGTGGTTATTTCCAAGTCCCTGTGCAAGCACAGCACTGCTAATCGCCTGGGACAAGAGTTATCAATTATAGGTGGCTGTCAAGAGCAGATTTCAAAGAAACACAAAATGCTTTAGCTTGGGAAAGTACCTTTAACGCTCATCTAGTCCAGCACTTCTGCAGCCAGCAGGCATATCTGCAGCCAGAGCAGGTTGCTCACAGCCTCAAACAACCTCACCTGGAATACTGCCAGGGATGGGGTATCTCCCACCTTTCTGGGCAACCTGCAACAGGTTCTCACCATCCTCACTCTCAAATATTTCTTCCTCCTCTCCACCCTCAATCTCCCTTTTTCAGTTCAGAATCACACAGAATTAACCAGGTTGGAAAAGACCTCCAGGATCATTGAGTCCAACCTATCACCCCATCCAATCAACTAATCCATGGCACTAAGTGCCTCATCCAGTTGCCTTTTAAAGGCCTCAAGGGACGTTGACTCCCTGGGCAGCCCATTCCAATGAGAAATCACTCTTTCTGTGAAGAATTTCTTCCTAAGATCCAGCCTAAACCTGCCCTGGCATAGTTTGAGACTGTGTCCCCTTGTTCTGTCACTGGGTGCCTGGGAGAAGAGACCAACCCCCACCTGGCTACAATCACCTTTCAAGTAGTTGTAGACAGCAATAAGGTCTCCCATGAGTCTCCTCATCTCCAGGCTAAACAACCCCAGCTCCCTCAGATGCTCCTCATAGGGCTGTGCTCCAGGCCCTTTATCAGCGTTGTTGCCCTTCTCTGGACACGTTCAAGCACCTCAACATCTCTCTTGAACTGAGGGGCCCAGAACTGGACACAGTACTCAGGGTGTGGCCTAACCAACGCTGAGTACAGGGTCAGAATGACTTCCCTGGTCTTGCTGGCCACACTGTTCCTGACCCAGGCCAGGATGCCATTGGCCTTCTTGGCCACTTGGGCACACTGCTGGCTCATGTTCAGTCAGCTGTTGACCAGCACTCCTGGGTCCCTCTCTGCCTGGCTGCTCTCCAGCCACTGTCCCCAGCCTGTAGCGCTGCATGGGGTTGTTGTGGCCAAAGTGAAGTAATTGGCCTTGTGAACTCATAGCGTAGGACTGTGCCCATCTGTCCAGGTCCCTCTGCAGAGCTTTCTTGCTCTCTAACAGACCCACACCTGCTCCCAATTTGGTGTCGTCTGCAAACTTACTGATGCTGGACTTAATCCCCTCATCCAGAGGAGATATTAAACAGGACTGGGCCCAGCACTGATCCCTGGGGCACACCACTAGTGACTGGCTGCCAGCTGGATGTGGCTCCATTCACCACCACTCTCTGGACCTGGCCATCCTGCCAGTTCTTAACCCAGCACAGAGTGCCCTTGTCCAAGCTAAGGGCTGCCAGCTTGGCCAGGAGTTTGCTATGGCGAACAGCGTCAAAGGCCTTGCTGAAGTCCAGGTAGACTACATCCACAGCCTTCCCCACATCCACCAGGTGGATCACCTGGTCATAAAAAGAGATCAAGTTGGTCAAGCAGGACCTGGCAATTCTAAATCTGTTCAAACCAACATACCTGTTTTGGCCTGTCACTATAGGCCCTGCTCAGAAGTCTGTCCCCAGCTTTCTTCTAGGCCCCTTGAAGCACTGAAAGGCCACCAGAAGGTCTCTCTGGAGCCTTCTCTTCTGCAGGCTGAACAAGCCAACTCTCTCAGCCTGGCTTCCCAGCAGAGTCCTTTCAGCCCTGCCATTATTGCTGTGGCCTCCTCTGGCCCTGTTCCAACAGGTCCCTGTTTGTGCTGTGCTGAGGACTCCAGAGCTGTCCCCAGCACTGCATGAGAGGTCTCAGCATAGCACAGCAGAAGGGCAGAATCCCCTCCCTGCTCATGCCGCCTGCACTGCTGGGGATCAGACCAGGACAGCACTGGCTCATGTCCATCTCTGCACCCAAAAGTGTCCCCAAAGCCTTCACCACAGGGCTGCTATTCTGCCCTTCATTCTCCAGATTTTGTTGGTAAAGGAATTGTTTCAGTTCAGGTGTAGGACCTTACACCTGGCCTTCTTGAACATAATGAGGTTGATACCATCTCACTTCTCAAGCTTGCTTAGGTCCCTCTGATGGATGACGTCTCTCAGGTGTGTCAACTGCTCCACTCAGATGTAAAAGGAGAACAGAGTTGAGCATCTCTGGCTAGAGCTGTCTGTTAACCTACTGCCTGCAAAGTGACACAGGGATGTGGGAAACCACCACAGACTTTATCAGAAAATTAATTGCCTGGTATTTTAGACATATGTCCAGGAAAATCCATGTGTTCTGTCCACAGTGGCCAGCAAAACACTCATATCTGCTGACAAAAAGTGTCCAGCTTGCGGTTTAGGCTAGATTCATGAAACAAGTACACAGTCTTAAGCCTCCCTCTTGTCACTGGAAAGCTCTCCAAATCCTTCTCAAACCTGAAGCACTTGCTAAAGGTCTGAACTACATTCTGGAAGCAGCTTGGGTACAATTCATCTGATCTCAATCCATGGCAATGCTCCTCTAGACTCATTTCTGCATTGAACTCTGGCTCAAATTTGATTAGAAATGGATCTTAACTCACCATTTTAAGCCAAGATGCAGCAGAAAAGAGGCTGCAACTCTCTCATAAGTGGTTCAGGGCTTACTCCTGCTGTGAAAAGACAGAGCTGCACAAAAGTCGCAGCTACTCCAAGCACACTGTGAGAGGCCACACAGTTACAGTAAAACAATTCAGGGCTTCCTCTCACATTCTTTTGTGGATCATGGACTACCAGGTAAGAACAAAATCCTGTATCTGTCTTCAATAACACAACAAAGAGAAGTAAAACTCACACTCTGGTGAAGACAATGCTTTGAAAGACCCATAAATACCTTCAAATACTTGCCAATCACTACCTCAAGTCAGTGTCTCCATAATAATGACTAATATTAGCTTCTGGGTTCAGTCTGATTATCTCACCAAATTATCTGAAACATGGTTTCCTCCAAGCTATTACCATGACATTTGCAGAGTAGTTTGAATTTCTTCCAGGAAGCTCATCCAAGCAGCAACAGGAGAAGGATCCCGGTTTGGATCACAGTTGCACTCAACCCAGGGCAACTCTTTGAGGACCAAACAGATCCCTATCAGCCCAGCCTGCCCAGCAGCCTCAGCAGCCCATAACAGCATCAAGTCATTAAGCAGAATTAATTAGAAACACCTGATCTCAAAGACATTTCACAGAATCCTAGGAAGGTAGAGGTTGGAAGGGACCTCTGCAGACCACCCAGTCCAACCCTCCTGCTAAAGCAGGGACACCCACAGCAGCTTGCCCAGCATCACAACGGCCAGCTGGTGTTGGAAGCTCTCCACAGAAGGAGACTCCACAACCTCTCTGGGCGGCCTACTCCAGGCCTCCAGCACCCTACTCCAGGCCTCCAGCACCCTCACAACAAACAAGTTTCTCCTCCTGTTCAGATGAAATCTCCTGGGTTCCACTTCATGCCCACTGCCCTTTGTTCTGTTACTTTGCACCAGTGACAAGAGTCTGGCCCTATCTCCTTGCCCCCCAACTCTGTATCTCTTGATGAGCATTGATCAGATCTCCTCTGGAGCTGCTGTTCTCCAGGCACAACAGCCACAGGGCTTTCAGCCTTTGCTCCTTACAGAGATGCTCCAGGCCCCTCAACATCTCTGCAGGCTCTGCTGGACTCTCTCCAGTATTCTTTATCTCTGTTGAACTGGGGAGCCCAGTTCAAGTTCATTTCAGTGTGAAATAATTTTGCACCCTGCAAGGCAGGTTGCTGCGGGAGCCAAGTCCTGCAGATTGCTTACAGCAATCACAGATGAAGATAACCACCATGATGAGAGGATTCCAAACCAATCTGGGGATGAAAAGCATGACAGACAACCTCGTTTTGCCAGCATAGAAAAGTATCGGGAATCTTCAGAGTCCTTTCTGCAATTTCACTTCAATTGCTTATTTAGAATCATTGTGTTTGGAAGAGACCTTTGAGATCAAGTCCAACCATAATTTGTAATATTTAACTGGCTCTTTGCCTGCTTTTTATCTGACGGTTCCATCTGACCTTGTTGACTGAGTGCCTGCTCACCTGGCCATCTGCTTGTAGGCTTCCTCTGCCACAGCAAAGATGTGGGGATCCATGTCCCCCACATTTTGTCCACTGTAGGCATAGATGACATCTTGTTCATAGATGGGCAGCTGCTCGTATGGATTGATGGCAACAAGCACAATACCTTTAAACAGATAAAGAGAGAGAGGTTACAAACCAAGCAAAGTTAATATTTCAGGCTTTTCAAGACTCATATTAGCTGTTTCAATCAATTCTTTTAAATATGATGCTTGGAGGGAGAAAAAAAAATGATGAGAGCAGAATGGGGAAGGACTCATAATTCTTATCTCAGCATCTCCTTCAAAGCGCTGTGCTTGGATAGACGGCAATAAGATCCTGTACAGTTACATAGAAGGGAAATAGAATTGGTGAGAAGAGCAAAAATTCATTAATCTTCATTGTGTGAAGCTGGATTTTGCAGGAGGGGAGAGAAGGGCTAAACAGTGCCTGAGCCACCACTTCAGAAAAGCAATTTCTTTTCAAGCAAAGCCCTGCAAGACCCAAACAAATATCCTGGATTTTTTCCCTGGCTTAAATTCTGAGTAAAAGCTCCTAACAAAGCATGCACTCAAATCAGAATGAAAGGCATCAATCACAGGAAAGGAATGCCAGGGCCTGCAGGAAAGCTTTAAAGTCCCTTTCCTCATCAGCCCTAGGAAGGCTCCATCTGCCTGGATGAGGCAGTGAATTAACGTGAGGCAAAGCCCCACACGGTGCTACCCCTGAGCTTGCGGGAGCTGCTCTGCACCCTGCAAAACTGAAGCACTCACAAGTTTCACCTCAAAAGTACCTTTAGTCTTTGAAGGTTTGAAAGAGAAAGTGACTGTCTCACTCTCCTCAGCATTGGTCAGGCCACAACTTAAATCCCGGGTTCAGTTTTGGGCCCCACACTCCAAGAAGGACATGAGGTGCTGGAGGGTGTCCAGAGAAGGGCAACAAAGCTGGGAAACGGTCTGGGGAACAGGGCTGGTGAGGAGCACCTGGAGTACCTGAGGAGCACCTAAAGACCTTCTTGGTCTTTACAGCTCCCTGAAAGGACATTGAAGCCAGGTCAGGGTTGGTCTCTTTCTCCAAGGAACAAGCAAAAGGAGAAAAGGAAACAGCCTCAGGTTGCACCAGAGGAGGTTTAGGCTGGACATGAGGACAATTTGTTTCCCAGAAGGGTTGTCAAGGCTTGGCCCAGGCTTCCCAGGGCAGTGGTGAAATCCCCATCCCTGGAGAGATTTAAAAGCCAAGTAGCTGTGGTGCTGAGAGACATGGTTTGACCTGGCAGTGCTGGGACTCAATATTTAAGGTCTCTTCCACGCAAAATTCTATGACTCTATTACCAGTAGCTCTGGAGTGCTTGTGGCTGGTGGAAGTGCTCCCAGTCGCCAAGTCAGGGCTCAGACACGCTCAAATCACATCAAAACACCTCTCAGCCTGACAGCAAACACCAGGACACATAGAATCATAGAATGGTCTGGGTTGGAAGGGAACTACAAAGCTCATCCAGTCCAACCCCCCTTGCAGTCAGCAGAGTCATCCTCAACTAAATCAGGCTGTCCAGAAGCCCAGTTGAGCTTCATCTTGAATACTTCCAGGGATGGGGTCTCAAGCACCTCCCTGGGCAACCTGTTCCAGTGCTCCATAATAACCTAACCTAACACGTAACCTAATCCATGTGAAAAACCAAAGGTCAGCTAAGCCTCATCACCTGCCTCCACAGGATATCAACCCAGCAACTTCACTTCACTTCACTGAGCCCTACCCCTATCTGTTCACATCTTGGTTCTTTCAGGGTCACAAATCTCTTTTGCCACTAAAACCACACCTTGCAGCCACAATGCTGAAGGTCCCTGTGTGCCTCAACACCTGCTGCCAGGTCAGCAATCTTCTTCTTCCTGACTTAGCTGTAACCAAAGCAGAAGCTGTGACTGATGCATCTGTGCAGAGCTCTGCAGCTCACCCTTGCTAAGCCCAAACCTATGTATCTTCACCAGCACGATGCCCTGCTCAGGATGACCATAAACCTTCATGAGAAGCTGCACTAATGGAACATGATGGGTTTGGGATGAAAACAGGCTTACAGCTGACTGGCAGCACACATGCAGCTGTAGAAGGCTGCAAGTCCCACCATACTAACATTACACATCACTCCAAACCTGAAGAAAAGACACCATCATTAACAGCTCCTACAGCCATGGATGTCACAGGCATTTAAGAGTCTCCCCCTGCCAAGCCTGTCCTCAGGAACAGCTGCAATGCTTCCTGACAGGTGTGTGCGCTGGCCACACAAGTCATCTCATGCACTTCAATGTTGCAGCTGCTCAGTGAGGGAACCATCTGTCTGCACCAATGCTAGCAAGGTCAGCTTGAGTACCAGCAAGAGGTTCCCTGTTCAACGTTCTCCAGTGGAATGGAACAGAAGTGGTTGAAGTGCCACTGCCTTGTTCTTAGGTTGCAGCTTGCTGACATCCACTCCTAGGTAACAGCTGTCTCGAATGGGTTTGGAAGTAACACAGAATCACAGAATCATTCAGGTTGGAAGAGACCTTTCAGATCATCAAGTCCAGCCATTAACTCAGCACTGCCAGGTCACCACTAAACGATGTCCCTCAACACCACAGCTACACAGCTTTGAAATCTCTCCAGGGATGGGGACTCCAACACTGTCCTGAGCAGCCTGGGCCAGGCTTTGACAATCATTTTTGGGAAGAAATTCTTCCTATGTCCAACTGAAACCTCCCTTAGGGCAACTTGAGGCTGTTTCCCCTTGCCCTGTCACTTGTTGCTTGGAGGAAGAGACAAACTTCCACCTGGTTCCAGCCTCCTTTCAGGGAGTTGTAGAGAGCCAGAAGGCCTCTCTTCAGCCTCCTTTTCTCCAGGTCAAACAACCCCAGATTCCACAAGACTTATGCTTCAAGTCCTTCACTGGCTTTGTTGCCCATCTCTGGACACCCTCCAGCCCCTCAACACCCTTCTTGGAGTGAGATGCCCAAAACTAAACCTAGGACTCAAGGTGTGGCCTCACCAGTATCAAGTACAAGGGAACAATCCTTGCCCCGCTTCTGGCCATACCATTGCTGATCCGAGCCAAGATGCTGGTGAGGAGGTCACCTGCCCCAGGAATGACAAACCCAAACTGTCCTGGTTTGAATTTAAAAAGCAGATGACTCCAAAGTCATTAAGAAAAGGCAGGAAAGAACAGTGTAGCAAGGTTTTTTTCAGGATATACCCCTGCTATGGACATTTCTCAGTGGATTGCATCTTTCTGGCATGCTGCTGTCCTGCAGTGGTTTGCTGGGTCCTACATTTTTTGCTTCACACCACCAAGACCATGGCAAAGCTGGCTTCAAACTTATCTGTCGAGGCATTTCCACCAAGGTGATCATGAACTTGGGAGTTCTACAGGACACCAACCCTTTAAATCCACCTCTTATTTTGCAACCAAAAGCTTGTTGGTACACATCTGTGTCTCCCACCAACTCTGAAACTCATAGGCTCTTGACCTTCCCCACATTAGTAGTCTCAAAGGGTTTCTGTGTGGACATGCTCTAACCCACTGCTTTCCAGGAGCTGAATGTATGGCTTCGGCACTCACCACAGTATGTGTAGATGTGGTTGGACTCGAGGAACCTGACTTTGAGGTTGTGGAGGACTGCAGGCTCATGTAGGTAGCTCAGGGCCGTCAGGTCATTCTCTCCCACCAGGATATCTGGATTGCGCAGGAAAGGCAGCTCCTTCCCTTGGAGGTCAAGGGGATACTCATAGAGCTGAAGAGACACACATGAGGAAGGTGAGAATACAAAACCATCTCCTTTAATGTCTTACAAACCAAGGATATCTTCCGCTTGATACAGCCAACACTGGCACTTCCTGCTCTATCTGGAGTAAAGTCACAGAATTCCAGAATGGCTCAGGTTGGAAGGGACCTCACAGATCATCTACTTCAACCACTCTCACATGGGCAGGGACACCTCTCAATTAGACTCAGCTGCTCAAGGCCTCATCCAGCCTGGCCTTGAAAACATTCAGGGTGGGGACATCCACAGCCTCCCTAGGCAGCTATTCCAGTGTCTCATCACCCTCCTACTGAAGAACTTTGTCCTAAGCTCCAGTCTGACTTTGCTCTCCCTCAGCTTCAAACCATTCCAGCATTCAAACCCTTGTCCTTTCTCTAGAGATTCTCATGAAGAGCTCTTCTGCAGCCTTCCTGAAGGACCTCTTCAGCTGTTGGAACACAGCTCTAAGGTGCCCCTGGAGTCTTTTCTTCTCCAGTCTGGAAAACCCCAGTTCCCGCAGCCTGTCCTCATAGCACAGCTGCCCTTGAGCAACCTGATCTAGTGGGAAAGTGCCCCCGCCCATGGCAGGTGGGGTTGGAATTCAGTGATATTTAAGGTCTTTTCCCTCAGCTCCATCAGCCTGTCCTCATAGGGGAGATGTTCCAGCCCTTGGATCATCTTTGTGGCTTCCTCTGGACTTGCTCCAACATCTGTGTCTGGATTCTCTCCCACATCTCTGTGTCCTTCTGCTGTGGACAGCAGAACTGGAGGCAGGATTGGAGGTGGAGTCTCAACTGAGCAGAGCAAGGTGCAGAATCCCCTCTCTTGCCCTGTTGCCCACATTCTTCTGGATGCAGCCCAGCCCAGCACATAGCTGCCTGTTGGGCTGCATGAGGGCACTGCTGGGGAACTTCTCAGCACCCAACACCCCCAAGTCTCTTTCTTCAGGGCTGCTCTCAACCCACTCCACACCCAGCCTGGATTTGTGCCTGGGGCTAGCCTAATCTAGATGCATTACCTTGCACTTTGAGTTGCTGAGCCTCCTGCAGTCCCCTTAGACTAAATTCTATACGGGCCCAGATGATCCTGCAGTCCCACACCGCCAAAAGATGGGACACAGCTTTGAACTGGTCAGTGGCTGGTCCTGGTGGACGCTGAAGGTACATACACACATCAATCTTAGCACACTGAAGTTGTTTCCAGAGGCAGATAAGCTTTAGCCAGGTCTGAGCATTAACAGGTACCATGCAGAAAACCACAGCTTCACCTGACCTGAGAATCTTCCATCTCTCTGAAGAGCAGCCTCATTTCAAATGAGACCAGATTCTTCCCATCAGAGCGGTATCTCAACTAATTCTTAACGCAAGATACTTTTATATATGAAATATTACATCCCCTTCAGGCAGGAGAAGCACAAAGACCCTCCTGTTCTGCTATCTGAAGAGCCAGGTTATGTCACTGAAGCAGACAGATGTCCACATGCTGTGTCTGACTCACCCCCAAAACAGCAGCAGAGCCACCAACTACAGGAGAAGTGGAATTTGCTTCCTTCGCAATGGAGGGAACAAAAAAATCCCTTAGATGTTGATTCCAATAGGGTGTCTCTAATAGGTCCTGGTGATCATCTCCCAGTAGGATGGAAGAAGTGTCTTGGTGGGCAACAAGATCACCAGGAGTAAGCAAGGTGCCCTCGTGGACAAGAAAGGCAGCGATCTCCTGGGGTGCATGAAGAAGAGTGTGGCCAGCAAGCTGAAGGAGGCCTTTCTTCCTACTCTATTCTGCCCCAGTGAGGCCACATCTGTAGTACTGTGTCTAGTTCTGGGCTTCTCAATTCAAGAGAGACAGGGAACTACTGGAGAGAGTCCAGCAGAGACTACAAAGATGCTCTGCTACAAAGATGCTGAGGAGACTGGAGCATCTCTCTCAGGAGTAGAGGCTGGGAACCCTGGGCCATTGAGCCTGAAGAGAAGCCCTCCAGGAGATCTATTCAGTGCTCAGCAAGAGCTAGAAGACCTGTGAGGGGCAACAGGATGGTGCCAGACTCTTGTCAGTAGTGCCCAGTGACAGAACAAGGGGCAAGAGGCACAAAGCAGAACCCAGGATGTTTTGCCTGAATAGGAGGAGAAACTTGTCTGCTGTGAGGGTGGTGGAGGCCTGAAGCAGGCTGCTCAGAGAGGTTGTGGAGTCCTGTTATCTGGAGAGCATCCAACTCCCCATGGCCATTGTGATGTGGGCAAGATGCTGTGGGTGCCTCTGCTTTAGCAGGGGGTTGGACTGGACGACCTACAGTTTCTTTACAGCTCTTAGCAGTCTGTGATTCTGTGAATCCCAGTTTCCACAACCATGGCATGAGTGGATCACTGCCTGTGCAAGTAGCACAAGAAAAGCTGACCAAAGGACATAGGGGCAGACTCACATACAGCAAGTCTGACAACCTCAGGCTTTTTTCCTACTCCAGATCCACAATCCCAACACCAATTTCCAAGAGGCTGCACTCATTCTCACATCTCAATGGCAAACACACCAAGGGTCTCTCCTGATATTTAAAAACTGTCTCTTCACACAGAAGCCTGCTCTCGCATACAGAGTGCAGCCAGAAACCACAAACCCCGTGAAAATTCACTGAAAGCACACGGACAAAAGAGAAGCATTGAGCAGCTGGATAATGCATGTTGGCTGCTGAGAACAAAAGGCTTTCAACAGCTTTCTGTCCCCTGAAGATATGAGTGCTTGGTGTCTCCATCTGATGCACACGTGTGCTGTTCCCCTTCACTGAAGCTTTTCAGCCCAACGTGACTTGGGTCTGGGCAGGGTTTTTGTTCAGAAGAGCATCAAGCAGAGGTCTAGGGGAGCATGTGCACTAAGCAGTGCTCTGTGAGCTGTTCTTGTGTTTCACCATGTCAGTGACGTGGTTATTAAGCTACCAGCTACAACACTTCATAATCACAGAATAGACTGGAGTCATAGAATAGAATCAAGAAGGTTGGAAAAGGTCTCCAAGATCACCAAGTCCAACAATTAACCAAGCACCATCAACTCCGCCACTAACCCACCAGCACCACCACATCTACATGACTTTAAAAACCCTTCAGTGATGGCCCACTGCCCTGGGCAACCCGGGCCAGGGCTTAACCACTCCTTCGGCAAAGATGTTCATCTTCATGTCCAACCTAAACCTCCTCTGGCACAACTCAAGGCCATTTCCTCTCATCCTGTCACTTGTGACCTGGGAGAAGAGATCAAACTCCCATCTGACTCTAACCTCCTTTCAGGGAGCTGTAGAGAGCAATGAAGTCTCCCCTCAGCCTTCTTTTCTCCAGGCTGAAGAACCCCAAGTCCCTCAGCTGCTCCACACCAGCCCCGTTCTCCAGACCCTTCACCAGCTTCTTTGTCATTCTCTGCACATGCTCCAACAATCTTTTAATCTCTTTCCACTTTCATGTCGCTGACCCTAAGCTCAGCTTGACAAAAGCTCTGCAGGACTTCTTAACTTCCTTGGATTCCAGGGAAATATCCAGATTGAAAAAAAAAAGATCCCCTCATTCTCCATCAAATGTTAAAACTGCTAAACACCTCAAGTAGAAAAGACAGAGGAGTTTGAAGTGCTCAGCAATATGTGCAGATGCACTTTAGAGGGAGGAAGGATGTACTGTGTATGAGTTGGGCACCCAGCTGCACTCAGGCACCCCAAAAAGGGCACCCATTAGTGCTGCTTGTGAAGCCTGCCCTACAGTTGAAGCCTGTAGTGCTTTTCTAATTCACTATCAGCCTTCTGCAAAGGCTTGAGCATAGGTGAGCATGCTCTGGTAGAAGGTGTTGGACTAGATGACCTCTGGAGGTCCCCTGCAATGGTCACCATGCTGAGATGCTGTGATTGCTGTTTGGATTCTCCAAGCAGAAGCAAGAGAAAAAGCATGTAAAAAACCTGCAACAAGGGTCACTTCTGTGGCACCCAGTGTTGTCCCTAGGCAGGGACAAGCTGAAGCACGTGAAGAGCGGAAAGGTAGGAAGATGCTCATTGTGAGCATCATGAACACAAAGTCTCACATCACGAAGGAAAAGCTCAGACAACGATTTGACATGACATAGGATGGTAAACCCAGGAGGGACAGCCACATGACTACCAGGCAAAGACCCCATCAAGCGGCAAAGGACAGAGTGACTCATGGTCCTACAGGAACACGTTGAGTACTTCCAAGGGATAGTGAGGCTGCATCTGTGCGTCACCTCATCCAGATTCATCATGATGGAGGGGGAAAGAAAAAACCCACATCTCTAAGAGGAGCATCATCCATCCTTAACCCTCCTCAAAGATCTACCCTTTGCTGAAATGGCAAACTGAAGAAGACAACAAAGGCAGGTAGGGATGCCTGAGGAAGGGTCAGCAGCATCATGAAGTGGGTGCAGATGTCAACATGAATGAATTTCTGGCCCAGTCAGGCACATTCATGTGCTGCAAAAGGGCTGTGTTTGTACTGCTCTGAGAGAAGAATTCTTTTGATGAACAGCTTAATCAAGCGTGTCTCATTCCTCTGCTCCATCTTCCCATTCACTAATGGGGGAAAAAAGCCACCCTGCAGTATGGAAAGGTTTGGCTGCCCAGCAGTGTGAATTACTCACTCTCCCGGGAGCATTTGGAATTTGGATAAAGTGGCTTCTATTAACTGTTTTAAGCAACTGAGCAGTTTGCACTCTAGAGAGCCAAGGAAACCTTACCTGCTGAGTGAACAATCACAGAATCCCAGCATGGAGTGGGTGGGAAGGGACCCTTGCAGATCGTCCACCCCAAGCCCCCTGCTAAAGCTGGGACATCCACAGCAGCTTGCTCAGCATCACAATGGCCAGCTGGCGCTGGAAGTTCTCCACAGGAGACTCCACAACGTCTCTGGACAGTCTGCTCCAGGCCTCCAGCATCCTCACAACAAACAAGTTTCTCCTCCTGTTCAAATGAAACCCCTTGGCTTCCACTTTGTGCCCCTTGCACCTTGTCCTGTCACTGGGCGTAACTGACAAGAGTCTGCGTTCATCCTCTTTCCCCCCTCATCTCCTTTATCTCTTGCTGAGCATTGATCAGATACCCTCTGGGGCTGCTCTTCTTCAGGCTCAACAGCCTCAGAGCTCTCAGCCTTTCCTCCTGACAATNGCTGGAAGTTCTCCACAGGAGACTCCACAACGTCTCTGGACAGTCTGCTCCAGGCCTCCAGCATCCTCACAACAAACAAGTTTCTCCTCCTGTTCAAATGAAACCCCTTGGCTTCCACTTTGTGCCCCTTGCACCTTGTCCTGTCACTGGGCGTCACTGACAAGAGTCTGCTTTCATCCTCTTTCCCCCCTCATCTCCTTTATCTCTTGCTGAGCATTGATCAGATACCCTCTGGGGCTGCTCTTCTTCAGGCTCAACAGCCTCAGAGCTCTCAGCCTTTCCTCCTGACAATGATGCTCCAGGCCCCTCAGCATCTTTGTAGTCTCCGTTGGACTCTCTCCAGTAGTTCCCTGTCTCTCTTGAACTGGGGAGCTCAATATTGGACCCAAGACTCCAGAGGTGGCCTTCCTAGAGCAGAGCAGGAGAGGAGAACCACCCTTCAGCTACTGGCCATACTCTTCTTCATACGACCCAGGACACCATAGTCCTTCTTGTCCACAAAGCACACTGCTGGTTCATGGTGCATTTGTCATCCACCAGCACTCCCAGGTCCTTGTCTATGCTGCTGCTTTCCAGCGGCTTACCCCCTCACCTGTCCTGGTACAGATGGTTGTTTCCCCCCAGCTGCAGGAGCCTACACTTGCCCTTGTTGAAGTTCATGAGGTTCTTCTCTACCCAGCTCTCAGCCTGTCCAGGTCTGACTTGCAACATAGCCTGACAGTGTAAGACAGCTGGGTTTTGTGACTCTTCCTACAGCAGGCATCACACACATTAAGTGCACTTCATGGTGGGCACACAGCAGTTACTCCACCCAAATTCTGCAGCTGATACAAATGCCACCCTTAACTTCATCTGCAATCCCACCCTGCCACCTGACAACCTCATCCATGGGACTTCTGTGCTAGACAGAAGGCAGCTGCACTTTGGCAGCCTCCATGCTGCTTTGGGGATGATTTATCGCCAGCTGCACAGGGTCTGACTGCTCGTGCATTTGAAAGCAGCACTTGCTAAGAAACATCTCCATTTAAATGACTTTCTCCTTTTTGGCTTTTATACCTTTTTTAATCTGTGGGGGAAAAAAACCAAACAGAGATGTTTTGAGAAGATCAGACTGAAAGAGAAAAACTAAGGTGTGGAGAAAGCTGTTGCAGAGCAGTAAATTCTGTGCACTGTGGTTTTTCCACCAGTAGCCAATCATAGATCCATAGAAGCATTTTGATTGGAAAAGCCCTTTAAGACCATCGAGTCAAACCACTGTAACTCAATAAATATGGTGTTAAACCATGACCCTCAGCATTGCATCCCTGCCACTTTTAAACACCTCCAGGTGTGGAGATTCAACCACCAACCTGGGCAGCCTATTCGAGTGTGTGAGAACCTTTTCAGCGCAGCAATTTCATCTAACATCCAAGCTAAAGCTCTCCTGGTGCAGCTTAAGGCACTTTCCTTTTGTCCTATCACTTGTCACTTGGGAGAAGGAACCAACCTCCACCTGTCTCCAGCCTCTTCTCAGGGAGTTGTAGAGAGATCTCCCCTCTGCCTCCTTTTCTCCAAGCTAAACAACCCCAGGGCCCTCAGTCACCTCTTCACCAGCCCTGTTCTCCAGACGTCATCATCTCTTTCCAATCTGTTCAGCAACAAAACCCACAAACTTGGTAATTCTAACACAGTGCTGCTCCAAACCCCTCTCATTCTGGTATCACAGACAACTTCAGCTTTGCCAGCAGGATGAGAAGAGCTGAGAGGGGTCAAGGGCTTTTCTCACAACCTACTTTAATAACTCAAGTGTCTGGGGAAAGAGAATGCAGGGAGAAGATGGAAGTGTAAAGGCAATAAACCACATCAAAAATACTTCCTAAAATATCTGAGATTGCTCCAGCTTCTTCATGCATTATTTCAAAGCTTGAAAATGACTGAAAAGAATAACAGCATTCAAAAAGCTTACAGTTTCATCTTCAAATTTCAGATGAAGGCTTTTATCTCCTTCTTTATAATCCTTGGTAATTTCTGCCGATCTCCAAACTTCATCAGGGTCAGGAATCCAAACTCTAGAGTACTGGAGAGGGAGGGAAGAAAGAAAGAGAAAAAGCTTAAACACCAGGAAACCTCAGGGAATTAAATCAGAAATAGATTAATTCACCATGGCTACAATCCCACGCTCACTGTAAAGTTGGTGCAGCAGAAACCACTTATTTCAGTCAAAAAAAAATAAAAAAAACCCAACAAAACAACTCAAACTCCAAGCATGTTCTAATTTGAGGGTTTGGGGTAAATTATAGAGCAGAAGTTCAATTTTCAATCAGACTTTCAATCAGGCTTCTTCTGGACAATGTGTACACCAGTTTGTTGCCTTGATACAGATTCAAGGTAAATGTGAAGTTTGAGTTCCCTGGATTGAAAAAACACCTTTCTAGAAGCTTATATCACAAAACAGCTTATAGAAGCTTTCTAGAAGCTTATATCTCCCTCCCAGCAGAGCATACATCAAAATGTTTGTCTTTTGCACAAAGCAACAAAAGAGCAACAAGCTCTGCCCACAGAGCCAGCCCTAACTCAAACCCACCAGCATGGAGCTAAGCGGGCAACAGAAGAGACCAAAATGAACTTTTCTGGTTGGAGCTGAACATGCAAACAGGCTTCAGGGATTTATAAAAAAAATGTTCAAATGAGATAGTTAATACTTTTAGCGTTTCCAAAGTTCAGGTCACTTTTATGGCTCCAAGGGGAAATCCCAAAGGTGGATCTGCACAGCCCAGCCCAGTCCAAGCGTCCATGAAGGGATCAAAGCGAGCAGCACTGCTCACATATGACAACATCATGTCAGTCACACTTGCTACTGAGATAGCTCCTTTTATGATGGGTAAAGACCAGTAGGATGCACCCTCAGCAAGCTGACAGATGACACCAACTTCAGTAGTGTGGTTGACACACTTGAGGCAAGGGAATCATCTAGAGGGACCCAGAGAAGCCTGAGAAGAAGGCTGGTGCAAAGCTCATGAGGTTCAACAAGTCCAAGTGCAAAGTCCTTCACCTGGGTCAGGGCAACTCCCCACTATCAGCCCAGGCTGAAGTTGAAGGGCAGGAGAACAGCCTGGGAGTTCTGGGAGGCGCAGAGCTGAACATGAGCCGGCACTGAGCACTGCGCTGTTCTGGGCCGATCCCCAGCAGCATGGGCAGCAGGGGCAGGGAGGGGATTCTGCTCCTCTGCTGTGCTCTCAGTACAGCACAGGCAGGGATCTGTTGAAGCAGGGCCAGAAGAGGCTACAGCTATGCTGGCAGGGCTGTAAGGGCTCTGCTGGGAGGCCAGGCTGAGAGAGTTGGGCTTGTTAAGCCTGCAGAAGAGAAGGTTCCAGGAAGACCTTCTGGTGGCATTTCAGGGCTTCAAGGGGTCTAGAAGAAAGCTGGGGACTTTTTCTGAGGGTCTATTGTGACAGGACAAGGGGTGATGGTTTTAAAGTAAAGGAGGAAGACTGAGAGTGAAGAGAAGGGAGAAATGTTTGAGCCTGAGGGTGGTGAGAGTCTGTTGCAGGTTTCCCAGAGAGGTGAGATATGCCTTGTCTCTGGCAGTATTTCAGGTGAGGTTGGTTGGGGCTGTGACATCTGCTATGTTGCAGATGTTTCTGCTGAGTGCAGGGGGGTTAGACTGCATGAGCTTTTAAGGTCCCTTCCAACCCTAACTATTGAATGATTCTATGAGTGCTGAGGCCCAGTAAGTCACTCTCGCTGTGTTGATATCTCTAGTACTTGCTCTCAGGAGTTGGGACATACTGCAACCTCCATGTATGGCTTACTCAACCTCCACCTCCTGCTGGAGCAGGTACCACTTCTCCTGAAAATGTCCCTGCTGAGTGCACAGGTGTTGAACTAGATCATCTTCAAAGGTCACTTGCAACCCAAACCAATGTCTGATTCTGATTCTCTATTCATGGGACTCCCAGAGTATGGTCCTGTGCAAGTTTGAGCCTAGCTACAATGTTTTGGTGAGAAGAACTAGATTACAGGCTGAGAAAGGAAAACAAAGCTGATGCCTACCTTGCTCATAGGCTTGCTGAGATGTATAAGAACAAGAATCCAAACACAGACAAGGCACTTCCGCTGGGGAACTGGATGAGCTGCATTTCTCTCTAGCCTCTCTGCCATCTCTCTGATTAATCCACTTTGCTTTCTAACCCCCTGGCCAAACCTCCATTCTTCTGTGGGACTGGGGTAAGGTTGAGAGGGGTGGGAGAAGGTGTAAGGGTGGTTGGGGGACTCAGGTTTCTGGGAGGGCTGTTGTGTTTCTGTATTACCTTTTACCTTGTATATTTCTGTATATAACTGTATATACTGTAAATATCTGCTTGTATATTGTGCTAAGCTGTAAATATAAGCTTCATTCAATTTCCAGAGCTGGCTGAGTCTAGTCTGGGTGATTTCCAAAGTGTGGGGGGGACAGGGAACACCCAAACCATCACAGGTCCTAAGAACTCCAAAACTTCAAACTACAAAATGCCTCAATCTCTGCAGAGGTCACCTTGAGTCAGGCTTTTGTTGCCAGACATGGACCCACAAAGCCAGCCTGATGCTGCATTCAGGTGGTCAACAGAGAGTCAACAGCAATGCTTCAATAATCACTTATCACTATTTGGGGGCTCATGTCCTCCCCTCAACCCTTTCTATCGATGGAGCTAAGAGCCATGTAAACTTACTCTCAGACAAAACAGAAGGGGCTGGTTGAAATCCCAGCAAACCCACATGACACCAGCACTTTGGCACCAAGGATGGGTTGGGTCCTCATCTTAAAACCCATCCCTTGGCCAATTAATACACAAAGAAACCTATGGGTTGCATCAGAAACTATCTAACATCCTGTTCTGCAGACAAAGAACAACATATTCTTAGATGCATCACCTGTAATTATGTGTAGAGCTGCTCAGTAGCTCCAGCAGTGGGACCCTTTAGATGTTAATGGAGCTACACAAAGGTACTGCCAGAGCAGCAGTTTTATCAGGCAGGGGAAACACATGGACTTCTTCCAGCACACCATAAGTCTTCAGCACTTCCTATGTCATGAAGAAAGGAAGACACAACATGGAAGGGGCCGGTTCAGCTCCTCGAGCCCTGTCTCCTACAAGGACAGGCTACAAGAGTTGGGGCTCTTCAACCTGCGGAAAAGAAGGCTTTGAGGAGATCTTGTAGTGGTCTTCCAGTATCTGAAGGAGGCCTACAGGAGGCCTAGGGAATGACTATTTACAAGGTCTCATAATGACAGGATGAGGAGGAATGGGTTTAAACTGGCAGAGGGGAGATCTAGATATTAGGAAGTTCTTACAGTGAGGATGGTCAGGCAGTGGCACAGGTTGTCCAGGGAGGTTGTGGATGCTCCCTCCCTGGAGGTGTTCAAGGTCGGGTTGGATGAGGCCTTGAGCAACCTATTCTAGTGGGAGGTGTCCCTGCCTGTGGTGGAGGATTAGAACTGGATGACCTCTGAGGTCCCTTCCAACCTAAACCATTCTATGATTTTATGATCTCCTCTGTCTCCACCAGCAAGCAACAAGAGATGAAACACCCCTGCAGCACGGACAGGAATCCCAGATTTGGCTGGACCATGCAATGAGTAGGTGCAGATGGCGAGACAGCAATGCAACACTTGGCTCTCCTCTCTGCATCTTGTCCCAGTTTCTCCAAGTTCCAACACTGTGGGAAGGACTTTATGGAGCACTGCTGCAGCTCTGCCTGCCTTTTCATCCGCACCACTATGGTTTCATCCAGTGCCAGTTTTCCTGGCACAAAAGAGATCAAACGTGCTCTAGAAATGCCTGAAATAGCCAGGGATCAGGAAGTACCCAGCTAAAGGCAGCCTCAAAAACAGGATGTTGCTGGTTGTGTCTGGAGTCCTACAAAGTCTATCTGCACACAGGGCTGGGCTGAGCCACGGATCTGCCTGGACAGACAGATGGAGAGAGAGGCACACTGAACCCAAAGCTACCCACAATGGTGTCCAAAGGAGAGTGAAAGGGCTAGAGCAGAGGCCTGGTGAGGAGCAGCTGAGGGACCCGAGGTTATTCAGCTTGGAGAAAAGGAGGGTGAGGGGAGACCTCATTGCTCTCTACAGCTCCCTGAAAGGAGGTTGGAGCCAGGTAGGGGTTTGGTCTCTTCTCCCAAGGAACAACCAACAGGATGAGAGGAAATGGCCTTGAGTTGTGCCAGATGAGGTTTAGGTGGGACATGAGGAACAATTTCTTCCACCCAAAGGGCTGTCAAGGTTTGGACTAGGCTGCCCAGGGCAGCAGTGGACTACTCATCCCTGGAGAGATTTCAAAGCTCCATAGATGTAGTGCTGAGGGACTTGGTTTAGTGGTGATCTAGCAGTGCTGGGTTAATGTTTGAAGATGTTAAAGGTCTCTTCCAATCACAACAGTTTTATGGGTCTGTAAAAATCATGGTGGTGCTTGTGCATGCTTTGATAAAATAAATTTGTATCCACCTCTTGCAGCAGTAAGAGGTCACATCAACCCTTTCCAGCAACTCACCACCAACCATGGCCAGAAGCCATCTGCAAGGCAGGCAAGATGTGGTGGAAGGTACCACCAGCAACCATCACCCAAGGATGGATTTTCAACCTGTTGGTGGAAGACTTCATATTCCACCAGCTACCCTGACCACAAAATTACAGAATTTATCTTAACATAAATTTAATACAATTTGTTTACTACTAAATCTGATCTTCCAAGGCTCTCTGCACACACACACGTGCAGGGGATCATGCAGTACAGAGGGCAGTAAGACAAAGAGGAAGCCTCAGGAGCCTTCAGGGTAGCTTGTTCCTCATCTGGGAGACCCTGAATGAAACCACCACTCCAAGCTCAGTGCTCCCAGCACCAAGTGCTTCCCACCCTGCCAGACAGCTGTGGGCTCTTAGGACAGGCTGTGATGAATGCATCTCCTGGAGCATCCATAACGCTGTCCCCTCGTGTGTGTGCACACACACTCATCCAAAAAGGAGATCGTCATTATTTCTGCCTTGCATCTTCACCCTCCTCCTCTCCATGTCCTGCTCCAGCAGAGAAGCAAACCTCTCAGGCAGGGCAGGCTGCTGCACAAACCTGCATCTGACCCTTCCTTTTCGTTCATAAGTCCTACACATGCCAAACAACACAGGGCTGAACTAAAAGCACTTTGTCATTCTCAGGTCTTTGCAAGGTGAGCGTTAATTAAAACCCAGTGACGTTTGGAGGTAGCTGGTGGTGGAGGCATGCTGGAGCACCATCTTCACACTGCCTGCCTTACCTGCCTCCAGCCTCTGCAACCTGCTTCCTCCAAAGTAGCTGCATCTGCTGTTTGCTGATTAAATTAATGACAGGTGAGAGCCACCAGGCCACTGAAATCAAGTCCCCAGGCACTCAACAGACAGAGGGGATTCTGCCCCTTGATTCTGCTGAGATCCCACCTCTAATCCTGCCTCCAGTCCTGGTGTTTCCAGCAGAAGGAGGACACAGCTGTTGGAGGGAGTCCAGGAGGCCACAAAGAAGATCCAAGAGCTGGAGCACCTCTGCTATGAGGACAGACTGAGAGAGCTGGGGGAGATGACCTTAAAGATCACCCAATTCCACCCCCTCCCTGCCACAGGCAGGGACACCTTCCACTAGACGAGGTTGCTCCAGGGCCCATCCAACGTGGTTTTGAGCACTTCCAGGCTTGGAGTTTTCAAAACTTCTCTGGGCAACCTGTTCCACTGCTTCACCACCCTCATGGGGAAGAATGTCTTCCTAATGTCTCATCTACATCTGTCTTCATCCAGTTTGAAGCCATCACTCCTCACCCTGTTAACTACACGCCTTGCAAAAAATCCCTTCCCAGCCCTCCTGTAGGACACTTCAAATACTGAGAGGTGCCCAGAAGGTCTCCCTGGAACATTCTCTTTTCCAAGCTGAACAAGCCCAACTCTCTCAGCCTGGCCTCACAGTATTGCTGTGACCTCCTTTGGGCCTGCTCTCGAAGTTTCACCTCCTTGATCCTCAAGGACACTTTTCAATGATGTGTTGGCCCTAATCCAAAAGAGTTCCACATGCTCAGCCTCTCAAGAAAAAAAGTAAACAAATCTGGTTTTGGATTTGGGTTTAGTTTTTTGGGTTGTTGGTTTTTTTTTTCCAAACCAGATTCCCAGTAAAACCAAAATGATTCAGTCCTCTCCAAGCTCGTTGCTGTACTTCACCTAGCTTAAGCAGAAGCATAATAAAGTCAATCTCCCCCTCCTGCTTTGATTTAGATGTTAACAGACGCAGATTAAAACCAACACTAAATGGAAGAGGCAGGTTTTGTTTTGCTGTCCAAAAGCTCTCAGGCACTCCCAGCAAACTCCAGGCAATGTGCTCAGCGGATGCTCCATCACAGCAGGAGATGCTGGTGGCCCGCATGGAACAAGTTACACCAAATAACCACTAAATCAGCAACACAAATTATTCCACCCGAGTTCATCCTGGGCTGTTTGCTGGTTCCAGGTTTTTGTGCCAAGCTGGAGGTCAGTTTATCTATCTTTAATACTTGTTGGGTTTTAGTCTCCAAAGTTATTTCAGGAATGACAACGCTCATAGCTGACCCCAGAAAGTTTTCATAGCTCCTGGCTGAGGGGGCACTTCTCCAGGAGCATCCTTCAAAGTGGACCGCTAGGCAGAAATCCCACAAATACTGTCAATAAAATAGCACCAACTGCCCAGCAATCAGGGATTCAGTAATGAAGATTCAGTATCTCACAACCAAGACTCTTCTACACAGCTAAAGAAAAGCTTAAGAAAGAAATTGAGTACAAATAAGAGACAGAACCCCAGGATGGTGGAGGCTGGAAGTGACCTCTGGAAATCATCCACTCTAACTCCCCTACTAAAGCAAGGGTACCCACAACAGCTTGCCCAGAATCACAACGGCCAGATGGGTTTGAAAGCTCTCCAAAGAAGGAGACTCCACAACCTTTCTGGGAAGCCTGCTTCAGGCCTCCAGCATCCTTACACCAAAGAAGTATTGAGATGGAACCTCCTAGGTTCCAGTTTGTGCCCATTGCCCCTTGTTCTGTCACTGGGCAACACTGACAAGAGTCTAGCACCATCCTCTTGATGAGCATTGATCAGATCTCCTATGGGGCTGTTCTCCTCCAGGTTCAACAACCCTAAGCAGCATGACAGGCTGCGGACAGAGTGGCTGGAGAGCAGCTGGGAAGAAAGGGACCTGAGGGTACTGGTAGACAATAGGCTGAACATGAGCCAGCAGTGTGCCCAAGTGGCCAGGAGAGCCAATGGCATCCTGGCCTGGATCAGGAAGTGTGGCCAGTAGGACAAGGGAGGTTATTCTTCCCCTGTACTCAACACTGGTCTGGCCACAACTTGACTACTGTGTCCAGCTCTGGCCTCATCAATTCAAGAGAAATGCTGAGGTACTGAAACATGTCCAGAGAAGGGCAATGAAGCTGGTGACTGGCCTAGAACACAGCCCTGTGAGGAGAGGCTGAGGGAGCTGGGGTTGTTTAGCCTGGAGAAGAGGAGGCTCAGGGGTGACCTCATTGCTGTCTACAACTACTTGAAGGGAGGCTGTAGCCATGTGGATGTTGGTCTCCTCTCCCAGGCAACCAGGAACAGAACAAGGGGACACAGTCTCAAGTTGTGCTGGGGGAGGTACAGTGATTTGCCATTGGAATGGGCTGCCCAGTTAGGTGATGGAGTTGCCATCCCTGGAGGTGTTCAAAAAAAGACTTACTTAGTGCCATGGTCTAGTTGATTGGCTAGGGCCGGGTGATAGGTTGGACTGGATGATCTTGGAGACCTCTTCTAACCTGGCTGATTCTATGATTCTAACAGCCCCAGGGCTCTCAGCCTTTCCTCCTCACAGAGACGCTACAGGCCTCTCAGCATCTTCATTGTCTCTGCTGGACTCTCTCCAGTAGTTCCCTGTCTCTCTTGAATTGGGGAGCCCAGAACTACATCCAGGACTGCAGATATGGCCTCCATAGGTCAGAGTAGAGGGGTACAAGAACCTTCCCCAATCTGCTGGCCACACTCTTCTCAGTAGACCCCAGGACACCACTAGCCTCCTTGGGCATGAGAACCCATTACTGGCTTATGATGAACTTGTTGTCCAGCAGCACCCTCAGGTCCTTCTGCATACAGCTGCTTTCCAGCACCTCAGTCTCTCACACCTGTACTGGTCCAGGATCCTACCCTTGCCCTTGTTGAACTTCATGATGTTCCTCTCCATCCAGCCTCCAGCCTGTCCAGATCTCACTGAATGGCAGCTCAGCCTGAGGGGGTGTCAGCCACTGCTCTCAGTTCTGCACCATCAGCAAACTGGCTGAGGGTCCACTCTGTCCCTACATTCAGGTCACTGTCTGGAGATGTTGAACAAGACTGTACCAAGTCCTGACCCCTAGGGAACACCACAAGCTACAGTCCTCTAATCAGCCCCTACACTGCTGACCACAACCCTCTGAGCTTTGTCCTTCAGCCAGGTCTCAACCTCACTGTCTTAACCACATTTCCTAGAGATGGTGATGTGCACCTTAGAAATCTAAGTGAACACCTATCAGCTAAAAATCAGGTGAAGACTGGGACAAACCTGTGCATTTTTCTCCCTGCTTTGTGCAGTGGGTTTGTTGCCAGCCTCTTCAGAGACATAACATGGTGCAGTACTGCTGGATGCTCTTGAAGAGGATAAAAATATGTATGGAAGAGGAGAGAGCACGAGCTTCAGTCCTGGCTTACCAAGATTATCTACATTCTATATGCAGCACAGGAATGGTTCACCAGCTTAATGTGAACCAGGCCAACAAGTACCCAACAGCTCTCACAAACCATCTCCTACCACAGTTACAGTGCTCCCAAATTTGCCCTTTCCCAAGTAAAAGAGTAAAACACTAGCTCTGCTTCAAATCAGAAGATCACACCCGACAACCCAGTTGAGAATTTGGATGTCACTTCTCTGTTCCCATGCCCTCATGACTAGCAGGTAATTAGTGATGGAGCTATTGAGCTCCACCATGTTTGCTTGTGCCAGGAAAAGCTGCTCCATGGGTGCTGTCAACAGGAGGGCATGGAAAAGCATCAGCTGCAGGGTTTTCCTAGGCTCCTGCAGCCTTAAAAATCCCTTCTGCCCCACTTGACAGTGACTCAGGAGAAAAAATATCTTTATGAAACAGCAAGGCACAGGCAAGGTGCTTGACCATGCTCTTCTAAGGGACCGATGAGCTTTTAACCTCGATATTACTGCTCACAATATTGAGCATCAGGGCAGATGTCAAATCATAATCCCCCTCCCTCCCCCCCCCACCCTCTGAATGGAATCTTCATCCCAGCAGTGTCTGCCTGACAGACAAGGAAAGCTCATATTCAGGTCAGAGCTCCCCAGGCTGTGTTGTGACTCCAAGACCCATTGACCCCTGCATCTAACCCTAAGCTGGCTGCTCTCTTTGGGTACCAAACCTTCACAAGGGTCAGAAGGAGATGGCAGAGGGTTTCACTGCTTGGGACAAAGCAGGTAAGAACATTTCAGTGCTGCACATACCTCCACTGCCTAAATCATAGAAACACAGGAGCAGCAGAGATTAGAAGTGACCTCCAGAGATGATCGAGTCTGACCTCCTCTGCCAGAGCAGGATCACCCAGGGCAGGTCACTCAGGGACACATCCAGACAAATCTTGAAAATCTCCAGAGAAGGAGACTCCACAACCTCTCCAGGCAGCCTGCTCTGGGGCTCAAGGAGCTTCACAGTAAAGAAGTTTCTCCTCATGCTGAAGTAGAACTTTCTGGGTTACAGTTTGTGCCCACTGCTCCTCTTCCTATCAGAGGACACCAATGACAAGAGCCTGGCCACTTCCTGACACCCACCCTGCTAATATTTACAAACATTGGTCAGATCCCCTCTCAGGCTGCCCTTCTCTAGACTCAGTAGCCCCAGGTCTCTAAGTCTTTCCTCATCAGACAGATGTTCCAGTCCTTTGGTCATCCTTGTAGCCTCTGCTGGACTCCCTCCAAGTAGTCCCTCTGTCCCACTTGAACTGCAGAGCCGAGAACTGGACCCAGTCTTCCACATGTCACCTCACTGTGACAGTGTGCAGGGGCAGGAGAACCTCCCTTAACTTGCTGGCCACATTCTGCTGAAATGTACCCCAGGATATCACTGGCCCTTTAAGCCACAAGAGTACACTTCTGTCCACCAAGACTCCAAAGGCCTTCTCCATGGGGCTGCTTTCCAGCAGGTCAGCTCTTTCATCTGTACAACCCCTAATAAAGCTGCACTGGAACCCAACACTGAGATGTTTGTGAGAGCCCAGCACCTACAGCAGGAGCCCAGAAGCTCCAGCCTAGCCCCAGACTATATACTCACAAAGATGTCTAATAGTAAAAGACCAATTCAATACTTCCTCCCCCCCCCAAAAAAAAAAACCAAAACAAAACATGCTGAAGGGAGAGGTTGTGCTTGGCAGATCAACACTTCAACAGGCAGCAAGAGACATACATCTCAAGGAGCATGGTAAAAACAAAATCAAATACTATGTTTGAGTTGTTTCATACTAAAAAAACCCCACTGTTTAGAACCATAGAATGCAAATGTAGCTCACAGAGTGCTAAATACAAAAGGAAAGACCACAGCACACTGCAGAAACATCTCCAGTTCCTCAGTGTGAGGAGAAGCAATTTCTGTGCCACCCAGGGCTGATAAAAACACACAAAGCCAAACAGCCAAGACAGAGGAGTTCATCCACATCATGCCTCACATTCCCCACCCTCCTCACACTTTCAGTGACAGATCCAGGGAATGCACACAAGCACACACCTTGACTATGACCCTGTCAAGTTGGGGCTCCTAAATATGGGGGAGCATTTCTGCTCATCCAGACACATCCTAGATTTGTGCTAGCAAAGCACATGCTTAGCTGGTGCCTCCAAGCTCCAGGGATAACTTCCTCCCCCTGCCCAGAAGAGCTGTGGCACTGATGGATGACTCCACATCTCCCACCAGCACTAAATCTGCTCTATTTCTCGTTACTGAGTTTTATTCCCAATGCTCAAATTAACTCCAATGATGATTTGCATAAAGTGTCACAGCAGTGACTCGGACAAGCAGAATCTGCAGCATTTATGTGCTGCCTTGTTAGCAGCATTTCTAATCAAGTAGGGGATTAAATGGCTTTGGTTCATCACTGCACCAGCTTCCAGCTTCCAGTCACCATGGGCAGAGGTAAAACTGGCACCAAGCAAGGTGCCAGGAGTCTCAAATATCAGGATACAAACACTGGAGGTATGCTTGAAGGCTTTAAAAAAATGTGATTTCCAGAGTGATTTCACGGAATCCCAGCATTCTGGAGGTTGGAAAGGACCTCTGGAGATCATCCACCCCAGCCCCCCTGCTAAAGCAGGAACATCCACAGCAGCTTGCCCAGCATCACAATGGACAGCTGAGGTTGGAAGCTCTCCACAGAAGGAGACTCCATAACCTCTCTGGGCAGTCTGCTCCAGGCCTCCAGCACTCTCACAACAAACAAGTGTCTCCTCCTGTTCAGATGGAACCTCTTGGCTTCCACTTCGTGCCCCTTGCACCTTGTCCTGTCACTGGGCGTCACTGACAAGAGTCTGGCACCATCCTCTTTCACCCCTCAGCTCCTTTATCTCTTGCTGAGCACTGACCATGTCTCTAGGGCTGCTATTCTCCAGGCTCAACAGCCCCAGGGCTCTCAGCCTTTCCTCCTCACAGAGATGCTCCAGGCCCCTCACTGTCTTCATAGCCTCTGCTGGACTCTCTCCAGGATTCTCTGTGTCTCTTGAAGTGGGGAGCCCAGAACTGAATCCAAGACTCTAGGTGTAGCCTCCCTAGGACAGAGTAGAGGGGTACAAGAACCTTTTGCCTGCTGGCCACACTCTTCTGAATGCACCCCAGGAGACCGCGGCCCTTCTTAGCCACAAGGACACATCGCTGGCTCAGAACTAATCAATAGTCTCACACACACCTAACAGCCAACTTCTGTCTTTCCACTCTCCCCCCTATCCTTTCTCCGTCACATTCCAGCAGTGCTCATTACTGCAGGCTTAATTAAGAGTGACAGGTTCAGAGCCAAGGTCTTGGGCACACACAGCCCTGTTCTCCACACAGCAACGGACTGGGAAGCAAAATTCCTCTTGCAATAACCCTAGTTTTCAAAAACAGGTAGAGCACTTAGGGATGGCACAAACCACCTAAGAAAAGCCCATCCTGGGCTGGAGAGAAATTTCCTCATGGGCTGAGAGAACAGGATTTGCTCTGGGCAGTGCAACAAACCTTAGGTTGTCACTTTGCTCCTTTACTCTCTCAACACAACAGAACCAAACCTCTCCAAGAGGGTTACAAAGGCTGCAGCTGTGCTAACAAACCATCACACAGCAGCCTGAGATGTTACAGCAGGAGATCTGTGCCTCTTTAATCAGAACTGGCAGCACTTGGGGTCTTGCTGCCTCACTCCTCCTCCAGTGGTGCCTTTACAGGTTGAGCACAAGAACCTTTGCTTGCTTTGAAGCCAAGTGTCAGCAGCAGGACAGGCTGCCTGCTGTGAGGGTGCAACTGGGATAAAATCATGGGGTACAAGGCAGGGATGGATGTCTAAAGCCAAATTTGAAGCACATGCTCCACTGATTTGCAACAAACCCTGACAAAGGTCCCCCCCCAGCCCTCCACCAGAACTGGAGATCTGCACCACAAGACACCACCAGTCTGCTGTGTAAGAGATTTTTCTCTAGGTCCTGTCCCATCAAGCACCAATTATCCTCTATCCATCATAGGTCATCTCTACAGGATAGAACCACAGAATAGTTAAGGCTGGAAAAAGACCTTTAAAATCATCAAGTTCAACCATTAACCCACCACTGCCAAGTCCCCCACTAAACCATGTCCTTAAACTCACCATTTTCTCCTCAAGACACTCACCATCACCACCCAGCCTCTGCCATGCTGCCAGAAAGACAGAAGCTCTACACATCCGTGAACCTCTGCAGAGTCCCTGGAGAAGCACACTAACGTCACCAGTCACAGAATGGGACCTTTAAAGCTCATCCAGTCCAACCCCCCTGCATTCAGCAGGGACATGTGCAACCAGGGCAGGTTGCTCACAGCTTCAAAGAACCTCATCTGGAATGCTGCCAGGGATGGGGCATCTCTCACCTTTCTGGCCAACCTGGGACAGGCTCTCACCACCCTCAGCCTCAAACACTTCTTCCTTTTCCCCGTCTGAATCTCCTTCTTCTAAGTTTAAACCATCATCCCTTGTCCTGTCAACATAGGCCCTGATGAACAGATTGTCCCCAGCTTTCTTACAGGCCCTATTTTAAGTACTGAAAATCAAGTGCCTAATTAGGCACTTGATTGCAGTTGCTCCTACAAGAACCGCAGACATCAGGGAAGCAACAGTTTGGAGCAGAGGAGTAGACACCCCTTTCCCAAGCACCTCCCCCACGTCCAGCAAACAGGGGACACTCACAGCCACACTCCAGCACCACCTACCTGATCCAGCTCTTCCTGTGCTTGTTATCACTTTATCAAATCATTGATTAAGAAGTTGCTGCATTATACAGGATGAAGAAAAATAAAATCCTTGACATGATCTTCAAGGGGAACCAGGATGAGATCCATGGTCCTAACTCCACTATACAGACACCTTTTCCTTTCCCAGTGTTACTGGGGTTTTACAGGCTTGGTCTTTTTCCTTTTTTAATTAAAACCCCTGCACAGGGGTCAGATGTCTGCAGAGTATGACTTTCACCAGTCAGTCATATTGCAGAAGTTAATTCCTCCCAGGTTACCTTCTGCAAATCCTTGTTGATTGGCATTAATTACCCTTCTCTCGCCTAATTCTCAATTAAACAAAACCTTGAGCAGTGCTCTGGTGGCATCTTGTCTTTGCAGCCCTGTTCATCAGCTGAACTCCAGATGAGCATCTCGATGAACAGAAGCTGGCTCAAACACATGCTCAGCACATGCCATGTACATTTGATTACCAACAACGCAGTTTTAAACAGCCCTTTGGATTTCAGTTAAGCAGTTAAAAATGCCGTTTTACCCCAGGTTTTCTCAGTCCTCTATCTATAATGCAACCTTGTGATGCTTTAGGGAGAGTAATGATCACATCCCTTCTCCAGTGCTGTCCACCCTCTATTAAATGACTTTATCACAGAATCACAGACTAGTGGGTGTATCATAGAATCACAGAATCGACCAGATTGGAAGAGACCCCCAAGATCATCCAGTCCACCCTATCACCCAGCCCTATCCAATCAACTAGACCATGGCACTAAGTGCCTCATCCAGGCTTTTCGTGAACACTTCCAGGGATGGCAACTACATCATCTCCCCAGGCAGCCCATTCCAATGGCAAATCACTCTCTCTGGGAAGAACTTCCTCCTAACATCCAGCCTAGACCTCCCCCAGCACAACTTGAGACTGTGTCCCCTTGTTCTGTTGCTGGTTGCCTGAGAGAAGAGACTAACCCCCACCTCCCTTCAGGTAGCTGCAGACAACAATGAGGTCACCTCTGAGCCTCCTCTTCTCTAGACTAAACGATCGCAGCTCCCTCAGCCCCTCCTCACAGGGCTGTGTTCCAGGCCTCTCACCAGCTTCATCACCCTTCTCTGGACATGTTCCAGTATCTCAACTTCTCCTTGAATTGAGGCCAGAACTGGATGCAATACTCAAGGTGTGGCCTGACCAGTGTTGCGTACAGGGGAAGAATAACTTCCCTTGTAGGGTGAGACCTTTGCAAACCATCTGCTCTAAGCCCCCTGTTAAAGCAGGTGCACCCACAGCAACTTGCCCAGCATCACAACAGACAGCTGGGGTTGGAAGCTCTCCAGAGAAGGAGACTCCACAAGTTCTCTCGGCAGGATGCTCCACGCTTCCAGCACCCTTACACCAAAGAAGTTTCTCCTGTTCAGAGAGAACCTCCTGGGCTCCAGTTTTGTCCACAGCCCCTTGTTCTGTCACCGGGCAACAATAACCAGAGTCTGGTCCCACACTCTTTACACCTGTCCTTCAGATATTGTTAAGCATTGAGATCACTGACATCAACATATATTATTTAAGATTAAAATGACCCTGGGAGGAGTGAGGATCAGCAGTAGAAGGCTGCCACAGCCATGGGATGCAGCAAGGAGAAAAGCAGCCATTTCACCTGGAAAAGTGAAAGGCAGGGTCCACTCCCAGTCTGTAACTGTGATAACAGAAGTAGCATCTCTCAAGCCACACACACCTTCTGAAATTCAGAGTATATATTATCTCACCTGCTGCTCAAGAGATCAAGTTGTCCTCCCTATCAGATATTGCTATGCCCAAACGCCACCACCAAAATCTCCCTTTAATAGCAGAGGAAGCTCTCCACTGCTGGATTTTCACCCTTACTAGAAAGAAGTGGATAAATCAACCAGTGCAGTTAGTTCTCACCTTGCCAGAACTCGAGCATTAAAAACACCACTCTGTGCATGCTTAATCCAAAGGGTTTTTGACCTAGACTTTGATTTATGGGATATTTCTTTGGCACTTTCTAAGCAGAGAGGTGTGTGGGAAAAGATCCCCCAGGGCTACCTCCCTGTCCTCTTCATTACTAAGGAACTGAAGAAAAACAAAGTGATTATCAAGGATATAAGCAAGCAATGTTTTACTGGTTGTAATTAAAAATATCCTGCATTAAAGTTTGTCAGCGAGGAGATTTCAGATGCCTGGAGAACAGTGTATAGGGTTAACACTCCAGGGGGAGTAAACCCTGAACCTGACTCTAGGTGATGGTTAGCCCACTCCCCCTTCCTGTCCCATAGAAGCAGGGGGACTTCCTGTTCACTCTCTCTCTGGACCACTCTGCAGCTCTTTGCATCCCTGCATCTCTCTGCACACATTACCAGCCATCTACCATGTGGCCATCACCCACGAGGCAGACAAAGCCACCACCATCACTAACTCGGGTTGTATTTATACCTTTTGTATTTGTTATTTCCCCTTGGCCATCACCCACGAGGCAGACAAAGCCACCACCACCACTAACTCAGGTTGTATTTATACCTTTTGTATTTGTTATTTCCCCTTCCCTACACCTTTGTAACCTCCCTACCTCTGACACCCTTTTAAGTTATTGTTAAACTTTTCTTTTCAACTTCCAAATCGAGTGAGATTGATTTATTTGGGTGTGCTTACCTTTCCTCTCTACTTCCAATTCCTTTCTTTGGGGAAGGAGGCGCGGAGAGGGAAGGGCACTTTACAAATTGCTATTGGTTCTATCAAGTTTATTAGAGTCTCTGGAAATTTAATTTAGAACCGAGACAAACAGCACCAGTGGTCAAGAGACAAAGCTAGAACTGATCTGTGGGAAAGAATCTCACAACTCATAGAGAGTTATGAAGCAAGCATGTTTATCACAACGTTGGGTGCAGGGGGGATTGCTCCACCAAGCCTGCACATGCCATAATTTATGTTACAAAAGCATACATGTTCGTGGTAAGAGGTAGGGTTAGTACAATTATTTCTTACAATAGGTGTGGTCATTATTAAAATTAGTTCCTGGAGCTCATTAGCACAGGTGTCCTCCCATTCTCTGCCCTCGTTCCACCCTCTTGGTGGTCTTCTGGTGGTTGCCTGAGATAAGGCCAGCAGTCTTCCTCACAGTGTACTTTTCACCCTCAGTCAAATTTTCGCAGCTGGCTTCCCTTAATTGTTTCCTTAGATTTTGGTCAAGGTGTTTCAGCTCCTCCTTATGTCTGCACTGCTTTCTTTGGCCAAAAAAAAAAAAATCCAAGCCTGGACTTTTCAAGGTTACCTATTACACATCTCCAGTTAATTGCTACAACCACTTCCACAAAGCTTGTTTTTTATGGTTACATAACTGTTTGCTACAAATACCTTCTTACATCTGAACCAAGAATGTGCATCTGGTCTGTGTTGCCCTGTGTTTGTGAAACTTAAGGGGCCCTTAACCAGCATCCTTTGATTTTATACTTTTCCTTCATCAGAATAAATTAAGTATTTGAAGCAGTGAACAAATATTCACATACCATTATTAGCTCAGGAATGGGGGGCTGAGATAGGGTCTCCTGCAGGGAAGCACTGGGTTAGGGTATGGCAACAATCTCCAGGTCACTGGGAATGTGACTTGAGCTTGGCTCCACTTCTCCCAGGACCATGTATGTGCCAGACTACAGATGTGGACTTCTCTGACAAGTTACTTTATATTAACATACATACTTTGTCTCTTCTCTCCAGTGAGACAAAGATAATAAGCAAAAGAAGCTGAAACTGGTTCAAAACTCAGAAGAACAAGGGTGGGAAGGGACCTCTGAAGATCACCCAGTCCAACCTTCCTGCTAAAGCAAGGTCACCCACAGCAGGTTGCGCAGCATCACAAAGCCAAGTGTCACACAGCTGAGGAAACTCACTGAGGAAGGTCTCTTTTTCACTGTAGAAAACATGGGGTACAGCTCAGGCAGGTGTCTACATTTTTCTCCTTACTTCCTTAACAGCTGTCCAGTTAAAATACTGAGATTGTGACTTTCCACTTCTAGAACTGATATCCTGTAGCCTCTCATCAATCCCTCACAGCAACTCCCTAGAAAACTATCCCCTCAATCACAGAATCATTTTGGCTGGAAAAGATTATCAAGTCCAAACATGAATCCAGGACTGCCAGGTCACCACTGAGCCATATCCCTCAGTACCACATCTAAATGGCTTTGAAACCCCTCCAGGGATGGGAACTCCACCACTGCCCTGGGCAGCCTGGTCCAAGCACTGAGAACCCTTTCAGGAGGAAATTGTTCTTAATGTTTTCCTGCAACTCAAAATTCAGGGACTGATGGAGATGTGTCTTCCAGTATCCTGTCTTTTGTAAGCTTTAGTCTCCTCTACACTTAAATATTGTTCGTGTTCTACAGGAAGGGCTCAATTCATCCTCTCTAGCCATTACCTCTAGGGTTTGAATTTCACCCATGACTTGGCAACATCCCCCATGAGTTAGGCAAATCCAAGTTTATCTCTTCCCCTCAGATGGGTGGTTGCCACAGGAGCACACTCCCAGGCAGCTCAAACACAGCTCCCACGAAACAAGGAAGTGTCCACACAGCAGAAAAACGTGATGCAGAAGAAGAAAATAAAAGCAGATTTCCAAAGATCATTGAGCCCAACCATTAACCCAGCACTGCCAGGTCTGCACTAAACCATGTCCCTCAGCAGCACAGCTACACAGCTTTGAAACCCCTCTACCGATGGGGACTCCTGCACTGACTGCTTTGGGCAGCTTCTTCCAGGCCTTGACAACCCTTTGGGGGAAGAAATTGTTCCTCATGTCTAACCTAAACCTCCACTAGTGCAACTTGAGGCTGTTTTCTCTTGTAATATCACTAGGCTCCTTGGGAGAACAAAAAGTATCTTCTTCCATATATGCTGAGCATAAACGACTCCCCTATTCTTGGACATTTACACTCCACTAGTAATTTAGCTTGAAGAGATTCTGCTACTCTTCTCTCCAAGCCCCCACAATCCCCAGAGTTTAGGAAACCCTGTGAAGACTCCTGGAGCAATTTCAGCTCTGCTTTAGCACTTGAGGAGTAAAACAACCTCAAACCACTGACTTGAGGAATACAACAGCCACTGAGTTTTGTCCATGATCAGGAGTCACCTCCTTGCCTCTATTTTTGCAAGGAAACTGAGATGAGATCTGTGTAGTTGCATCCCTGACTCAACTCTTGACCAGCCTCTTTACCTCTCCCATCCACAGCCAAGCAGGCTGAAAAACACCAACCAGTCTTAGCCACTATTGCAGCCGTCCTCTCCATAGCACCTCTCACCCTGCTTCTCCCCACTGAGCTGGCTCTCCCTGCAAGGAGGGCAGCGAGCCCTTATCAGAATGTTTAATAAAGCTATTGCCAAAGCACAGCCTTCCTGTTCCAAATCATGCTGGGGATAAAACCAGCTTTCTGTCAACAAAGGGGACATGCAGAAACACCTCAGCAAGAGCAGAGAGTCAGAAGAGAGGGGGACAGGGCCTATCAGGGCAAGATGCACTCACCAAGAGAAATGCAAATATTTGCTCTCCCTGCTCTCCCCCATCCTCCCTGTTTTGTGTTTGCAAACTGGGGTCAGTCCAGATGCAAAGCTGAAGGATGTCCCCAGCATCAACGGGAAAGTCACAGGCCAAGCTACCCCGCAGAGCAAGACTTGCTCAGCCTCACACCCAAGCAACCTGCCGATCACCTCCCCTTGATGCTTTCAATCCTTCTCCTATGGAGGTGGTGCAGATGTCCTCATATCTCCCTGACCCTCCATTGCTGGCATTACAGATACACAGACTGCACCAATTTGGAAGGGCCCCTCAAAGGTCATCTTGTCCAACCCCCCTTTCAGTGAGCAGGGACATCTGCAAGTAAATCAGGCTGCCCAGGGACACATCGAGTCTCATCTTCAACGCTTCCAGGGACAAGGCCTCCACCACATCACTGGGCAACCCGATCCAGTATTTCGCCACCCTTACTGTGCAGAACTTCCTCCTGAAGTCCAATCTAAATCTACCCTGGCCCAGTGCCCCTCATCCTAGGCCCAACAGAGAGGAGTGTGGCCAGCAGGATAAGAGAGGGGATTCTGCCCCTTGACTCTGCTCTGATGAGGCCACATCTCCAATCCTGCCTCCAGTGCTGGTGTACCCAGCAGAAGGAGGACACAGAGCTGTTGGAGGGAGTCCAGAGGAAATGAACCAAGGCCTGGAGCACTTCTGCTATGAAGACAGGCTGAGGGAGCTGGGGTTGTCCAGCCTGGAGAAGACTCCAGGGGTACCTTAGAGCTGTCTTCCAATAGCTGAAGGGATCCTGCAGGAAGGCTGCAGAGGAACTTTCCATGAGGGTGTCTAGAGACAGGGCAAGGGCAAATGGTTTGAAGCTGAGCCAGAGCAGGGTTAG
The DNA here is from genome assembly GCA_013400475.1 of Tricholaema leucomelas. NCBI lineage: Eukaryota > Metazoa > Chordata > Aves > Piciformes > Lybiidae > Tricholaema lacrymosa > Tricholaema leucomelas. The sequence continues at coordinate 58,107 of WAAF01001350.1, read as the reverse complement.
GCTGGAGCTTAGAAAGAAGCTCTTCAGTGCAAGGGTGGTGAGACTCTGGAATAGGCTGCCCAGGGAGGCTGAGGATGCCTCCTCCCTGGGGGTTTTCAGGGCCAGGCTGGATGAGGCCTCGAGCAGCTGACTCTAGTTGAGAGGTACCCCTGTCCATGGCAGGGAGGTTGGAGTAGATGATCTCTGAGGCTCATCCCAACCTAAGGCATTCTAGGATTCTATGATTCTGGCTTTACAAGCCCTTCTGAATAGTCCCTCCCCAACCTTCCTGTAGGTCCCCTTCAAATATTTCCAGCCACAGGAACGTGGATCTGAGCTCCATCTTACAGCATTTCAGAGAGGCCATCTCAGTTAAACCCCAAGTTTTTGCAAGGTCTGCAAGCAACAGGGGCAGGGGATAATGTGTCTGTCATCAGGATGGGCACAGCACAGACACAAAAAGAGCTCACTTCAGGTGCCAGCACTGACATCCCAGTGAGAAACCCCAGAGGACTAGTATTCACAACAGCTCTTTTCAGAGCAAAGCTGCTTAACTTGTTTAAAAGTGTATTTCAGCCTGTTCTAAAAAAATCTTCTCACCCAGTTTCCAATGTCAAAAGGCTGGGTTTCATTTGAAAGGGAACAACTAGACTGGATTGAAGGAAGAAATGTTTGACATCGAGAGAGGTGAGAGCCTGTTCCAGGTTGCCCAGGGAGGTACGAGATGTCTCATCCCTGGAACCATTCCAGGTCAAGTCTGATGGGGCTCTGAGCAACTTGCTCTGGTTGCAGATGTCCCTGTTGAGTGTAGAGGTGTTGGACTAAAAGAGCTTAAGAGGCCTCTTCCAACCCTAAACATTCTATGACTCCATGATTCTATGATGATTCTCTGATTGCTTCAGCTTTTCTTAATCTCTGCCTGGAAATAAGGCTATAAAAGCAGCCAACTCTCCATTTTTAAACTGGCCTCCTTCCATAAAACAATATCCTTAAGACACTCCAACTCAACCAGTAACGTGAATCCTTTAGATGGATGCTGTGACTCCCAAGAGCCTCCTCCAAGCCTGAATCATGGACACTGGACAACTGTCTTAATGCAGCAGCCAACGTTTAAAGCAGATATAAATGGCCAGGTTAGCACTCGACCATGTTCCTCAGCATCACATCTACAAGGCTTTGGAAGTCCTCCCCTTCCAAAGCCATGCAGATGTGGTGCTGCGGGACATGGTTCAGTTGTGACCTGTCAGAGCTGGGTTAACAGTTGGACTCAACAATGTTAAAAGTCATTTATCAAACAAAATGATTCTGTGGTCTACAAAGCCTGTAAGACACAAGGAGACTGCTGTTTAAGGGGTTAAAACAGATAAAGTAGATGCAGTCAGGGCCTCCGCTTGAAATATCTCTTGGGTGTTGCTCACACAACGAGCCATGGTTCAGATCTACATTCACGTCCAGCACAGCTAGCTCTGGGGCTGGGGCTGGCTCTTTCAAGTCCTGGCCACTGCATTTTGCTCTGTCCTGACTTGCTAAATTACAAAGGCTTTGTGCTAGCAGCAGGAGTGAAGCCAAGTCCTCCCAAAATGGCCTCTTCACTCCCAGACAAACGAAATACATTGACGTTTTGTCTGACTGCAGGACAGGTTTGGCTATATCCCAGATATATTATAAGCTCTTCCCAACTTTTCCAGCTGCTTCCTCAGCATGTGAGAACAAGCAGGCAAGAGACCACCTTCCTTCCCATCACTCCTGAGTCATCCAAAGATCACAGCAGCTCTCAGTATCACATTTCAATCAGGGCTTCAACATCCACTGCTAATGCCTCAAATTCCACTTGAGTATTTCACTGGACACACAGATAATTTGGAGTTCAGAGCCCACATAAACACAGATACATAGAATGTTTTGGGTGGGAAAGGACTTTTAAAGGCCATCTACTCCAACCCCACTGCAATCAGCAGGGACATCAGGGTCGGCACAATCCCAGGCACAGATACAGGCTGGGTGGTGAATGGCTGAGAGCAGCCCTGAGGAGAAGGACCTGGGGGTCTGGGTTGACGAAAAGCTCAACACGAGCCAACAGTGTGCACATGCAGCCCAGACAGCCAACCGTGTGCTGGGCTGCATCAAGAGAAGTGTGGCCAGCAGGGCAAGGGAGGGGATTCTCCCCCTTTACTCTGCTCTCGTCAGACCCCACCTGGAGTACTGTGTGCAGTTCTGGAGCCCCCAACACAAGAAGGACATGGAACTGCTGGAGCGGGTCCAGAGGAGAGCCACGAAGATGATCAGAGGGCTGCAGCACCTCTGCTATGAGGACAGGCTGAGAGAGTTGGGGCTCTTCAGCCTGGAGAAGAGAAGGCTTCGAGGAGACCTTATAGTGGCTTTCCAGTATCTGAAGGGAGCCTACAGGAAGGCTGGGGAGGGACTATTTACAAGGTCTAGTAATGTCAGGACGAGGGGTAATGGGTTTAAGCTGGAAGAGGGGAGATTTAGACTGGATATTAGGAGGAAGTTCTTTACAGTGAGGGTGGTAAGACACTGGAACAGGTTGCCCAGGGAGGTTGTGGATGCTTCCTCCCTGGAGGCGTTTAAGGCCAGGCTGGATGAGGCCTTGAGCAGCCTGCTCTAGTGGGAGGTGTCCCTGCCTATGGCAGGGGGTTGGGGCTGGATGATCCTTGAGGTCCCTTCCAATCTAAACTATTCTATGATTCTATCTGTAACTAGAGCAGGTTGCTCACAACCCCAAACAACCTCACCCAGAATGGTTCCAGGGATGGGGCATTTCTCACCTCTCTGGACAACCTGTCTGCTGCCCCAGTGACCAATTCACCCAGGAGTAGGTTCAAAGGAAATGATTTATCTGGACAAGCAACCAGGGATACTCATCTTCCACCTATCACTAACAGCATGTGAAAGTAACGTTTGCCAGCAGAGATGCACTCAAAAAACCTGTCAGTCTACAACCTTCAAAGCTTCAAGGCAGAAGATGCAAGACCTCATTGTGAGACAAATGAAAAACATACCTGAAGCTTATTAGAAATGTGACTCTTACAAGAACAGAGTTTGGGAAACCACTCAGAAAACAAGACTAGGTTGGTTTTTTTTTTTAGTACGATAAGAAGCAATGGAGTCGATGACCAGAAGCAAAAGCAGAACACTAGAAAACACCTACAGCTGAATGATCACTCAAAAAGGTTGTGTTCCAAGTAACAGGTTGAAACCCTGGACAACCTTCCAGGATCCAGCAGAAGTTTCAGCACACCTCTAAGGTGGAGTTTTTTCCCCACAAAAGAGTTTCCATGCAGCATCTTCCCATATTTATGTGGGCTCTGACACTGCTCCATCACGCTGGACATTGACACCAGCAAGGCAAATTGCAAGAGGCAGTTTAGCTCCAAAGTGAAATTAAGAGGCAAGTGTTGCTGCCATACTCTGGAAAGATGACAAAGATGTTTTTAATAAAGGGTTACAAGAAGTGTTAAGCTCGAGCTGGTATGGCTCAGCAAAGGGATAACACTGCACAAAGGAAAGGCCTCAAGATGCTTGACAGAACTTGCAGTGCTGCAAATTAAGTGGCTACTACTGAAAGAACGTTCTCTTGTCTTTGAAGAACAAAAAGGTTGTGCATGACAAAGCTAAGCATCAAGTTTGGCTTTCTCACAGTTGTGCAACATCACAGACTCAAAAGGATCACAGGATGGCAGGGGTTTGAAGGGATCTCTGGAGATCTTTGAGTCCAAACCCCTTGCCGGAGCAGGACCACAGAATCTAACACGGGTCACACAGGAACACATCCAGACTGGTCTTAAAAGTCTCCAGAGAAGGAGACTCCACAACCTCTCTGGGCACTCTGTTTCAGTGATCTGAGACCTTTACAATAAAGAAGTTCTTCTCCATGTTGAGGTGGAACTCTCTGTGCTGTAGTTTACATCCACTGTCCCTTGTCCTATCACAGGGCACAAGTGAGCAGAGGCTGTCCCTGTCCCTTCCTGATCCCCACCCCTGAGATATTTATAGACATTGACTAGATCCCATCTCAGCCTTCTCTTCTCCAGACTAAACAGCCCCAAGGCTCTCAACCTTTCCTCATCAGGCAGCGCTCCAGTCCATTATCTTTGTAGCCATCTGTTGGACTCTCTGCAGTAGATCTCTGTCCCTCCTGAACTGGGGAGCCCAGAACTGGATGCACTATTCCAGGTGAGGCCTCGTTGGGGTAGAGTAGAGGGGGAGGGAAACCTCCTTCCATTTGCTGGACACACTCCCCTTAATGCACCCCAGGACTCCATTGGCTTTCTTGGCCACAAGGGCACATTGCTGTCCTATGGAGAACTTGTTGCCCACCAGGATTCCCAGGTCTTCACTGGGCTGCTCTCCATTAGATCAACCTCCTAACCTGTACTGATGCAGTTTATTATTCTTTCCAAGATGAAGGACTCTGCACTCATCTCTGTCGAGCCTCATTAGTTTCCTCTTTGCCCAGCTCTCAGTCTGCCCAAGTCTCACTGAATGGCTGTACAGCCTTCAGGTGTCTCAGCCAAGCCTCCTGGTTTGGTAGCATCAGCAAGCTTGCTGAGCAGACTCTGTGCCCTCATCACAGTGCTTCAATTCTGCAACTTCTGTTCTGTCAGAACTCCCCCAGGAGCACTGGAACAGGGATCAACCATATGTAAGGTTTGTGGTATGAAGAACACACAGAAACCTGGCTTTGTGGATTCATATTCTTCTGTCAGATGTACTCCATGAGGTGGATACCTTCATGAGCTAGGACACTTAAAGCAAACTCATGGCTTCTTCAGCTAATGTTGGTTGCCAACAGTTGGACCAAAGCTACAGCAAAATGGTCACAGGTGGACCACAGCACAGCTGGACCACAGCCACAGCACAACATCTAGTACCACACCACCCCTCAGCCACCCCTGTGCCCAAGGAAGCAGCCCAAAGGTGACAGGCATTTACAACCCTGGGGGTGGTCATCTCCAGATAACCCAGGCTTGTTGAAAACCAGCAAGTACCAGCATCTTCTGTTTCAGCAGAAAACAAAACAAACCTATCTTGAACCCGGGAAAGAGTCAGCAAGACAAAGGAACACTTTAAAATGACAAAAAAATTATTCTCTCCACCCTGTGAAGGTTTCTCCCTCCCCCACCACATTCTAACCCCTACTGTCTGAAAAGCATTTATCTGAAAGTGGGTCATGTCTCCTGGCATTACTAAATCTTCCCAAATTTCCCCTGATTAGTCAAAGGTGATCTCCCAGATGACATCTGAGTGATGGAGGCAGTGGGTAATGCCATTTCTTCCCTCAATGAGTCACATCAAAGAGGACTTAGAAGGTAAGAGACAGAATGCCAGATATAAAATGGTCACCAAGAGATTGTCCCCAAAGTGCTGCTGAGGAGAATTAAAAACATTTGGAAGAGACTGGTTTTTTTTAATTCCCATCAGAAACATTCAGCCCTTATCACTGAACATGGGGAGATTACAAACTGCCTCCAGAGGGGCTAAAAAAGGATGAAATCACACTAACTTACGGATTGAGGGGTAAAAACATTTCTGTGCACCAAATTCCCAGAGATTCTCCATCAGCCACAACATCCAGCCTGCTCCTCACATGGGAATGGCCAAAGCCACCATGCTGGAGACTCACAGGATCCCAGGATGCATTGGAAGTGACCTCTGGAGATAGAGTTCAAGCCCCTGCCAGAGCAGGGCCATAGAATCTAGCACAGGTCACACAGGAACACATCCAGATGAGTCTTGAAAGTCTCCAGAGAAGGAGACTCCACAACCTCTCTGGACAGCCTGTTCCAGTGCTCTGTGACCCCTACAGTAAATAAGTTCCTCCTCATGTCAAGGTAGAACTTCCTGTGCTGTAGTTTACATCTATTTAAAATTGACCAACTCAGGTGTTGAGCTGTTGGAAAGCAGCTGTGTAGAGAATGACTTGGAAGTGCTGGTGGATGACAAGTTCACCATAAGCCAGCAATGTGTCCTCATGGCCAAGAAGGCAAGTGGTCTCTTGGGCTGCATGAAGAGTGTGGATCCCCCCCTATTCTGCTGTAGGAGGCCACATCTGGAGTTGGGTTCTGTGCATCGCAGTTTAAGAGAGACAAGAAACTACTCTTGTTCAGTGGTGCCCAGGGACAGGACAAGGGGCAGCAGACAGAAAGTGGAACTCAGGAGGTTCCACCTGAACAAGAGGAGAAACTTGTTTGTTGTGAGGGTGCTGGAGGCTTGGAGCAGGCTGCCCAGAGAGGTTGTGGAGTCTCCTTCTGCAGAAAGCTTCCAGCCTCATCTGGCCATTGCAATGCTGGGCAAGCTGCTGTGGGTGTCTCTGCTTTAGCAGGGGAGTTGGACTGGATGATCTCCAGAAGTCCTTTCCAATGCCCACCATGCTGGGATTCTGTGACCAACAACAGCCTAGATTTAGGTAATGCCTTGCAAATGGTCAAACATTAATAAGCGGAGTCCTCTGAGATTAAAAAGAAAAAGGATAAAAACCAGTAAACCTGATATTCGGAGAAGAAAATACCAATTTAATCACAGAATCGTAGAGGCAGAATCACCCAGAGCAGGCTGCAGATATAACTTTCATCCGCAGCACAGAATGGCCTAGGTTGGAAGGGATCTCAGAGATCACCTCCTCCAACCTCCCTATCATGGGCAGGGACACATCCCAACTAGACTTGGCTGCTCAAGGCCTCATCCAGCTTGGTCATGAATACCCCCAGGGAAGAGGCATCCACAACCTCCCCGTGCAACCTACTCCAGAGTCTCACCACCCTCATACTGAAGAGCATGTTACTAAGATCCAGCATTCACAACTATCATCCCTTGGAGCAGAAGGATGCCAAGTGAGGACACCCATCTGAGACTGAGATCCCTTCTTGCAGCAAAAACAGATGAAGAGCCTTAGAACTTCTCAGGTCAGTGATTAGATGAGACTAGGGCAAAGTTTAGCAAGAGCAGGGTTTGCATTCTGCTGATTTACTTCACGTGATCTTCCAGCACTGACACTTTGTACTGGAGCAAAGGCTGCCAGAAAATAGCACCTCTTTTTCAGTAAAAAAAAATAGGAAGCATATAAAAAATTTATATATATATGTAAACCCAAACAAAACAAAAGCAACAAAGAAAGGATAGTGAAATCTTGGAGAGTCAAGACTTCCAGGAATTGCCAAACTGAATATCCTGAGAACAGACTGGTCTTAAAATGTATATCAATTTGGGCACCACATTGTTCCTAGGACAAAAAAAGAGAGGGCTCAGGGAAGCTGCTTTTGGGTAAACCAGTGTTTTTTCTGGCTGACACTGGACTAGGGGGTACAAACATCAGTGCACTCATGCTCAGGTGGCTCACTCTTTGAGGACTGTGTGGAGCTGCGCAACCTGAAGCAGCTTCATCTTTCTCACCTTCTTCATCATGGAGTGTGAAGTGCTGAAAGCCAAATTGAAGCACGTTTTGCTCCTAAATATGATTTAAGCCCACCTTCATGGTCAAGGAAAGGCGTATTTCATGCTTCTCAAAGGTGGACAGTACTGCTCTTGTCCATCTGGCAGCATGGGGACAGTCTCCATGCTCAGGACAGAATTGCAAAGCAGGTGTGAACAGAGTCATCACCCACTGCAGCAGCAGCAAGGAGGGCAGAACATGAAAGGATGAAGATTAGCTCCGACAGCCTCAACTCGGAGTTTATTTTGGCACCAGAAGAGCACACAAAGCTTCAAAGCAGCTCCCAGCAAGAAGGCAAGGGGCTGAGTGGCAGAAATCAGCCCCAGGGGTGGGGGGGAGCGTGAGGCTGGAACCCACAGCTGCTCTTGTCACCAGCTGCACCAATGCACCTTTAATCTTGACCATCAGTATTTTCTGAAACTCAGATTTATTGGCCAGGTCCAAACAAAATCAAAGGCTTTAGAAAGGAAAAAGACAACACGCAGAGAGAAAGAGATTTCAGACCTGGTAATTTGAGGCTCTACAGAAGCCAGTCATGAACTTTCTGTCCTCTGGCCTGGATCTTTATAACAACCAGGCCATAAAGTAATCCATGAGAGAGCCAAAGGCAGGTCCAGCTCAAAAGCAAGTCATTCAGCCAAAGATCTCCATGCCCTGAAGGCCAACTAGCCACAAACGATGTGTTCCGGCTCCCATATCCAGATAGAAGAGAAGCAAATTCCTTCTCTGCCACACCATTATCTGGGAGAAAATCCCAGTATTTGAGGACAGAAGTCTTCGGAGGCACTTCTGAGGGCAGCTCCTCACCAGCTCACCAGGTGAGATGTTCACACTCCGAGTAGACATGGCTTCCAAAAAAAAGAGCATTCAGTGCTGTTAAAGATTTTGCTTCACCCAAAACGTGACTTGTTGGTATCATTAACTACAAAATGGGTAGTACCCTATCCCTGAAAACACTTCAGGTCAGGTTGCACAGGGCTCTGAGCAACCTGATCTAGTGGAAAATGTTCCTGCTCACCACAGGAGTGACCTTTAAAGGTCCTCTCCAAACCAAACAGTCTGTGGTAGTGCAGGTGTTCATGGTCTATCCCAGTAGCAAATTGACCTCTTCACAGGCCAGGTAGAGACAGCACAATAGGGGACAGCATGGTAATGTTAAGACACCAACTGCATGAGGGGAGCTTGGTCTTTTATTTCCTTCATTCCTTCCAACCTTTGAAGGTGGTAATGAAGGCAGGTTACAAGAAATGGACACTCCACAAGCACAGGGAAGGCTGGCAAGTGCCACACCAATACACACACATCTACTTCCCTTTGAGATCTGTGTCAATCTGCAGATGGATGCTCTCCTTCACCTCCACCTTATCTCTAAAACAGTACAACATGGTCCTACCAGGACATGTGGGACCAATCCAAGATCACAGTACTCCAGCGCTGTCAGGTGAAAGCCATGTTATCTGAGCTCAAAGTAATTAAGAAGCATAAATCCACGAGGGAGTTACTCAACTTAATTAGACTGAAAATTAGAGCGTACATCATCTCAGTGTCTGAGTCCACTCACTGAGATATGCTTACACTGGCTTTCTGCTTGCTTGGGGTGTAGCACCAAGGACCAGTTTCACATCAGGCATGAGTCACACCAGTCAGGGTTTCTTGTGGTTTTTTTTTCTTTCTTTTTGTGGGGGGAGGTTGGTTTATCTCAAAGAGTTTTCAGCACTGATTTATTAAGACACACATTGGCACCCTCAGCTGCCTTCTCGTGTCCAGCCTGCTCGAGGACTTGGCAGCTGAAGGTTTGCCTGAGCCATCTCAAATCATCCCTGTGGGGCTTTCAGAAGAAACCAGACGTTCCCTTCACTGTCCCCCGTGCTTTTTAAGAGCCATCTTTAAATTATTTAAGGGTCTTTTTTCCTCTGAAGAGTGGTGACTCGCCAGGACACGTCCCTGAAATTTAACATGCCATTTTAATGAGTAGTGGCCGTGATTCATCCACAACACATCCTGCCCTCAGCAGCCCTGCAAATTGGTCGTTGGCACATCCTACCAGCACCTCACACCTCAGAAGCACCATGATAAGGGAGCCTAAGTAATGACTCACAGAAGGGTGAAGGCATGGAGTGGCTAGGTTTAACTGCTGGTTCCACACTTCAGTGGAGGCACCAAGTGAAACCCATCTCTTTGCGAAGCCCACCAGCCCCACGGGGATGCCCATTGTTCAGCAGGATAGGAAGTGGGCATACATTGACAGGATAAGTCAACCTCAAGCACACAGAAAGTGTTCTCAAGGAGGAACTAAGCTGGCAGGGACTCAAGGTCAGAAGGATGTGTGAGACCCAATGGGAACATTCAAAATGCAGGATAGACAGGTAGACATAGCACTTATCTCCTACTGAGGAGCCAAGTCATATCAGCACCCAATGCTTAAAGCGCATCTGCACCAAACATCCAGACTACACAAAACCACCCCACTGGTACCACCACCAATGACCGTAAGGGACCAGGAAACATGGACTGAAGGAGGGATCAATGAGCATGCATTAAGGAGGACAGGGTCAGGATATCCTGCAACCTGCTCCACACCAGATTGAGTTGGACTCAATCTTAAAAGTATTTTCCAACCAAAACTATTGGTAAGGCAGGCACAGAGACACATTACACAGCATCAATGGTCCAGAGCAGGTTCTTAAAGTAGTAACAGCACCACCTGCTTCAGATACACAAGCACAGAAGCCTAAACAATACCCATCTTGTGGAGGAGAAAATAAAGAGATAAATACATTTTTAAACAATCAAATGGGAGTTGGTTAAAAGTGGTGAAGAAAGATGGCACAGCAGAGCAGAAGAACGTACTGCTGGAGGAGCTGCATCACCATCCCACCATCCTGCACCAGCTACAGGTTTGGCCATACCTTGCAATTAAGAGCTTGTATATTCCTTACAGTAAGGGCTTGTTGACCTCTGATGCTTATAGTTCTTGTTGTCCTACAATACAGCCTTTGACAAATTAAATTCATTTGACAGAATCTCAGAATGGTTTGAGTTGGAAAAGACCTTAAAGAGCATCTAGTTCCAACCCTCCCACCATGAGCACAGAACCAGAGAATTAATCAGGTTGGAAAAGACCTTGTAGATCATCAAGTCCAACCTATCACCCAATATTATCTAGTCAACTAAACCATGGCACCAAATGCTTCATCCACTTTCCTTTTAAATGCTTCCAAGGACAGTGACTCCACCATCTCCCTGGGAAGCCCATTCCAACGGCCAATCACTCCCTCTGTAAAGAACTTCTTCCCAATATCCAGCCTAAACCTTTCCTGGCACAGCTTGAGAACTGTGTCCCCTCATTCCATCACTGGTTGCCTGGGAGAAGGGACCAAACTCCCATCTGGCTGCAACCTCCTTTCAGGTAGTTGTAGACAGTGATAAGGTCCCCCCGAGCCTCCTCTTCTCCAGGCTTAACAATTCTAGCTCCTCAGACACTCCGCACAGGCAGACACACCTCCTGGTAGATTAAGTTAGTCAATGTCCCATCCAGCCTGGTGTTGAACACATCCAGGCCTGAAGCCCCCACAGCTCCTCTGGGCAACCTGTTACAGTGCCACACCACTCTGACAGCTCACAGGTTTCAATCGGCTGGAGAATACTCTGGACACAGACAAATGAACAGCAAAAGGAAAGCACAGCTGGAGAAAAAAGTCCCATTCCCTGACTGCAGGCCCTCTCCTGTAGGGGTGTTCCTCTCCAAGAAAGGTAAAAAGCAGGAAGGTCAAATCTCTAATAGCCTCATTAGTAAAATTAGTTTACCATGACCCAGGCACCAAAGAGCATTTGAAACTACAGGCTACATGAAGTCCGTCACTCAACAATCTCTGGTCTTTCCCAGCCTTGTCACAAACTCCAAACAGGTCTCAGTTCTTTCTCGAGAATTAGGCTAAGTCCAAACCCAACCTCACAAGATGTGCCTTGGGAGGCACACAAGGGCACTGCTTTACACAACAATCTCACACTGCATAAAGCTCACAGGGAGTTTTTTTAATCTCCATTTGCTGAAGAGCAAATTCTTCACCAAGATGTTTTGCAAATGTTTCAGGTGTCTGCCAGAGTTGCAATAAGAACAAGTCATCTTCCTGACCTGGACTGCAGTTCATACTGATATTCCTTTAACCACTTCAAAATGTCCCTGTTTGCAGAACAGGTCAAAGAACAGCCCATAACACCACAGGAAAAAAAAGAAAACCCAGCTCAGGGCTTCACCTATGCTACATTTCCATCTAACCCAGAAGGTCCAGAGTCCACCTTCGTGCTAAACTTAGGCTACTCCTGTGCCTTCCTTCCCGGACAACTATCACTGTGAGGGTAAACTACTCCTGTTTTCGACAGAGCTATCAACTGACGGGTATGTAAATTGCAAGTCCAACGTGCCTTGCTGCACTACGATGACCAAGACCAGCTTTAAATGTTAGTACAGATTAAATGCTAACACATGCAGCCTTCTCTTCCTTAGTCACCAGAAGGGATGCAGAAAATAATATTTAGGGTCATTACTTCCTAGACCTAGTTATTTGGTGGCAGAGATGAATAATGAACCAAAACCTCTCTCTTGCAAACTAATTCCTCAACAGCAGCCAGCACATGACAAATTCCCTCAAACTCCTTCATTTAAGTAAAAAAGAGTAAGAATGACTCACCCCATCCCACTCCACAAGAGCCAGGACCTACTGGTCCTGTCCCTCAGGCTTCATCCTTCACCCTGGAGTTACCCCAACAGATGGCTGCAACCCGGGGTGCGTGCATCGGGATTTCGCACACACAAGTTCACATTCTTAAAACAGGAACAGGGCAGGAAATCTTTGCAACACAAAGCCCTGCAGCAAGATGTGCACCTGCACGGCATCAGGACAGCATGGGGGTGTCTTCAGCCATCTCCTGCCCATCAAGATGGACACATGTCTGCCAGGCCAGTATCCATCTCACCCCTCTCCTATATACTCAAAGCCTAATAACCAGGAGTATTTAAACCCCCAACTTTGGCTTTGTTTTTCTCTCCTCCGTGCAGTCTCGGAAGCTAAGAAGGTCTCTAAGCTGCTGTGGAGGTAGCCATGCCCTTGGCACAGTCCCCAGCTGCAGAGAGCAGGCTGGAGCAATCACATTTTACATTTCAGTGATTTTTTTTTTCCTCTCTGCCACTACAGATAATAACAAGGCAAGATCAGGAGGAGACTGAAGTATGCCAACAGATCCAGCTCCTTCAGCAAGGCAGTTTCATCCTTAAATAAAAATCCAAGCATGGCTTCCGAGCTGTCCCTGCCCTTTGTGGTGTAATCTAGACATGTTCTCATAATCTAAAATCAAGGGGAAAACCAACTCAAAAACCTTCAAGTACAGCCTGTTTTTCTTAACAAGGTTTCAGGGGCTTTGTGGCAGAGCTCCCATGGATGTTGTGAGGCTGAATCCTAAACTTTCACTCTCCCCTACACTTACTTCCACCCGGTTTTTTTCTACACAATGCTCAGAAAATCTTTTTCCTTCCTAGTTGCTGCTCGACCCCAGACCAGCACACAGGCTAAGGATGAATCCTCCCTGAGCTGTGAATAAATCATTCTCAGAAGGTTTTATGCCAGAAGGTTTCTGCCAATTCATTGACTCATTCAGCAAGTGGATCGCTCTGGCAGTATTTATTTGCTTTTGAAAAGCTTCTCCCCCGGGGCCAGAAACCACCAATTCATTCCACCTACTTTATTTAACACAACTGCAAGTGAAATCCAGAGTTTTTCTACACCCAGTGCTACAGAAAAGGATTTTTTTTAATGCATTAGGTCCTAGAGTCTATTTAAAAATCCTTAATAAAAACAAAACAAAACAAAACCCACCCACCACACCAGCTACTTCGCACAGCGACAGGAAAAGACATATTAATCAGAAATAAGTACTCCGGTTTCTCACTCTTCCAGAGCTTGCAGCCTTCTGGGGAGTCTATCTCGAGCTGCACAGCACCCCAGAAGCAGACGAAAAAAAAAGGCACAGCTTGTTTCTCAGAGAGGCAAAGGCACTTTCCTTTACTTAAATGAGCAGTTGACATGTTCTATAAAGCACCTTTAAAAGAGAATTATCCAGAAGCAAAAGCAATTTTATCTGGTACAGCAACATGAAGAATCATAGAATGGCTTGAGGTGGAGGGGATTTTAAAGCTCATCATCTAGTTCCAATGCACCTGCCACGGGCAGGGGCATCTCCTGTTAAACCAGGTTGCTCAAGACCTCAATCAGCTTAGTCTTAAACACTTCCAGGGATCACATCTACAACGTCTCTGGGAAACCCATTCCAGTGTCCTACCACCCTCACTGTAAAGAATTTCCCCCTAATCTCCAGTCTCAGTCTTCCCTTTTTCAGCTCAAAGGCACTGCCTCTCCTCCTGTCACTACAAGCCCTTGCTGAAAGTCCCTCCCTGGCTTTCCTGTAGCCACCTTCCAAGTATCAGAAGGCCAGTCTAAGGTCTCCCCAAAGCCCCTCTCTACTCCAGTCTGAACAGCCCCAGGTCTCTCAGGCTGTCCCCATATGGCAAGTGCTCTGTCCCTTTGACTATCTCCATGTCCTCCTCTGGACCCTCTCCAAAACAGCCACATCTATCTTGTGTGGGGTGTTACAAAGCTGGAGCTTTACCTCTCCACAATGAAGGCTACCCATGTAAACCAGTCTAAACTCCGCTTCAATGCTGTAAATGAAATCATTGCTTGGAGATGGCATCTTCTAGAGGCCACATCCTCCCTTCATGCTGCCCAGCACCCAAGTCAGAGGATTGGAGCAGCTCCATTATTTTCTTACTCCTGGCATCTGCACAGGCTTACAAGCATTGGACTGTGGCTATCTTGGCTGTAAGTTCAGCTGCATCAGCAATAGGTTTCTTTGGAGGGCTCTGGAGTATGGCAAGCAGGCAGCTGCCTTTACCTCCTGCTGCACCTAGAGAAATTTCCTTGCCCAGCTGCAACCAGTTTGGCTGGGCTTGTCCCATTACTGCCACACTCCAGCTGGAACCTCAAGGAGATGGCAGAAGTAGAACTGGCTCCAAGTTGTTTCTGGTGCACACATTAAGGAATGCTCCACCACTTCTCTATCTGGAAGATGTTTTTGGAAGATAGAGTAGTCCATGCCACAATATTCCCTAGTCCTCTTGCATGTGTCAGTGGGTCCAGAACCACCCTTCACCATACAACTCCTCTTCTGCTGGGACACAAGTCACACCAAACTCCCATTCACTTCTGTAACAAAATAAAATCCACAGCCAGCCAGGATTTTATCCCCAAGTCCTCACGAGCTGTATCAGAAATGGGAAGAGGATGCCCAGATAGGTGGAAGATGGCACATCCCTGGAACCATTACAAGTGAGGTTGGATGAGGCTCTGAATGACCTGCCCTAGTTGCAGATGTCCCTGCTGACTGCAAGGAGTTTGGACTAGGTGATGTCTAAAGGTCCTTTCCAACCCAAACCAGTCTGATTCCAAGAGAATTACAGTGGTCTCCCCATAACTATTTACAGCCTACATACTTGAAGGTTGATGCAGCTTTGCAACTATTCTCATGTTCATAATTAGGCACTGATGTTAATTAGCCCCCACCCCCCATCAAGCAAGCTATTAAACACCAGTCATGCCTGCTCTTAAAGTGGCCCAGATGAGACATCCCATGGAGGGGGCCATCCCATGGTGGGGGCCATCCCATGGTGGGGGCCATCCCATGGTGGGGGCCATCCCATGGTGGGGGCCAACAACTCGCAGCTGCTGGTGTCTGCATGGGGGGTTCCTCTCCAGTTTAAGTGCTCCTCGGGGTGGTGTGGAGTTTAACGTAGCAAATTCATCAGCATGACTTCACAAGCATGAACTTAAGCATCCAAGAAAATACATGTCCTACAAGGTCTCAGGAGATCTTCTGCATCAAGTGGAAGGGCCATCTACATAACACACAGCAGCTTCCACTGCAGCCAGAAAGGCAATGTGGGAGGAGGACCTGAGAAGTCTCACTCAGCTCCTCTGCAGCAGCTCCTCTGCAGCAGCTCCTCAGCACTTTGAGGTGCTTGATCCAGGATGGTTCAAGCAGGAGGAGGAAGAGCTCCAACAGAGGTATTGTTGTGGGTGTGCTAATGCAACATTTGCACATCAGATCAATACGCTTTTAGCAAGACAGCTGTATTGACTGTGGTAGCTGGATCATCCGCCTTCTCTCCCTCTGCATCCTCCCTCAGAAAGCCTCATCCTGCCGACTAGGTGAGCCAGGAAACCCCACCTGTGCTCTTGGAAAGTCATCTCCTGAACAATAACAACCCACTGAGGTTCTCCTGCTTTTCTCCACTCCTCTCCCCAACTCATCATCATGCCGAGTCACTTTGCAAGATGATCTTCTGGAAGCAGTGTGCAGAGAGTGCATCAACATCCAACTGCTCGGGGCAGGGCAGCACTCTGCAGCAGGTTATCTTCTTCCCACTGTGCTCTCCGACCAGTATGAGATGCAAGTGCAGAGCACAGGCCACAAGGCCCAGTAACCACATACCCAAAGGTGATGTCCAAGTAAGCACCAGGATCCTCCTTAATGCCTTTCAAAAGTAGGCTAGAGAGGAACAAGTCTGCTTCATCTTAGTGATCTCCAGCAGCAAAGAGCACCATCAGGTTTATCAGCTGAGGGTCTGCAGAACAGGTCTTACGAGGAGCAACTAAGGGAATTAGGGTTGTTCAGCCTGGAGAAGAGGTTGAGGGGAGACATTCTGGCTCTCTACAGCTCTCTGAAAATGTAGGGGGTTGGTCTCTTCTCCCAAAGAAGAAGTGATAGGACAAGAGAAAATTGCCTCAAGTTGCGCCAGGGAAGGTTTAAGTTGGACATCTGAAGAAGTTTCTTCCCTGAAAAGGTTCTTAAACACTGGAACAGACTCTTCAGTGAGGTGGTTCAATCCCCATCCCTGAAAGTGCTCAAAAGACACAAGTGTGGTGCTGAGCAACATGGGTTAGCAACGGATTTGGTAGAGTTAGAGTCAGATTTGATCTTAAAGGTCTTTTCCAACCAAAATGACTCCATGACTCTATGAGGGCCACTGGGTTTGTTGTGGTTTTTCAACCTTTGATTTTCCTACTGCTTCAAAGCCCAAAGCTGGCACAGAAGCCCCATGCAGAAAAAAAGATCAGCAGGACAGTCCTAAATTTCAGTGCAACACCAGCACTCAGCCCCAGCTATGACCTATATGGGTTGAAGGCACCATCCATGGCCCTACCATCTATTACACAAGCTGTGCCCCTAAAATGTCCTTGCAAGACAGGATGACACCAGAAGAAGGACCAGGGCTAAATTACCATCTCTCATCAAGAACATTTGCTGGTACTAAAAATTAATGATATACACAGATTGTCACCAGTCCTGATTGCTTCCCAAAAGCCTCTCACCCACAAGTACCAGCACAGCAATAGGACATCTTATACCCATTCAACAGAGGAACAGGAATATAAACCCAACCAAGGTCACACAAACACATGACACAGGTCAATTACTTGATCATCAAGTTAAGAATCAATTAACCTGGCTGTTACAATCAGCCCATTGATAGGGATAACTCAGCACTTGCAGCCTGCCTCCCTCCTCCCCAGGGAAGCTACCCATCGCCTCCATGTACTCATCGGATGAGATGCTGTGGTTGGCACCTCAAAGCTGCTCAGCCACAGTTTTCCTTGTGCTCTCATTCAGTTTGTCAAGGAAAAAGATTTTCCGGACCTGAGACTTTGCTTTTGAAGCAAAGAAGGACTGAGGTCAGCCTGCTCATGGACAAGAGCTTCCTAAATTCCCAGAGGTTCAAAGCAGATTCACACTTCATCCTGCATCCATTTGATTTTGGCA
The DNA here is from genome assembly GCA_013400475.1 of Tricholaema leucomelas. Taxonomy (NCBI): domain Eukaryota; kingdom Metazoa; phylum Chordata; class Aves; order Piciformes; family Lybiidae; genus Tricholaema lacrymosa; species Tricholaema leucomelas. Next base: position 40,805 of record WAAF01001350.1, on the reverse strand, counting down.
GCCAAAGAAATAAGTGCCAGCCCCCAATATTACATAAAACCTGTCTGCAAAACGAGCTACAGAAGGAGGAATCCGCAGCAAAGTTCAGCCTGGGAGACTGGCACCAAGAGGGATAGTGCCAACCTGGCAGCATCTCCATGCTGACCACGGTTACAAAAGAATTTAGAACACTAAAATTCTTGTTATTACAGTAGATGATGCTGGCATTTTAGAACCCTTCAGCAAAGCCCGTTCTGAAGCCCAAGCACTTTTCTTGATGAGCCTCTGTCTAGCATCACTGATGGCTTTTACTGAGCACATTCTCTGGATCCTGGCTGCCCGCAGCACTCCCGGAAAGCCTCGGGAAGATGCGGGGTGCAGGGAGAGGGCTCTCTCCCTATCACTTATTGCTGTGGATCTCCCGCTGTGTGCGAGGAGCAATTGCATCAAGCCGAGTCAAACAGCAGAGATCTCTTCGTAAGAACCTCTCACTGGGATGAGGACATAAAACCCCAAGCCATGTGGAGTCCATTCCCAGCTCACTTTGGCTAGGGTACTCCTATACCCTGAGCTCCAAGCATCCCACAACCACCAAAAAATTTAATAATAAAAGGAAAGGTGGGGAGAGGGGGGAAAAAGGCATTACCTTGTCTAGGTAACAGGCTGTGTTTAAAAATCAGCACCCAAGCTTGCTATCCTCCACTTTTTCAGAGGAAATCTGGGCTTCTCCCCGGGAAGCGACGGGAGGGGAGCCAGATGCCACCTGGCCGGCACACCGAGGTGCGTAGCACCCTGCCAGTCACCAGCCATGTTCCCTTCCCCGCCTGCCATGAGGAAGCAGCGAGTTCAGTCCTACACCTGCCCAGGGACTGCACGGGGGAGTTGTGGAACAAAAAAGGACTCCGGAAATCGGGCACCTTACCAGCATTCCGGTTAGTTACGGCGGTTCTAAGGACTGTTTTCTCCTCTCCCTCTACCTTCTTATTTCAGAATATATGAGGGGCATTTGGGGCAGCTCGAGAGTGCTTCCCCGCTCAGGTGACAGACCTCAAGAAGGACGAGGCCAAAGCTGTCACAACGCCTCGACCCACCGGCGAAGTTCACCCTTCCCCGCATGAAACCAGCCGCGTCGCTCTGTCTGAAGCCCCGGAAGAGACCGTTCACCCTCACGGGCAGACGACGAGGGGTGACCCGTCCCGGCNCGAGGGGGGTGGGGGGTGTCCCCCTCCGCTTCGTGAGTACCGTCCCGGGGTCTGTGGGGAAAGTTTCAGGGTTTCTTCTACGACTGCGAAACAACCTCCCTCAACACATGCGGAAACCCCACACGCGTCCCTCTCCGCGCCCCCTCCCCACTCACCTTGGTGTAGAGCTCCGCGGCAGACATGGCCGGGGCGGGCAGCGCTAAGCTCGGGGCATGAGGCCGGCAGGCAGCAAGCGACGCCGCTGGACACAGCAACCACCCGAGCGACCTTTACACCCGCCGCTGCTGCCGGCCGGGGCACCGGGAAGGGAGCGGCGCGGCACGGGCGGGGGGTGCAGGAGGAGGAGGCAGAACCGCTCCGCCTCCGCCGCGCCCCGCTCAGGTATGGGGCGGCTCAGCTGCACTCGGCTCAGCTCGGCTCGGCTCGTCTCGGCTTGGGCTGGGTTCGGTTCGGCACGGCACGGCACGGCACGGCTCGGCTCGGCCGGAGCAGCCGGAGTCGGCTCATTTCAGCTTGACTCTTCAGTTCGGCTCGGTTGGGTTGCCCGCCAAGAGCCATCCGTCCTCTCTCCGCCGCCGGGTCAGTGGCGGGCAGCGCTTTGCTTCACTGCCTGCGGCGCCTTTTAATTTATTTCATTTTCGTTTATTTTTTAAATTTAAAAAAATGCCCTTTTTATACATTTTTTTTTCCTTCCTCTCCTGCTTCCCAGGCACTTCCCCGGGATTTCTCAGCCGCCAACCTCGGCCCCTGCCCTCCTCTCTGAGGACCGCCCTGAGGGACCCACCTTGGTTCCTCCACCTGAGGGATTTGAACTCACTGTGTTTGTCGTTGCGGTTTTTTGGGGGGTTGCCTTCTGTTCTATTCTTCTGCCTTTCCCGCGGAAGAATAATAACTAAGCCCAAGGTGATGTCTCTCGATGGTTTGGGGCTCTGCCATTTCCACCAGCCACCAAGCCATTGAAGATGACACATATATTGGGGTGAAAGAAGCTGTTTTAATGGGGTGGCCTTTGCCTGTGTCTGAGGTGACAGTGTTGCCCACATGAACCCACAAGAAAAACAATAGGGATTGGGGTGTGGGGGCTCTAAAGATGCTGAGAGCGTTGAAGCATCTCTCTGACATGGGAAAGGCTGAGAGCCCCGAGGCTTGCTGAGCCTGGAGAACAGCAGCCTGAGAAGGGATCTATCAATGCTCATCAAGAGATAAAGGGCAGAGTGCAAGAGGATGGGACCAGACTCTTTGCCAGTGGTGCCCAGGACAAGGGGCAATGGGCACAAACTGTAAGCCAGGAGGTTCCACCTGAATGGGGGGAGAAACTTGTTTGTTGTGAGGGTGCTGGAGACCTGGATCAGACTGCCCAGAGGGCCTGTGGAGTTTTCTTCTGTGGAAAGCTTCCAACCCCAACTAGCCATTATGATGCTGGGCAAGCTGTTGTGGATGCCCCTGCTTTAGTAGATGACTTGGACTAGATGATCTCCTTTCTATCCCTTCCCCTGCTGGGGTTCTGGGTGCTCCTCATAAGCCACAGAGTTCTTCCCATGTTGTGACAACACGTGGAAACCTCAGGGGTGGGTGGACAGGATGGTTGATGCCATGGAGCAGTGAAGGGCTCTAGAGGACTTGGCATGGTAGGTAGGGTGCCAATGCTAAATGCTGGGAGCAGAGTTACCTTTTGTGCAACAGGCACCTCAACATTGCACATCAGCTTTGGAATTGTATGTAGGCATAGCAGCAGTGAAGTTTGCCACTGAATTGAGAAGGGCAGTACAAACCAGCATTTCTGCAGTGAAATCTTCATGCTCTCTGCGTGTGTATGGGGGTTTGCAAGGAAAGGTTTAGAGCATCAGTGCTGACATCTACAAAAGTCATCAGGACCAAGGTGGCTGTCGCTAAATGCAACCCTAGGTCCTAAATATTTTGCACAGGGAGTTGTCCCAAAGGCCTCAAAGCTGGACTTGCCACCTCTTGGGCTGTTTAGAATTCACCACATGCTACATCTGGGCATGATCCTCAGGTCTGGATGGGGCTGTGGTGTTACCATGCTCTGGGCACTGGCTGCTTCTGCAACAGCTGTTCCTATCTGTTAATTAATGAAGGTTTTAAATAAATGAATCAGTAACTGAGAAAGATTTTCCTGCAGGTAAACCTGATATCTGTCCCAGGGTGGATGTGGCTTTGCAGTGAGCCTCCATCCCCAAGGTGCTCCTGCAGCCCAGCCCCAGTGTGGATCAAACCAGCACTGCACCACAGGGCACCAGAAACCACTTCCCAGCTCAGGGCCTGGTGGCCAAAAGCATCACTTTGGGAACTACTGGGACCAGGATAAAAGCCTCTGTGAGCAGATGGGTGGATGCAGAAAGATCTTAAAGCCTTGGCAAGTGCTGGGGGTTCAAACCTGGAGTAGTTCTGGGGTGGTGAGACTGGGGACTGGCATTACCAGCTCTGCCACTTGCAAGCTCCACCCCTCTGCACTTCCTCCCTCAACATGAAAAACGTAATAACAAAATAAAGAGGATTTAACAAAGCTCCAGAACCTGGATAAATGAAAAGGTTGTCACTTCATGAGTTTTGAATGGCAATGTTTTCATCCCTGGGTTCCTCACAGTGCCGGTGCAGAGAGGTCACCCAGCCATGGACCAGGCTGCTCTACTTGGTGGTGGTATCCCTGCACTCTGGGTTTAATGGATGGTTTGGCTCCAAGATTGCACACTCAGAAGGGAAATACCACACACATGAGCAGCAGCAAATGCTTCCAAGGCTCTCAAGACTTGGAAGCCACCATTTTGGATCCATTTTGCTAGTTACTGCTTGCTGGTGCTTCAAGTCACACACTTTAACATGTTGGTTAGAGGGAGGCAAAGAATCAACCACACTTTGAAGAACGTGCTACTCAGTGGCCTAACTTTATCACTTTAATGTGGGAAAGGAGCTGGGAAAAGATGGAAAGCACTAAGAGAAGGAAACTGTTTAGTCTTGACACAGAAATTCATTCTTACTGCATTGCTCATCTGTTAAGAGCAGTGAGGGGTTCCTCCTGAAGAAGCCTGATGACCCACCCATCCAGTCAGCAGCCTGCAATGACCCTTGTCCACTCTCCCAGAAACACCTGAAACCTACCACAACACCCAGCAGCAGCAACACATTCCTTAACCACCAGTTTTCTCTCTGAAGAATGAAGAATTTAGTTATCCCATGGGAATTAATTTCTGCTGAAGGCAAAGCTCTTGCAGCCTGCTCTTTTATTTTTGTGCAGATTTCATGCTTATTGCAGAGGCATTTTGCCTCAAGCAGCAGGATCTCAGACACTTTATCAATGCTCAATAGCTCTGACCATCTCTTCTGAGTTATTATTTTATTAAAAAACAGATTTATTATGGTTCTGGACAGCTGAAATTCACTGATCTCACCAGTGTGGTCTTTTAATTCTCTCACACATTGGTTGCACCCAACGACAGTGTCATGGCCTTTAATAACACACATAAATTAATCCTGGAATTGTGAATGTCCTGGTTTTTGTTCATTTTTCAAAGACAAGTCACAGTAGTAAAGAAAAATCTACATTGCTGGTGCAGGGCCACACCAGCATCCTGCAGCAGATCAGGAAATTAGTCTCTTAATCATTTTGCTGCAATCTGACCCAGCAGGTGAGAGCAGAGACCTGTGACTGTAAGAGTTCTTGGGACTGATGGAACTATTTTTGTTATCACACCTGCAAAATAGGAGGAGCAGCTCGGAATTTCTCTGTACTCACAGAATTACAGCCTGGTTTTGGGTTGGAAGGAACACTTAGCTGACACCTAGTCCACCCGCTCCTGCACTCAGCAGGGAAATCTGTAGCTAAAGCAGGTGGCTCAGAGCCCTGTTCAGCCTAGCCTGGAATGCTTCCAGGGATGGAGCATCTATCACCTCTCTGGGCAACCTGAGACAAGCTCTCACCATGCTTAGCATAAACATTTCTCCCTTCTCTGCAGTCTGAATCTCCCTCTTTTAGCCTAAACCATCACCCCTTGTCCTGCCACAACAGACTCAGAGAAAAAGTCTGTCCCCAGCTTTCTTCTAGGCCCCTCAGAGCACTGAAATGCCACCAGAAGATCTCCTTGAAGCCTTCTCCTCTCCAAGCTGAACAAACCAAACTCTCTCAGCTGGGCCTCACAGCAGATGGGTTTCTCTGGACCAGCTTCAACAGGCATCTATTCACCCTCCCACACAAAAAACTCACAGGAGTCCTGGTACACCCCAACAGAAGCCGGACACTGACAGGGGTAGGTAGGGAGGAGGAAGAAGGTAGAGGGAGCGGAAACTGGAGAAGAAAAGGGCCCTCCTTGGGTCACCTGCTGTTCCTCTTACATAAAGGGCAATCTGGCCTTTTAAATAGGAGAGCTGAGAGACCAGCAAGAGGGTGTCCCTTCACCCCACTGCTGAAACCCTTTCGAGACCTTCCTGCTGACATTTGCCTATTTTATGTGTTGCTCCATCACAAAACATTGGTGTTCTGAGTGTTCACTGGTGGCAATCCCAAGCTCTCCAAAGAGGAAAAACTGACGTGAAAAGGATAACTAAACCCTCTTTTTTTGGCACAAAAATCATAAATTCAGCCCTGTAGAATTAATTCTGTCCACATAGAGGTATCACAAATGAGGTTGGTGACTGTGATATTCTACAGATCGTTCAACAGCTACCACGATACATGCAAACAGCTGTTCCTCTGCCAGCCCATAATAAAACAGTCATCGTTAACAAGAAAATTAAGACCTCAAAGTACTTTTTTTTCCTCTAAATTACAAAGTTTTGCAAATATTTTGAGTTTCAAAGGCATTTTAATAGAGTCTGCTGAAGCTCTCCTCCACAAACGACCAGAACAGATGTTAAAGGCCTACATAACATCTGTGTCACAACAATGCACTACAAAGACAGCCTAAGTCAAATGCTTTCTCATTAAAAATCCACAGGAAAAAAAAAAAAACAACTCTAAAATAATATGGGGTTTTTTTTCTGGTTTTCCAGTTAGACATTTTAAGCAGCAGAGTGGAGGAGGTCTGCTAACTCAAGTCAGTCACAAACACTCCTACAAAGTGTTTTTAAGGTGACTGAGTGAGCTAAAAGATCACTGTCAGTGATGCTCTGGAGAGCTGGACATGAGTTTTCTTCTCAAGGGATGGGTTTTTGCTGGCTTCTCACCCGGCCTTGACAGAATATCCCGCAGCTTTTCTTGGTAAGCTCTCTCTGCTGCTAGGCCCAGCTCATAGTCTTGCTGCCTCTCCTCTTCCTCAGCATCACGGGCCTGTTGTTGAGAGGCAATCTGAGCCCTGAGTAGTTCTTGGTATTCTTTAGTTTCTTTTAGTTTTCTGGAAATGACACACAAACACCTTATTTATGAAGTGTGTCTAAAAACAACTAAACATTTATGTTACTATTATTGCTCTTTAATCTGTTAGCATTTACTCTCTCATAACTCAGGTTACTCAGGTGCAACCAGCAAGCCCCTTGCAGTGCAGGTGGGAGAACAGAATGAGGACATTGTGTCTCAGCCATTTCCTAACTCAGGCTGGTTGTAGCAGCTCCATGCCCCATCCCCATCTCCTCTCCAAGGATAACAGGTCACTGCCAACAGGGTGCAGGGTCCTGCTGCAGTGTTGCACAGATATTCTGGGAAGTGGTTGTCAGAAGAAATCATTCCTGCATGTAGTGAGACTTAGGCAGGCTGGAGGTCCTGCACATGGGGAGGAACAACCCCCTGTGCCAGGACAGGTTAGAGGCTGACCTACTAGAAAGCAGCTCTGTGGAGAACGATGTGGGAGTGATGGTGGACAAGAAGTTGGCAATGAGCCAGCAATGTGCCTTTATGGCCAAGAAAGCCAATGGTGTCTTAGGATGCATTGAGAAGACTGTGAACAGCAGGTCAAGCTCTCTGGAAATGACCCACCTGGATGCATTCCAGTGTGATCCTGTTCTGGCAGGGGGGTTGGACTGGATGATCTTTTGAGATCCCTTCCAGCCCTTAACATTCTGTGATTCTAACCCCTCTCTACTCTGCCCCAGGATGGCCACAGCTGGAGCACTGTGTATATTTCTCAGCTTCCCAGTTAAAGAGAGGCAGGCAATTACTGGCATTAGTCCAGTGGAGACTACAAAGATTCTGAAGGTCCTGGAGCATCTTGTGAGGAAGAAAGGCTGAGAGCCCTGGGGCTGTTGGCCTGAAGAAGACGAGACTTAAATGCGTTCTTCTCAATGCTTATCAACACCTGAAGGGCACGACAAAGGACAGGAGTCAGAAAGTGGAAGCTAGGAGGTTCCACCTGAACAGGAGGAGAAACTGGAGGGTGCTGGAGGCCTGGAGCAGGCTGCCCAGAGAGGTTCTGGATTCTCCTTCTCTGGAGAGCTTCCAACCCCACCTGGCCATTGTGATGCTGGTCAAGCTGCTGTGGGTGCCCCTGCTTTAGCCGGGGGATGGACTGGATGATCTCCAGAGGTCCCTTCCAACCTCACCATGTTGGGATTCTGTGATTCCATTCTAACTCGACCCTCACATACTCCTTTCCCTAACATCTGGGGCAGCATTGGAAGTCTACCTAAATGTTCAGGAACTCCTGGAGCAGGAGTCTACACCTGAAGCAGGACTCCTACACACAGTTAAAATGCCAAAGGTCCAGTCAAGACTTCTGCATTACCACAATGCACTTGAACCACAAACACTTCCTGACACCACTGGAGGCCATCTTTGCTAAGTGAAGTATATCCACAATGAAGCCTAGCATGTTTCCTTTAAGAGATCTTCGTTATTTCCAGGTGATGGTAACTAACAAGGCCAGCAGAAAACACAACAGACAGTAGCCATGAAAAGAGCTACTCAATTACCTCCCACAGAGAAGGGTGGGGAAGGCGTAGGATTACAAACAGTGAAATGAGGCCCTTTGCCCTGGGCTTTGTGTGACACCCAGAGGAACACTTCAGCTACTGCGTGTAACTGCACTCGCCCTGAGGAACTGCAAGGAGAATCACGTGTGGCTAAGTCCTGCTGTTTTGGTGACCCTATATGATTGTTTAAGGGATGTGTGTGGGTGCGGTTTTGCAACAAGGCTAGACACGCTAGTTGTCCTAGCTGACTACTGAGCTAACCCTTCATTAGCCCTCCTCCCCAATGCTCTGCCACTCCTAATAACAGCTCAGAGCATGAGGGGATGTATTTAAGAAGCATGAAAGATCTAAGTCATGTGATGGTCCACACAGAGCAAAGCAAGGATGTGTAAGGAAACACCACGGTTTGCATGATGAGACCAGAATTAGTGATTTAATACAAACTGCTATTCAGCAGCTCTGAATCACAGAACCATGGAAGCATTAAGTTTGGAATAGATCTATAAGATCCCTGTAAGAGAATCATTTTGGCTGGAAGATAACTTTAAGATAATTGAGTCTAGCTCTTAACTCAGCAGTAAACCATGGCCCTCAGCAACACATCTACTTGGCTTTGAAACTTCTCCAGAGATGGGGACTCTACAACCGCCCTGGGCAGCCTGGGCCAGGCCTTGACAGCCCTTTCCATGAGAAAACTGTTCTTAAGGTCCTACCCAAACCTTCCCTATTACAATTCGAGACCATTGCCTCTTGTCTTAGCACTTGTTCCTTGGGAGAAGAGATCAACACCCACCTGCCTCCAGCCTCCTTTTAAGGAGTTGTAGAGAGCCGCAAGGTCTCCCCTCAACCTCCTTTTCTCCAAGCTGAACAACCCAAAGTCCTTCAGCTGCTCCACTTACTGCTCTAGACCTTTCACCAACTTTGTTGTCCATCTCTGGACATGCTCGAGCACCTTAGTGTCACAGCTCATCAGCTGGACAGTGGCATAGCTTCTCTGAAAGAGAAGGAAGCCCCCCCAGTGCTCTTAAAGTCATCTGAAAATGACAATGAGCTTATTCATGAGTTTAACAGATCTGCAGTGAAATGAAACAATGGTGTAGGAGAACAATACCTTGCATATTTTTCTTTCTTTAGATGCTCAAGTTCTGCAACTGCTTCAGCTAATAACTTTCTCTCTTGAGCAACCTCTTCCCGCTCCTTTGCATTTCTCTGCACTGCAACAGAAAAAGAAAACAGACAAGTTTAGACAATAATAGCTTGACGTGTTTGTTGTCTACTCAGCTATATAGCCTGAACTGTGTCGGCCCATACAGCCTTCCTGACAGCAGGTGTTGTTCTGCATCTGCCAAGACTAGCGCCCATGAGGTGGCTACGGTGCACAGACAAGGAGTTGTCACTTACACTTCTCCTCCATCTGCTCTTGCCTGGTGTTCAGGACATCTTTCAGTAGCTTCTTTCTAGCCTCCTTTTCTAGACGCAATTGTTCAGCCTTCTTGGCCCAGACTTTGGCCATCTCTTCATCGAGGAGCTTGTCCACTTCTCTTTGTTGCTGTTTTTCCTCCTCCAGCTGCTGAGCCAGGTGTGCCAGATACATCTGCTGCTCCTTGAGCAGCTCTTGCTGCAAATACACAGATACTGGCAGATCTGAGTAAATCACAGAATCACAGAAGAGCAAAAAATACTTATGGACTCCAAAAGGTGAAGAGAAATGGTGGCTTGTGCTAACTGGGAGCACCCCAGACACTGCCATGGGAAAAAAGCTGTGCAGAATCTTCTTCCTGGTGAACTGGCAGTGCCTGGACAACACCTTAAGAACAGAACAAATAAAACAAGACAAATCCCTTCCCCAAGAGCAGCTCAGCTACACCACAGGCATCTTAATTTCACAGCTGACCAGGCTTCTTCACCATTACTCGTACTTGGGATCCAACAAAGTATAATAAATAGTAAACATCCCCTGCCATAACTGTCAGCCAAGATCTAACAGGACGTTGATGCAACTTTCCTAACTTCTATAAGGCACTTCAATACCCCAAGCAGAAAAACAAAGGCAGCTCACTGCTCTGTTACACTGACCTTGAGATCTGTTTTGACAGGGAAGGTGGACAACCTACTTGTTTGAAAGTTAGAGGGTAACACAGACACACAGTGTTTCATGTTTAACATGAGGTTTTGTAGAGTCACAGAATAATTTTTGGTTGTAAGACATTTAAGATTATCAAGCCCAACTGTTAACCCAGCACTATTAGGTCCCCACTAAAACATGTCCCTCAGCACCACATCTAAGCATCTTTTAAATACCTCCAAGGATTTGAAAGATAATGAACCTATTCAGAGCAGTGATGACAGGAGGAAAGGCAACAGCCTATGGAACAACAGATTCAACTTCATCAAAGAAAATGGATTCTAGACCTCATTTATACTGTGGAGTTCATGAAAGGCTACAGAATTAGTCTAGATGAGATACTGCCCTGTACCTATCAAATAGCCACACCTCAAGTCCTAGGTTCAGGTTTTGGGTCCTCTCTACAAGATGGGCATTGCAGGCCTGGAGCAGGTTCAGAGAACAGTAATGAAGCTGCTGAAGGGTCTGGAGAACAGGGCTAGTGAGGAGCAGCTGAGGGACATGGGGTTGTTCAGCCTGGATAAAAGGAGGCTGAGGGGAAACCTGCCTCTCTACAACTCTCTGAAAGGAGGATGGATACAGATTGAGTTTGGTTCTTCTCCAAGGGAACAAGGGACAGGATAAGAGGGAATGACTTTTGGTTATGCCAGGGGAGGTTTGGGTAGGACATTATGAAAATTTCTTTCCGAAAAGGGTTGTCAAGGCTTGGCCCAGGCTGCCCAGGGCAGTTATGGAGTCCCCATCCCTGGAGAGGTTTCAAAGCTGTGTAGATGTGGTGCTGTGGGACATGGTTTAGTGGTGACCTGGCAGTGCTGGGTTCATGGTTTGACTCAATGATCTTAAAGGTCACTTCCAACCTAAATGATTCTAACTTCATAATGACCACCTCTGGCTCTTACTTTTCTTTTTATTTTCTCCTCAGTGTCCTTCTGGGGTTCTTTAAGAGATTTCTCCAGAAGCTTCATCTCCAGGGCGAGTTCACCTTGCTTTTCTTCATAGAGACGATTCACCCTGTCCCGTGCTGCGCTGAGCAACATTTCCCTGCATTCCTTCTGCCTCTGCCATTTTTTCCTCTGAAGCTCTTCATTCTCTAGCTTCAGCAGCTGCTGCTCTTCTTCCTGAGAGTGGAAAAGCAGCCAGCTTGTAAAATCCTTGCATAACTTCAAACAAGGTGATAGCTGGGAGCACTTCAATTGGAACACTAACAAACAAAGATAAATATTTAAACCTTTCTTCCTGTTGTTAGAAAATTAATGTCATCCATTAGGCTCTCTCCAAGTGTGCACATCTGAGCATGTCCTTCATTAGCATTCAGCGTTTTTCTCACTAATTATCACATGCACTTCAATACCCAACTGCTGCACTTCCTGTACTGCAAATACTTCAGAGTCATTCCTTGAGAGAAGCTGATTTCATTGCAGCACATATGATCTACACCTAGGCCTGCACATGTCCAAAACACCACTAACCACTGGCAGAGACACCAGTGTCTCCTGCTTCCACATCTCTGTCAATGCTGGATACTCAGAGCACTCATTGCACCTCCAGTGGACATTAGAATCTTACATTCTGCTGGGCAGTTATTGAATTTCTATGGTTTCAAACCATTCCACTTTGTATTGGAAAGGGAACAGTAAAGCTGAGTCCCTGGCAGGTACATGCAGAATACTGTCTAGAACGTCAGAAGGAGGCTCTCCTTCAATTCTATTCTGACCTAGAGAGGCCACACCTGGAAAACTAGGTCCAGTTCTGGGCTCTCCACTTCAAGAAAGAGAGGAAACCACTGGAGAGAGTCTAAAGAGCCTACAAACCTGCTGAGGGGCCTGGAGCATCTCTGGCAGGAGGAAAGGTTGAGAGCCCTGGGGCTGTTGAGCTTGCAGAACAGCAGCCCCAGAGAGGATGTGATCAATGCTCAGCAAGAGGGGGGGCAAGAGGATGGGGCCAGACTCTTCTCAGTGATGCCCAGTGAGAGGACAAGGGGTAATGGGCACAAACTGGAACTCAAGAGGTTCCATCTCAAGTGAAATGTTGAAATGGGCATCTACCACCTCTCTAGGCAACTTGGGATAGTGTGTCACCACATTTCTTCCTTTTCTCCACTCAATTTCTCTTTTAGTTTCAGACCACCACCCCTTGGCCTGTCACAACAGGCCCTCAGAAAAAGTCTGTCCCCAGCTTTCTAACAGGCACCTGGAGACCCTGAAAGGCCACCAGAAGGAGCCTTCTCTTCTGCAGGCTAAACAAGCCCAACTCTCTCAGCCTGGCCTCCCAGCAGAGCTCTTCCAGCCCTGCTAGCACTGCTGTGGACTTCTCTGGCTCTGCTCCAACAGGTTCCTCTCTGTGCTGAGGACTCCAGAGCTACATCATAACTTCAAAAGGGTCTCAGCAGAGCATGATTTCCATCACTTTCACAAGAAATCACTATTCTTTAAGGGAAAGGTAAGATTATTTTCTCTGTCTTAGAGAAAGGGGAAGGAAGGAATCTAATGTGGGTAATGCAGCTAATGCAAAAGCTGCTGTCTTTGTCACCCAGCCTGTGATATATTAGGGTAAACATATGATCTAACACAGCAAAGTGCAGTTTTGCTTCCATGAGTGATCTATGTCCATTGCAACACCCAGAAGAATCGCAGCATCCCATCATGGTGGGGACTGAAAGGGATCTCTGGAGGTCATCTAGGCCATCCCCCTGCCAAAGCAGCGGCACCTGCAGCAGGCTGCAAAGAAGCCATTCTACACAGAGATGACAAGCTGTCTATAGCGTGTCCTGGACACAAATGAAACATCTGATCATCAACGGCAAACAACTCTGCACCAGAAAAAAAAATCACTGTAATGATGCCACATCCCTCTCCTGCTGAGAAAGGATTACATCCCATTTACCATATAGAAACTCTCATTTATGGATCCTTTCAGAGACTTGAACCACTTCACCAGAAATTTACTTCAGAGGTTCACTTTTCATATTGTCAAATATTAAATATTAGTACTAATGATCTTCTCAATGCTGATCAATGTCTGAAGGATTTGTCTGGAGAGGATGGAGCAAAACTCTTGTCAGTGGTGCACAGTGACAGGACAAGGGGCAGTGGGCACAAACTGGGACCCAGGAGGTTCCACCTGAACGGGAGGAGAAACTTGTTTGTTGTGAGGGTGCTGGAGGACTGGAGCAGGCTACAGAGACAGATTCTGGAGCCTCCTTCCCTAAAGAGGGGACTCCAACTCCACCTGGTCATTGTGATGCTGGGCAAGCTGGTGTGTGTGTCCCCGCTTTAGCAGGGATGTTTGACTGGATGACTTCCAGAGATCCCTTCCAACCTCACCATGATGGGGTTCAATTTGTGGTGATTGGATGACCACTTAGGTTACTCTGTTATACACTAGAAGCTAATGTTAAGAAGGCAGGCACTCCACCGCTGTTTTAAACAATCGCAGAATCCCATCTTGGTGAGAGATTCCACTCTCAGGCTTCTGTTCTCTAGGCTGAACAGCCCAAGATCTGTCAGCCTTTCCCCATGATGAAGGAAAGATGAAGACTGAGTCTGAACTGGACCATCTCCCATAACTCACAAAGCCAACACTATCAAGCCTCTCTAAAGCCAGCACAGCTATAGCAAGCCTAAAATAGGGAGAGACGGGAAAACAAGAGGGTAGTGGCCAAATAATTTGGCCAAGGTAGCCACTCAAAGTGATGCACAACAGCACCCAGCACTATCAGGTGAGAGCACAGGCACTGCTTGTTAATTTCTTAAAAATAAAATAAATGGATGTAGATTCTGAAATTCAGTCTGCTGAGAAACAAGAAGTTGCAGTTACTCATAAAAACACATCTCCTCACCTATGTGTCAGGGACCTGAGTGCAACAGCAGGCTTTGCAATCTCCTTCTACGCATTTGGCTGCCTGTGCTTGCAGCCAGCCTCAAGGTGAGCCTTGGATCAGAGAGCTGGGAAAGAGCAGTGTGAGAAAGGGCTGAGAGGAGCCACCTGGGAACTGCAGTTGGGCTCCAGCTCTTATTCTTGATGCCTGTGTGAGCATGCCTACTGCAAGTACACCTGTGCCTTAGGTCAACCCTAGAATCACAGAATCACAGAATCATTCTAGTCAGAAGAGACCTTTAAGACATTCCAGTCCAACTATGAACCCAGCACTGCCAGGTCACCACTAAGCCATGGCATTCAGCACCACAGCTATACAGCTTTTAAATCTCTCCAGGGATGAGGAGTCCATCACTGCCCTGGGCAGCCTTTCCTTGAAGAAATTGTTCCTCACGTCCAAACTAAACCTCTCCTAGCCCAACCTGAGGCCATTTCCTCTTGTCGTATTCCTTGTTACTACAAAGACCAACTCTCACCTGACACCTGCTGACTTGACTTCCTAGCTTCATCTTGGACTTCATCACTATACACTTGCCCAGGCATTTGGGCTGTTACATGACCTCAGTTAGTGTCAGCAAATTTGCCCTGCTCCATTTCTGCAAGTAAAGGGGGACTCTGGTCAGAGACAACAACAGACTTGTCTGTCCTGCACTCATTTTTGACTCCTGGCTTACCTTCTCTTTGGGGAGAAACACCCTTGCAGCCTCCTTCCACTGCCATTGACTACCATGATAATTATACTAAGGTTTAGGGAGACCTTCTTGTGGCCTGCCAGTACTTCAACGGGCCTAGAACAAAGCTGGGGACAGACTTTTTCTCAGGGCCTGTTGTGATAGGACAAGGGGTGAGGGAGATTGAGAGAAAGAAGAAATGTTTGAGACTGAGGGTGGTGAGAGTCTGTCCCAGGTTTCCCAGAGAGGTGGGAGATGGCCCTCCTTGAAACCATTCCAGTGAGGTTATTTGGGACTGTGAGCAACCTGCTTTAGTTGCAGATGTTCCTACTGACTGCAGAGGGGCTGGACTAGGGGACCTTTAAAGTTCTTTCCATCCCAAGCCATTACGTGGATCATAGTCTCGATATGGTGTTACACATTACAGCAGGGATAGAAGACTCTCCAGACATCCCACAGGACACTGGAAATCAGAATATTGCAAAGATGTTTGACAAAATCATAAAAACATCTCCCACAAAGGCTCTGAAAGGCTTTGAATTCCCAAATACTTTACAAGGCTGTTTTAGAAAATGTATTTCCCCTTTGTAAACAGGAACATATTTGCCACAGCTCTGGAAAAGAGGCTTAGCATAATAGGACATTCTCAGATACTAATGGAATCAGTGAAGATACAAATAAGGTATGGATTAATCTAAACGTCTACTAAGCCTGTCATGAGGAGGGCCTTACGCACACCCTTGGATTGAGAGGGACATGGACATTACCAGCAGTCGAGCCTCTTCCTCCTTCAGCCTCCTCTCCTGCTCTCTGTGCAGGCTGATCTCTGCTATCTGGGCACTGAGTGCACTCAGGATTTCCCTGCTCCCTTCTGCCGCCTTCTGCATCTCTGCTGCCTCGTGCCTCTCCTTAGCCAGCCTGTCCTCTTCCCAGAGCTCTGCAAACATCTGCTCCTCCTTCTTCTGCTGCTTTTTCAGCTCCTCCTTCAGAGCTAACTGGGCCAGCCAGTCTTCACACACCTCCTTCTGATGCTTCTTCATCAACTGCTCGCGTAGCTCCTCACACTGTTCTCTGAAAGACAACATGAAAACAACTCAAAAAGATAAGCAACTCTGGAAGGGTGTGAGGGCTGGAGGCTTCCAGCTCAGAATACACAAACACAACAGAAAAAAAACATTCCAGTTGGAAAATCCCTTCAAGATCATCACATCCAACTCTTAACCCAGCACTGCCAAGTCCACCAGGGTGAAGAACACTACACTGTTTGCAGAGTCTGCTTCTGTCATTGCAGACAAAACACCAGTGAGACCAATGTGTCTGTGGTGGGGTAGGAATTACTCAACCCCCCCACCTTCCCCCCCAGTTTAAAAACTCACCAGACCAGCTCAGATGAGTTGGAAGTAAGATAAAGCTGTATTTTACAGGAAAGCTAAACTTACAAGCATATATACACAATATATTTATAGGTATTGACAGTTATACACAATTTAGAAATAATACAGAAATTCAGTCTTCCCCATCCAGGCAAAGAAAGAGCCCAGAAGGGGCCAACACCACCCCCTCTCCTCTCAGACACACAACAACCAGCAAGGCCTACATATTATTTGTTCAGCCAAGGTTAGTGAAAGAGATTAGAGAGAGAAGCAAAGTGACCAAGAGCCAGGAAGAAAGAGTTGTTCATATATTGGCTTGTTATATGTCTTAGCAAACCAATGAATGATATAGACTTTATCATTATTATTCTTTTACAACCTCATTCAGATTCAGTATCAATTTGTCTTATTAGAATATTCCAGAAAGCCTTAAACCAGTGTGCTGTCAAACCAGTACACAACTTGGATAATACACAGGCATTTCAATTCTGTTCCATAACCAAGAGGATACCAATTTTCATACACAATGCTGAAGATCTACAAATGTGAAGGGTCTATGAGCTTTTAGGATGTGTGAGACACATGGATGCTATGAAGTATCACAGTATCACAGTATCACCAAGGTTGGAAGAGACCTCATAGATCATCAAGTCCAACCCTTTACCACAGAGCTCAAGGCTAGACCATGGCACCAAGTGCCACGTCCAGTCCTGCCTTGAACAGCTCCAGGGACGGCGACTCCACCACCTCCCTGGGCAGCCCATTCCAGTAGCCAATGACTCTCTCAGTGAAGAACTTTCTCCTCACCTCAAGCCTAAATTTCCCCTGGTGTAGCTTGAGGCTAAGCACAAAGACCTCTCACCACTTCATGCAGAATGACACATTACAACAATCCCAGCATGGTGGGGGTGAGAAGGGACCTCTGGAGACTATCCAGTCCCACTCCTGCTGCTAAAGTGGGGGCATCTGCAGCAGCTTGCCTAGCATCACAATGGCTAACTGGGGTTGGAAGCTCTCCAGAGGAGAAGATTCCACAACCTCTCTGTGCAGCTTGCTCCAGGCCTCCCCACCCACATGACAAACAAGTTTCTCCTCCTGGGTTCCAGTTTGTGCCCATTGCCCCTTGTCCTGTCACTCTGCACCACTGAGAAGAGTTTGGCCCCATCCTCTTGCCCCTCACAGGTCTTTTATCTTTCACTAAGCACTCATCAGGTGCCCTCTGTGGCTGCTCTTCTCTAGACTCAACAGCCCCAGGGCTCTCAAGCTTTCCTCCTCACAGAGTTGCTTCAGGTCTCTCAGCATCTTCAAAGCCTCTTTGGGCTGTCTCCAGTAATTCTCTGTCTCTCTTCAAGCAAGGAGTCCCAGAACCAGACCCAGTCATCCAGGTGTGGCTCCAGTAGGACAGAGGGGGAGGAGAACCTCCCCTTGAGCTGACTTCACACTCTTCTAAATGCACCCCAGGATTGGTGCACTGGCATTCTTGGCCACCAGATCAGAGTGCTGTCTCATGGTGAACTCGGCCACAAGAGCAGATATCCCAACATATCACTTTTCTGACTCTCCAAGCAGTGCATGACAGCAGCTGTTACTTGTACAAGGTCAAACTGTATCCCTTTACACAATGTTTAGCTGCAATCCTGCATAGCTTTAACATTAATTATTCATCAGCAAACTGCCTTGCAGCACTGTCAGTTTCCACAGCAAGGGAGTTATTTACTTTATTCATAACTACAGCAATGACATGATGCAGAGCACGCTCCTGTGGGTGCCCCTGTTTTAGCAGGGTGATTGGACTAGATGATCTCCAGAGGTGTTTTCTAACCCACACCATCACAGGATTTTGGGGATCCCAGGATCCTTGGTCACCTCCTGCTAACAAATAGAGAATAAGCTGATTTCATTAACATGTGGCTGAGGTAACTATCAGTGTGTAATCTTTATGTCTTGGCTTACAAGATCTGAAGCTTTCTCAATAAAGCTCCACATTGATCCAGCCCAAGGAAAATGCCTTAGGGATTATAAACCACAAAGAGCCTTTCCCCAGAGAGACCTCCTCTCCTAAAGAAGCAGCTGAACAAGCTGCTGACAGACAGAAAAAGTGACAGTGCCAAAAGCCAGCCTGACCCTGTTCTTGGTGTCACAGTAAGAACTCCACACTGAAGGTGCAGCAGAGCAAAATTTGAGCTCTGATGGTCTTCCTCAGTGCTGCAGGAATGAGACACAGACAGAGAAGACAACACTCCACTTCTAATTCCATGCAGAAGCAGAGATCACACCACACTTCCAAGGGTCTAGAGCACAAGTCCTGTGAGGAGTGGCTCAGGGACTTGAGGTGGTTCAGCCTGGAGAAAAGGAGGCTGAGGGGAGACATTCTGGATCTTGAACAGCTCTCTGAAAGGAAATTGGAGCCAGGTGGGGGCTGGTCTGTTCTCCTAGGGAAGAAGCAATAGGACAAGAGGAAATAGCCTTGAGTTGCACCAGAGTAGGTTAAGGTTGGACACGAAGAACAATTTCATTTCCAAAGGGGTTGTTAGGCCTGGACCAGGCTGCCCAGGGCAGTGGTGGCATACCAATCCCTGAAGCACTTTCAAAGCTGTGTAGAGTGGCACTGAGGAACATGGTATAGTGGTGACCTGGCGGTGCTGGGTTCATGGTTGGACTCCATGATCTTAAAGGGTCTCTTCCAACCTAAACAATTCAATGGTTCCATGGTTTTCTTCATGTAAGCATTCACTGTTTCTTGCTTCACGTTTCATCTCTATGCTCTTGGGTCTTCTCTATCTCTTCATCCTCTATCTATAAGCTTCTATGTGCATCAGCAGTGCAATGTGCTGAGCACTATACATGAATAATAAAATGGACAGCAGTGCCATACCATCAGAATTCTCATTTTGCTTGATTTGATTGATATCTAGATGTTTCTAACCTCTTAATTCTTCTGAGACAGGAACAGTTAACTATGATCTGTTGAGTACCCTTTCATCAATATCAAATCTACAATGTTTCCAGAGATAGAGAATTTACAACCTTCTCTGTGCAGCCTGGGACAGGCTCTCACCGCCCTCAGGGTCAAACATTTCTTCCTTCTCTCCACTCTCAGTCTTCCTCGTTTAAGTTTCAAACTGTCACCCCTTGGCCTGTCACAGCAGGCCATCAGAAAAAGCTGTCCTCAGCTTTCTCAGAGGCCCCTTGAAGAAGGTCTCCCTGGAGTCTTCTCTTCTGCATACTGAGCAAGCCCAACTCTCTCAGCCTGGCCTCACAGCAGAGCCCTTCCAGCCCTCCCAGTGCTGTGCTGTGGCCTCCTCTGGCCCTTCTCCATGCCGTGCTGAGGACTCCAGAGCTGTCTCCAGCACTGTAGGTGGGGTCTCAGCAGAGTACAGCAGAAGGGCAGAATCCCCTCTCTTCACCTACTGGCTACACTAGGACAGTTGTTTTTCACTTCCTTGTACAACAAGGGAACTTTCTCAGTACAGACTGCCCCTGCAACAGCAGAAATCAGCACAATGAGGCACATGCCTGGAGCCACAGCATGCTCCAGGAGGTGCCTCTATCTTCAAGCAGATTAACAAAATACTACACTATTCCCAGTTTTCCTACCTTTTGACACTGAGATCTATCTCCCAACTTGCGGGCAGGCATCAGTAGTGATTACAGACCACTGTAACAGTTTGTGCTGATGAAGAACATATTTCTCAGCTGTTGAAACACATCTTGAAATCTTCTACCATTACAAATGTTACCTAAACACAATGGGCTCAAAAGTTCTCTCAGCACTGAAGGAATAAAGAATTCATCATCATCAACTAATCTGAATTTAACTGAATTCCCAGAAGAGCAGCTGAATACAAGTTGGGCAGGGCTAGAACTTTAATAGAAAATCACCTTGTAATTGCTTGATTTCATCAAAATAATTCCCTCAAAGCAGCTTTTACAGCAAACTATAAACATCTGCTCCCCCAGATGGCTGCTTTGCTTCCTCACTTTGCTATCCTAAGCTTCTTAACATCAAAATAGTGCCTGGATGTTGCTACATCCCAAAGACAAACTGTATTTATCCCCCTCCCCACAGTTTTTAATTCATTTTATGGCTGCAGTACAAAGTTGCTGTGATAACAGCATCCCCTGTGTAGATGCTTCTGATGTTATCACTAGAAAGAGGATGTAATTTTGGCTTTATGCTAATTTTAAGGCATTGCGATTTGCTTTAAAGATCCCAATGATGAACATGCCCTTGGGCTGAAACTGGCTGAATATCTTTCCAAACAAGTTGCAGCCCTTCATGAGAATAAATTCCATTATGAATCAGTGGTCCAAGTGCACTGTAACAAAGGGATCTTCCTGGCTAACATCGGGACATGAGAAGAATTAAACCTAAATCCTCAGGCTACAGCTCCAAACGAGGCCATATGGCTGCTGAAAGGGCTGCCTTTAGCGCTCTGGAATAAGGCACATTTTGGCATATGGCTTGTCATGTACATTACACTGGTGGAGTGACACCAACACCAGTGGTGCTGGGAAAGTCCCATGCTCAACACAGCAACAGATGAGAACTGGGTTCAGGAGCTGGATTAGAGCACTACATCCAGCAACACACAATTTGGGACCAAAGACAGAAGGGACAGAGTCCTCCTCTGCACTTTCTGCAGTTCAGAGCAGGTTTGCACAGAGAGGGACTGCTTCTAGCAGTGATCACACTGATGGTGAGAGCACCTGCCAAGAGCTGGCTGCACAAAGACTCTGGCTGAGACTTGATCCGGGGCACACCAAGGGCATTGCCACAGCTTGTGCCACACCTTGTGGGGCAGGAAGGCAGAGGTGGCAGCTGTGGGGAGAGAGGACAAGTGACCCTTAACTGCCCAACAAAGGATGTAAGCTATGGGTGGCATCTTCAGGAGAAAGCTGAGGGATCACCAGGGTCAAGCCTCTTCTTCAATGACCAGAGAAGGACTCTTTTCCTTCTGCCTCCGATCCTGATCCACGTGTTCCTGAGTACAGTTCCAGAATCCAGCTCCTGAATCTAGTTCCCATCTGCTGCCGAGTTCAGTCTGGGACTTCCCCACTGCCCACCCCCAGCATTGGTGGTGCCAATGGTGCCATCACTGTCACTGGGGGTTCAGTTCTATATTGGTTTGTGTCTCTCTGTCTCTGTTCCATGGCATTGTTCTTCTTTCCATCCTAGCTGAGTCAGTTCCTCTCCCACCCCATCAGTTTCTCTCCCTTCTTCCCTTTCTCTTTGGGAAGCCAGAGGAGTCCATGGAGACACTGACACTCAGTTTATTATTGTTATCTTCACAAAATTACAGAATACATTCAGTTGGAAAAGACCTCCAAGCTCATCCAGTCCAATTCTTGACCCAGTGCTGAAGGGACAACAATAAACCATGTCCCTAAGCACCAGGTCCACACACTGCTTAAACACCCCCAGGGATGGTGACTCCACCATTGCCCTAGGCAGACCATTCTAATATTTGAGAACCCTTTAAGTGAAGAAATATTTCCTAGCATCCATCCTGAACCTCCTCTGGTGCAGCTTGAAACTATTTCCTCAGTCCTGTCCCTTGACACCAAGGAGCAGAGGCTGCCCTCTCCTTGCTCGAGCAATGAGGTCTCCCCTCAGCCTCCTCCTCTTCTCCAGACTGAAGACCCCATGTCCCTCAGATGCTCCTCGTAGCCCAGGTGTTCCAGACCCTTCTCCAGCCTCATTGCCCACCTCCAGACCTGCTCCAACCCCTCAATGTCCTTTCTGTAGTGAGTGGCACAGAATTGAACACAGCACTCAGGTATGGCCTCATCAGTGCTGAGCACAGGGGGATGACCACCTCCCTGTTCCTGCTGGCCATGGTGTTTCTGATCCAGGCCAGGATGCCACTGGCCTTCTTGCCCACCTGGGCACTGCTGACTCATGTTCAGTTGACTATCAACCAACACCGCCAGGTCCCTTTCCAAGTTGCAGCTTTCCAATCACACACCCCCAAGTTTATAGCTTGCTATGAGGTTGTTGTGCCCCAATTGCCTTTGTTTTTAGTTAAACTATATTTGAGAAGATACCTGAATTGCTGCTCTCGTTTCTCAGCCACCAGTTCTTGCCTTTCTTTTTCTCTCTTCTCTCTCAGGAATTTTGCTCTCTCCCTCATCTTGGCTTTTTTCTCCTCTACTGTTTCCTCCAGTGCCTCCATCTCAGCGAAGTACCTACTTTCCTCTGCCTCCAGCAGCTCACGAAGTCTGTAATGAAAACATTAAAATCAAAGCCAAGTCAATCCTACTGTTGGATGAAAAGGCACTGGTTTACCTGTTAGGAAGACAAAATGGGCAATGGACTACTTTCAACACTTCTTGCCAACGCTAAAGAACAGAGCACCAAGTTTAACTCAGCGATTATTCCTGGATCCCTGCTTACAGAGGATCCCATGAAGGTGATTCTGGCATATCACAATTTAAGATCTTACAAATCCATTTCCAGTGCTGCCTTACAACTTCATCCTCCTCTTAAATGAAACCTTCTGATTTCCAAGTTGATATAAATTTCATCTGGTACTACTGGTGTCACTCCGCACAATCTCTTCCTGGTACTTGCTACTCTTCTGTATACATATAGAACTGTAACTTATTTGAAACTTGGGAACCTAGAAACTTGTAATTCCAGCCCAAATGTCACAGCAGCTTTTAGGAAATGACTCTCACTTTTATGCTAGTGGATGCCTCTGCTATTGTGTGAGCAACAGTACTATGGATCTATTCTGGCACTGCTGGTGGGAGTCACAGCAGCAAAGCCACTGACCAAATCTGGGAGCTGAATTTCACTCTGTTTACCATGAACTAAGAACATAAGCCAGAGCTCTAAAGATGTTGAGAGGCCTGAAGCATCTTTCTGACACAAGAAATGCTGAGAGGCCTGAGACTGTTGAGACTGGAGAAGAGCAGCCTGAGAAGTGATCTTATCAGTGTTCAGCAAGAGCTAAAGGGTGAGGAGCAAGAGGATGAGGCCAGTGATGCCCAGCAAGTTAGAAGTCATGAAGATGATTAAGGGACTGGACTACTTCTATACAGAATTTCTCCTAAAGCACCCTCTCTCCTGAGAAAGCTGGGACTGTTCAGCCTGTAGAAAACAAGGCTGAGGGTGATTTTATCTATGCATATAGATATCTGCAGGGCATGAATACAGAAAAAGGAGATGGCCTCTTGGTGGTGCCAAGTGATACAAGAGGCAGTGGGCATAAATTAATAAATGTGACATTCTATTTGAACACAAGAAGATAATTCTGTGCTATAAAGCATTGCTTGTAAGACCTAAAAACTAATAAAATTTGCTTCATACAGTTACAGAATGCTAGAATGCTTGAGTAGGGACCTCTAAAGGTAATCTAGTCCTGTTGGAACACTGAACAGGGACATCTGCGACTAGAGTAGGTTTCTCAGAGCCCCATAAAAAGTCAGCTGGAATGCTGCCAGGAATGGGGTATCTACCACCTCTATAGGCACCTGTGACAGGCTCTCACCACCTCAAGGTCAAACATTTCCTCCTTCTCTCCACTCTCAATATCCTTCTTCTACTTTCAAACCATCACCCCTTGGCCTGTCACAACAGTCTGTCCCCAGCTTTCTCAAAGGCCCCTTGAAGCACTGAAAGGCCACCAGAAGGTCACCCTGGAGTCTTCTCTTCTGCAGGCTGAACAAGCCCAACTCTCTCAGTCTGGCCTCCCAGCAGAGCCCTTCCAGCCCTGCCAGCATTGCTGTGGTCTCCTCTAGCCCCTCTCCAATGGGTCCCTGTTTGTGCAGTGCTGAGGACTCCAGAGCTGTCCCGAGCACTGCAGGAGGGGTCTCAGCAAAGTGCAGCAGAGGGGCAGAATTCCCTCCCTGCCCCTGCTGCTCACACTGCTGGGGACCAGCCCAGGACACAGCTAGCTTTGGGCTGGTAGCTCTCAGTGCTGGCTCATGCGCAGTTTTCTTTCTGTTACAATGAATGCACCACTCCACAAGGTGCAGTGTAACTGCCAGACGTAAGCTCAGCTGGGTGCCTTTGTCAAAGAGCACAGTTAAGTGGAATACAATAGGGCAGATACTGGTGTCAGCCAGTGGTTTTCTACCTCTCTCGTCTCTCCTCAGTCTCTGCCAAGTAATCCTGCATGGCGGCATTCACCTTCCTCTGCACAGCGCAGTGCAGCCATTTCTGCTTGCTCCGCTGGTGCCACTCCTGCACCCTGTGATACTGGTTGTACAGCTTCAGCAGTTTAGCCTGTTCAAGAAGTTCCTTTTCTTTCTCTCTGTGGGCCAAGAAAATATCTTCATGTTTTGGTTCTTTCAGAGGCTTGGCTCTCTGGCAGAGAAAGCAGAGGTCAGCAATGAAAATATTATCTGTTACTCTAGAATAGTTTTCAGATGAAAAATACATACCTAACACCAAACGATGGGAGTTGAGGGCAGCTAGGGGTAAATCCTTGCACTGAAGAGCATACCCCCACTACAAGAAGATGAAATACCTTCAGGTGCCAGCACCTCTGTGTTGCCCAGACTACAGCTTAAATCCAAGGAGGTAGTTACTGCCTGTTTCACACCAATCCTGGAGGTGTTTCAAAGAGGCAGATATGGTGCTGAGCAACACGGTTTAGCACCAGCGTTGGTAGAGTCAGAGAAAGTGGTTGGACTCTATGATCTTAAAGGGCTCTTCCAACCAAAACAGTTCTATGCTACCTATCAAACACATATTCTCCCCATTGGTAACCTCCAGCTCCCTCCATGTCTAGCACAGCTCCCTGGAGTTCCTGACATACAGTATCACCCCAGCGCACACACGCAAAACCCATGTACCCCCAAAGGGGCGACTCTGCCCCTCACAGCCACATTTATATCAGTCCTCCAGGGACGGAAGACAGCGAGTCGTCCCGAAGCCCATCTGGCACTGGCATCGCCAGGAAAGCCCATCTCGCAGAATGTCCTGCTCCTTTCAGAGGTCCCTGCCCCAACCATCACCGGGTTGAGGCGCCCGCTTGAGACGCCCCCTAAGGACTCCGCACCATCCTCTCCGAGGTGGCCTCTCACCAATGCAAAGGAGTGCGGGAAGGGCCCAGTCACCTCCCGGCACACCCGCCTCTGAGCTGCCATGGCCGCGGCCTGTAGCAGCCAGCAGAGCCTGCAGGACGCACTTCTCGTTACTATAGCGACGCCGAGCGGCGGAAGTGACCTCATGAGGGCACTGGCGCATGCGCAGAGGGGAAGGGCGGAGGGCAGGGCCGGCACAGGGCGGTTTGAGGGCGTAGGTGGCGCTGCGGTGGCGGCTTGGGCACGGGCCGTGGTTCTCGCCCGTGGCGTACGGGCGGGCTCTGCAGTGCCTGGTGGCGCTCGGTAAGTGCAGTGTTAGCGCGGCGGCAGGTGCTGCTGTGAGACAATAAGGGCAGGGCGGAGAGGAAGTTCGTAAGCACGCTCTGGTGACTTGCAACGGGAGAAAAACAGACACTGTCCTTGTACGTCCGCCTGTGATTGAGAGAGAAGGCATTCGTGTTCAGAGAGCAGAGGTCTGTGACACATTCAGAGGAAGCTTAAACGCTTGAGATTCCTGCCTTGCTTTAGATAAAATGGTATAATCGTTTCTTTAGCGTAAGCTCACCCAGTAACCCAGCGTTGCCAGCTTACTATTAAACCACATCTGTCAGCACCACATCAACACAGCTTTGAAACCCTTCCAGGCTTGGGGAGTTGAAGCTATTTCTTCTTGTCCTATCATTTCTTTCTTGGGAGAAAAGACCTACCCCCACCTGGCTCTGGTCTCCTTTCAGGGACCTGTAGAGAGCCAGAAGGTCTCCCTGCAGCCTCTTTTTCTCCAGGCTGAACAACCCCAGGTCCCTCTCAGCTGCTTCTCAGAACACTTGTGCTCTAGACACTTCACAACCTGGTTGCCCTTCTCTGGACGTGTTCCAGCCCCTCAATGTCCTTCTTGGACTGAGGGGCCCAAAACTGAACTTGGGACTCGAGATGCGGCCTCACCAGTGTTGAGTACAGGGGAGAACCCTTACACTAGTCCTGCTGGCCATTCTATTGCCGATCCAAGCCAGAATGCTGGTGGCCTTCATTGCCTCCTAGGTACGTGCTGGTTCATCTCCATCTGGCTGTCAACCAACACCACCAAGCCCTTTTCCACACAATGCAAAAGTACACATGCAACAATACAGGTAAAAGCAGCATATTTGAATCCTTTTCTGCTGTCCAGCAAGTACCAAGCCCCACAGTTCCAGCATCTCCATTTGTGTGTCTCCATCCTGGTGCTGCTGCAATCCCACATCAGTGATGTAAAGAGAAGAAAATTACTCTGCATTTCACCCACGGTTTTGTGTTTTCCCTTGTGTCAGTTCGTACAGCTGGTGACATCTAGTGGAGCAGAAGCTTGCACAGACGGGTACAAGACTGCAAAAGCTTTGAGTAATGTCCTGGTTTTGCTGGGATAGAATCCTAGACCAGCCTTGGTCTACAGGCCAGTAGCAGTTTGGAGTCAGTCAGGGCAGCTGACTCAGTTTGGCTCTTAGGTGTATCCCAGATCATAAATATTACACTTTGTGTAAAGAGCAGGTTTCCTGAAGATGGAAGTTTCTTCTCCTTCCCCTTCCCTTCTCCCTTCCCTTTCTCCTTCCCCTTCCCCTTCTCTATTTCCATGCCTGCAGGTTGATAGTCACTATGTGAACCCCACAGCATCAGCTCCCTGGTCAGGATCAACAGAATGGGTTGGGTTGGAAGGCAACACTAAAAGTCATCTAATTCAAGCCTCCCTGCATTGAGCAGGGACATCCTTAGATCAGGTCGCTCAGAGCCCCCTCCGAGCTGACCTTGAATATTTCCAGGCATGGGGCTTCTACCACTTCTCCAGGCAACAGGTTGCAGTGTTTTGCTGCTCACTCTTCTATCTTATTTTTATTTGAATCTATCCCGTTTTAGTTTAAAACTGTTAGCTCTTACACTGTCGCAACAGGCCGTATTAAAACGTCTGTGCCCATCTTTCTTAGTGAGTCCCTTCAAGTGGTAAGAGGCTGCAAGGAAGTCTCCTTATAGCAACCTCATTTCTAGGCTGAAAAACAGCAACCCTAGAAGTCGTTCTTCTTGGGAGAGGTGTTTCATTCCCCCAGTCATTTCTATGGCACTCCTCTGAATCCGCTTCAGCAGATTCATGTCTTATGCTCCAGAGCTGGATGCATGACCCTGGGAAAGGTGTCATCAGAATGCAGTAACAGAGGCAAGTCACCTCCATTGACTAGCTGGACACACTTCTTTTGATGTAGCCCATAACACAGTTGATTTTCTGGTCCACTGGTGCATGATATGGGGTCATATCTGGATTTTTTATTTTTTTTTAAGTCCCTAGCATGAACCTATTGGCATGAGGTTGTCCAAAACTTGACAAGGACCTGGTTTAAAATTGTGTAGAGTTAGAAGACTAGAGAATAAAGTTTTCTTTTATCCTCTGTCTCTAGTACCAGACACCAGAAAGTTAAGAGTTAAAAATGGGTGGTGGGTGTAAATTGTCACTCTTCCCAGTGTAAATTGTCATTATTGCACAGGAATCTGTATGTGAGTAATAGAGAAGAGCAATTCCTGTTTGTACAACAGCTTCTGAATGACTAGCTGGCAGGTAGCAACCACAAATACCTTACAGAGCCACTTGTCAATAAGAGCATTGTGTTCCTTTTGTCACCATTAGAGTAAAGAAGATGGATGGCTGTGTATGCAAGTAATAAGGCAAACTACAATGTTTCTGATAGATGTTAGCAAATATGTGAAGCTCTCGTGGGATGTTATGATTTCACTTTGGATTTTGCTGTAGTGTAGCAGCTGACACGTTCCTACAGATCTTCAATGAGATTTCTTAGACAAACCATTCTCAAGAATAACATTGAGTCAAGTTTTACCAAGTAAAATAAGCTTTCAGGTAAGTAAAAAACTTACCTCATCTGTGGTCTCCAATTACCTGAGTTGTCTTAAACTTTAGCTGATGTTAACTTCCTCTGTGAGAACTTAACCCACCTTGTGCTTCTCAGTTCTCTTTAGTGTCTAGCTGCAACTAAAATGGAGTGGCTTCTACGAAGGAAGTATATCAGCATAGCTATGGAGCAGTCCCAGGCTACTTAGAAAAAGTTCTGACTCAGCATCAGAAACACAGAAACTCCAGAGATGTGGGAAATTAGTTTCCACACTGTGTCTTGTTTCTCACAATTCACAATGACTCGTGGATTAAGGTGTTACATGTTTCACTGAAGTGACAGAAATTATGTTAGTATGGTCTTATTTGTTTTACCACCTTATCAGGGTTTATTATCAGAGTTTGATTATAGGCAGTGTTTTGTCATTAGAGAGTAAGACTTTTTTTTAACTCTTTTTTCACTCTTGTCTGTGGAAAATGGTTGCAGTTGTGAAAGCTGTGGAGGGATACATAGGAGGAATTTCAGCTTTTCATGGAGTCTAGGTGTACCACACATGCTACACCACAACGAAGAAGCAAGATGCCTGATCTCTGCACCCAGATCCAGAATCCCACTCACCTTTGTCCAGGCACTTACATTTGTTCCAGCACAACTGTATCAAGCTCCTGTGCCTTGCTTAATGTCAGCTTGCTACTCTCAGAGTTTTCCTTTTCACATCTGTGATGTGGCATTCCTGACAACTGACAGATGCAGGCTGTCCGTTTTCCACTCATTGCAGTGCAGGGGAAACTTCTGCATGCTGAAGCTGATATTTTCATTCATTTACTCCTTTGCAAAGGGACTTGCCATTCAGGCAGTAAGCAGTTTGCTATGTTCTGGCCTGCCTAGAGGTGCATAAATTCGGTTAAGATGCTGGGCTGAGTGCTACTGGTGACTGCTGCTCAGCAGTAGCTTCAAGCGGAAAGCTTCAGTGGTGCCATAGTGCTGAAGCAATTTCCCTGTCATGTATCCAGGTTCTGGATTTCTTCTGAGCTCTAGTTGATACATGGTTAATATGCTAGTCATCTGATGTATCACTGTGACCGTGTCTTGAGGAACATAATTCTGGGGATGTTGCCTGTGGAAGAGAAAAGCAGTTTGTTCTGCATTCAGAAAATGTTAGAAAGGAGAAAACAGCACTTGACAAAGAAAGCAAGACTGTCTTTTTGTGGTTCTTGGAGACGGTTCTAGAGAAAAAACAGCTATGGGAATCACACATTGCCCAGCTTTCATGCCTTAATCTTGACTTTCTTCCAAATCCAGATCTTCCAGAAGTTGTCCAGCATAGCTAATTATTCTGCAAAACCTGGGAATTTTGGAGACTCCCCTCTCTGTTAGCTAAGCACTTACTCCTAATCCCATGTACAGTATCATGTTACCAACATTGAATGTGTAATAACTAAACCTTCACAAGAAGAAGGATATAAGAAGCTGTTATTATCTCTATTGTATAAGCTCTGTGAAGTACAAGGTCACTTTAAGGGCATAAAGGAATGTAAGTCTTGACAGTAATTTAGAAGATACTCAATGTTCCAAAGCCATGTCACATACTTATGATATGCTAGATTTTTAGATATTTAGTGTGTTTTTATGAGTGGTCTTTAAGATGTGTGAGGAAGCCACAGCTCCTCCTCATTCTTATTGCAAGTAACATTTTCATTAAGAATAAGCAGTAAAATATTTTTAAATATTTGGCAGTCATATCACAGCATCTTCCACAGACTGGTCACCAAGATGATGCAGCATTTGGAAGCTACCATGTGAGGAATAGCTGTGAAAATGGGTTCATTCAGCACTGAGAAAAGGAGAGCTCACCACCATGCTCTAGCAGTTAAAGGGTAGCTACTAAATGCATAGAGACTCCACTTTATAAGCAGTCTATGGAAAAGGTGAGGGCTAGTGGACATGTTAGTCCTGGGGAGTTTCCCACTGAATACAAGAGGACAATTTTTCACAATGAGGATAATCAGCCAATAGAATAATTCCACAAGGGAAGTGACAGTGTGTCCAGCATGTGACATTTGTAATACTTTGCTGGGTCATCTTGCCTAGATCATGCTTTTGTCAAGAAATGTTGTCCCAGATGATCCTTGAGATGCCTCTCAACCCAGAATTCTATGATTCTCTGTCCTGTAGAGGACATACACATGCAGACCATTAAAAACCGTTCCCTCTCTCTAGCCACCTATGTTATATACTGCCAGAAGGCCTGGCTATGTGATGCAGAATCAGCTCTGCAGCTGCCTGTCCTCAGCCTAAGGCCTTGGCTTGAAGTTATTCTTATGGGGCCTTGCAGAGATTGATACTTACCCTGACACCCAGCTCTGCACCCAGTGCCTCCTAAAGTAAAAGAGAAGAAGACAGAAAGACTGTTCAGTGAGCAGTTTAGATACATTTTCCTTCTTAAGCAAGCTTAAAAGTGTCACTTGGAGTCAACCCAGAATAATTCCTTTCATGTGAAACCACGTGTTTTGTTTCAAAAATTACTGAAGATGTTTACAGTTTATTAACATTTTATTAAATTACTTTCAAATCTAAAAGTTTTTAAAGGGTGAAATGAGTCACTTTACAACTATTTCCCTTGCTTTTAATATTTGGTGGCTTGCTGAATGCGGTCCAGGTGCCTACACAAATGCATTACATAACAACTCCCCCTTCTTTTTCCCTCAAGTTAACAGCATCTATCTACCTACCTACCTACCTACCTATGTATCTATCTACTTACTTAAAAGCTCTGCCCAGCTCTGGTGACACTGGATTTTACATTCCTGTCTCTGCTTCAAATGCCAATCCTCTTACCTCAAACATAGCAGAGCACATTTATCTTTCCTGGCTTTGATTTCAGGGCATGAAAAGATGGACAACAGGAGAAAGAGCCTGCAGAGCTGTGGGCATGATCTCCTGGCCTGCCTGCCCTCTTTGCACGGAGGAGGCAGCACTGCAAGCTTCTTCCAGCCTGCTCTTGAGCCAAGTGACAGCCTTGCAGGGTACATGGGAGAAGCTGTCCACTGGAGGTAACATGTCCTCCTCACTGAAGCTCGAATAAACTAAATGAATACCTTAGACTACACCCTTAACTTGCAACAAGGCAGAGTCATTGTGTCAGTCATCTTTCAGAAAATCAGTGAAAACTGAAAATGCTTCCATTTATGAACATCTGTAAAATCAGCCTTTCATTTGTGCTCCTTCAGTTTAGGCTACAGACAGCAGACCTAAACTTTGTAAGAGTCCTGCATTGTGGCAGATTGGATTCTTCGATGGTCTGTACTCAAAATAGCACCCCTGGGGCATCACTGTAAGCCAGCTTTCTGAACCTAACACAATTTCTTGTCACGGGTCTCCTTATGGGCCTCATACAGTGAGACATACAGGCAGCAGAAAGAGTTCAAGATGACAAATGAGGACATCCTGGACAAACTGAGTACGTATTCTATATTTTTAGTCTGAGAAAGCAGGACACATTGTGTGCATGTCTCAGGATTACATGTACCAAATTTTCATTCTCAGTTGGGTGTTAAGAGTCACATGGAACTCCCTACACAAACCGAGACTGGACCTGCAGGAAGGCAGAGGGCGCTCTGGATGTTGCCATTGCCTCTGCCTCTGAGAGCAGCTGTGTCTGAGCTGTTTGCCTGAGCTTCCATGTCAGTGACAAAAAGCAGAGATTCTGGCTGAGCAGAAGGCTGTGGCCTGACCTGCTGCGTCCTTCAATAAACATCTTTAATTTTGTTTCTTTCAGAGAGCATTGTGAGCTTGGGACACCCCCAGAATAGATATTTAGAAACTGAAAAACTCGGCCAAGGGTAAGTCCAGTTACTTATACAAGTACTTATGCAAGTGGCAGGCTTTATTGTTGATATATCCTGTTCAGTTCAGCACTTGTGGGAAGGTGTTTCAGCTCCATTCAGCATATCAAAAGCCCTTTTCAGATTCCAGCTTGCTCTGTGCCTGAATCTTTGGTCTTTATTGTCATTTGTAAAATGTGAGTGGGCACTCAAAGCTATGTCAGTCTCTGAAAAGATGCATGTCAGGTGAAGGTGGGAAAGCCAGAATAATAGGCATGTGAAGTAGATGATTGCTGTTTCTGTGACAGTATGGCCATTGCCCTCATAATTTTTAGCAGTCCTTGGAGCTTGTACAAAGATGCCTCTCGACAACTAGTGCGAAGAGAGGTGGCTTCAAAGAGTGTGCTGCCATAACCAGCTCATGAGTCTTGCCTCAGGTCAGTTTAGAGTTAAGAGGAAAGATCTTCTAGAAAAATAACCACAAAGGCCATCAAAGAGCATCATCTGGAGGAACCAGAATGCTGCACCAACCCTTTTTCTTCCTGTTGGAATTAGCTTTTATCTAGCAGAGGGCTGGTGAACTACTGCAATATGTGCCGCTGGCTGTAGGAGTGGATGAACACATCTGGTCTATAACCATTCCAGGCAACAGAGATCTCCTGTCTGGCTTGCTTTCATTCATAGGGACTACACTACTTCTCATTTCTTGCTGCTGTTCTGTTTCTAGGGGATATGCAGCTGTTTATCAAGCTGTCAAAATCGCTACTGAACAAGTAGTCAAGTGTCAAGAGACCTGGCAGCTTCTGTAGGTCTTCGGTGCTTTCACCTCAGGTGTGAACTTGGGGATGGGGCTTTCAGGTCACCACTAGATCTTTCTACAAAGGCTGTACCTCCTAAAAACAGACTAGTGCCAGCTGGCAAACTCCATCATCTGCTTTCTTCACCTTCTCAGTGAACCATTTTAGAGCAATGTGGCTCTTTGCTGCAGTAACCAAACACTTAAGACTGAACTATTGCCTGCATATGTTGGGTTATCCCTGAAAAGGTGCCTGCAAATTCCAGAGGCAAGGTTCTGGTCTTCCTGGGATCAGCAAGAGCACTGGTGCTCTCAGTGCTTGGGCTGATTGTGACATCTTGTTCATGTGATTTTCCTAGCCATAATTTTGACAAAATACAAACCCAGCCTAAAAATCTGTCAAGAGAAGCAGGACTGAGAGCAGATGCATGGTCCCTTCTGTCATGTTGAGACCAGGACCAGGCAGAGGAATTGACTGGCCGTGTTGTTTAGGGAGAGACAGGAGGCAGACTTCAAGCAGTCACAGGTCACATTTCTCCTCCAGAAGGTGCAAATTGGGTAGGCAGGGTCTTCTGAGAGTTGCTCATTGGGGCTGCAGTTTCAGATTTCTGATTTATCATTTCTGGCTGTCAGCAAAGGCATCTCAATCTTATGGGGAGTTTCTCACCCACCTGTAGTGCTGCCCTTTGTAACTGCTTTAAGAGAGAGGTGAGAAATGAGATGCATTTGTGAAGAACCTAGATTCAGAGTGTGTTGAGAAGTTGTATAGATTGTGTAGAGATTTGTGCTGGAACATGTCCAGAGTATATCTGTAGATTTTGCAAGGCCAAATGTCCATGGTCCTGTGTCCTGTAACCAGATCTCAAAGTAGCAGAGAATTAGGGGTGTTGTCGTGTAAGAGACTTACCTCCTGAATCTGATAAGAAGATACTTAGGCACAGCTTGGCTCTGGCACTTCAGCAACAGTCACAGTGTGTTCATTCTGATTTGGTGCAACAGACCACTGAAGTAAATTGCTTTCAATATCAGCTCAGGTGGCTATTAAGCACATGAACATCAGGAAAGAGTCTGAAAGGGTTCTAATGAACAAAATCCTGATTATATGGGAACACAAGAACCCAAACATTGTCAACTATCTAGACAGGTGAGTGGTTCTGTTCTTGAAAGGTGAATGTTCTGCTTATTGCAAGCCAAAGATACTGGCAGAAAACCAACATTTTTGTTACTGATCTGCTCTGCCACTATTTTCTTTTCAGCTATGTGGTGGGTAGTGAACTGTGGCTGGTTCTGGAATACCTGGCTGGAGGCTCCTTGGATGACGTTCTTACGACAATGTATATGGAGGAAGGACAGATAGCAGCTGTCTGTAGGGAGGTAAGGGATGTTGCATTTGTTTTCCATTGTTTGGACAGGATGGTTCTTCTCCACAAGTGGTAAG
This sequence comes from Tricholaema leucomelas, assembly GCA_013400475.1. Lineage (NCBI taxonomy): Eukaryota > Metazoa > Chordata > Aves > Piciformes > Lybiidae > Tricholaema lacrymosa > Tricholaema leucomelas. The sequence goes on along the minus strand of WAAF01001350.1, from coordinate 6,766 downwards.
AATCCGGCTGATGTCATCTTCAGAGGCTTTTGTTTCCCTGCTGCTTTTAGAATACAGAGAGAAAAGCACTTCTTCAACTCTGTTCACTTTTATATTCTTATTGTACCATCTCTTTATTATCCTAGTTTCACTCTTCTCAACTTTGCCACTTTCAGTCTTTCCTTGGAGTGTGCCTGAATTACATTCCTTGCCTGTAAAAGCAAATGTGCTCGTGACAGAATTTAACAAAACTGCAAAGAGAAGGAGTCTTTGGCATGGAAGGACATAGACAGCCTTCCATCCAAAATGGAGTGTTAGCTTCTGACAAATGATTAGCATGCTCTTTCAAACCTGCTGTAGACCCTAACCACAAAATCTCTGTCATGCAACCGCCCACCTGAAAGTGATCCACTTCAAACTGAAGGAAGACACTTTTCTCATTTGACAAGTTTGCAGATGACATCAAGCTGAGGGCAGATGTGGCTGGGCTGGAGGGCAGAAGGGCTCTGCAGCGGGACCTTGACCACCTGGACAGATGGGCAGAGTCCAAGGGGATGGCATTCAATGGCTCCAAGTGCAGGGTGCTGCACTTTGGCCACAACAACCCCATGCAGAGATACAGGCTGGGGTCGGAGTGGCTGGAGAGCAGCCAGACAGAGAGGGATCTGGGGGTGCTGATTGATACCCGCCTGNCTCTCTTCTCTCAGGCAGCCAGCACCAGAACAAGAGGACACAGCCTCAAGTTACGCCAGGGGAAATTTAGGCTTGAGGTGAGGAGAAAGTTCTTCACTGAGAGAGTCATTGGCTACTGGAATGGGCTGCTCAGGGAGGTGGTGGAGTCGCCGTCCCTGGAGCTGTTCAAGGCAGGATTGGACGTGGCACTTGGTGCCATGGTCTAGCCTTGAGCTCTGTGGTGACGGGTTGGACTTGATGATCTGTGAGGACTGTTCCAACCTTGGTAATACTGTGATACCGTGAAGCCAGTTTTTATACAGATGGAGGTAGCACATTCAGTGCAGCAACAGTCATTCTGCCTGTGTTTTCACAGGACAGTCTGTAACAATGGACATTTCTCTTACAAAAGCTTGTAGGCCTTCCTTTAGAATGTTATTACTCTTCTGGCATTGGAGCAGCAAACTATGCCTCTTGACAGCACAATATTCCAGCATGGCTCACAATTCATCTAGAAATGAAATCTTTTAGATCTCTTTGATTTCTTCTATGATGAAATCAGGTCATTGTTTTTTATTGTAGTGTTTATTTTCTATCCTCCAGTGCTTGGATTTCCTTCATTCCAATGGAATCATTCACAGAGACATCAAAAGTTGCTTGCTTGGAATGGATGGGTCTGTCAAACTGGGTAGGTATTGGTTTGGGTAAATTCCTTCCAGAAAGATTTACAATATAAAGCTTCACGTAAGTGAAGGCCGCTGCATGGAAATTGAGGGTGTAGTGATGTGACCAGTTCAGCATTCCCATGCCTACAGTACTGATTAACCAGTGCCTGGTTGCTTCTCCAGATAGATTGAACCAGATGTTCTCAGACCAAGATGTAGTGGGTGCTTGTTTTGCTTAGTGTCATAATTCTAACTGGCTTTAACAAGACTTGTCCTTCTTCTCAACTGGTTTTGGCCTTTTTGTTCCTTTCACCCCTGAGCAGAATAAAAGAGCAACATATTGTGGAACTCCCAACTGGATGGCACCAGAAATGGTGGAAGCAGAACCATACAGCCTCAAGATAGACATTTGGTCCCTTGGCATACCAACAATAGAGATGACTGAAGGAGAACCACAATGTGCCTATGAAATGTGTAACAGGGTAAGGTGAAAGTAAACACACACTATTGTGTTTATAACTGGTGCCTTATTTTGTCTCCCAGAAGACAGAATCTCAGTCTTATCAGCATGACTGAGGTCCACCAAAGTCTGTTACTGAAGTACACCTGCTTCACAGTATCATGGTATCACAGTATCACCAAGGTTGGAAGAGACCTCATAGATCAAGTCCAACCCATTACCACAGAACAGCTCCAGCTTCACACAGCATAACCTGCCTGCATTAACATGAGAACCTCAGAAGAGAAATGACACACAGCCAGTTCAGAAATGTGCTGTGCTTGAAATTCCTCCTCTGGTTATGAAGTCTCTTTGAGCTATCTCATGAATTGTCCACTGGCAAGTTTCTGCTATTGAGGAATTTTTAGGAAAAGCCTTTCATCCATATCTGCAGAAAAAAAGAGTCTTTTCAAACTCACAGCATTGCCCATGGCTAACTCACATCTCACCACAGGGATGGCTTTCCTCATTGTTTTGATTAGACCAGCACAAGTTTTTCTTGTAGCACCTAGATGAACCTCGTCTAGAAGTGCCATACTGCTTAAGAGGACATTTGCCAGCAGATGCTCTCTGCCAAGTTTATCTTTTCTTCATAATATGTTTGCATGTTCTACTTATGTATCTGTGTTCAAAGGTTCCAAATGTTTCTGTCTTTAGAAGCTAACAAGATTATTTGATCTGTTTACCATTTTTCATCCAGAAGACAGCAAACAGTCAGATGACATTTGTCTTATGAATGTCAGATGCGCTTTTGCTGATGTACTTCACGCTGTCTCAGCCAATGCAGTCGCCAATGAGGCAAGATAATAAAGTGCCTGGACTATAACTAACTAAGACAAGAAATTAACAGCCCTACACAAGAGGAAGCATTTTTAGACCTATTGATCACAAAAGCAAACAAAAACCATCAGGGATGTCAAAGTTGAAGGTGGCCTGGGCTGCAGCGACCATGCCCAAGTGCAGTTCACTGTCCTAAGGCAGTTGAAGCCAATGAGAGCTACAGTTAGGACTCTAAATTTCAAGAAGGCAAACTTTCAGCTTTTCAAGGAGTTAATTAATGGGACCCCATGGGAAGCAGCCTTCAGGGACAAGGGAGCAGAGCAAAGCTAAGCTGGCAGATCTTTAAGGATGCTCTTTGTAGGGCACAGAAGATCTCAGTCCCCACATGTAAGAAATCAGGCAAGGAGGGCAAGAGACCACCATGGCTGAGCCGTGACCTGCTAGTCAAACTAAAGGGCAAGATGAGGCTACACAGGAAATGGAAAAAGGGACTGGTGTCCTGGGAAAAGTACAGGAATGTTGCTCAGGTGTGTAGGAATGAGGTCAGGAAGGCCAAGGCACAGCTGTAACTGAACTTGGCAAGGGATGCTAAGGAAAACAAGAAAGGTTTTTACAGGTACATTAACCAGAAAAGGAAGATTGAAGAAAGCATTCCCACTGATGAGCAAAAGCAGGGAGGTAGTGTTAGTGGATAGGGAGAAGGGAAATGCTTTCAACAACTTTTTTGCCTCTGTCTTTACTGGCAACCCCTCTTGCCCATACAGCTGCAATCCAGCATGGAGGAGGTACACTTGGGCATGAACTTACAGAATGGGCATTGGAGGTTTTCTAATTGCTATTTCAGAAATCTTCCTACAAAAGCTTAACAGCTACAGGATTATTTTTAAACACTAAAATTGGCCATATTGTGTCTACACTCATGTCCATAGCTGTCCCAGTCTTGACAAGGATGAATGCCTCAATCTGCCAGCCTGGAATTGAATAGAGTGTTTCTTCATCCAAGGCCCTTAGAAACACACACCTCTGCAGCATGTCAAACACCTGGGGAAAGGCACAGCTCTGATCTGAATGGGATAGCTGTGCAGTTGCATAGCTGTCTTACATGTCATGCATAACATTTCTCATGCAGTCACATGAGTGATGTGCAAACACACAAACAGAGCCAAAAATCATATAGGACTATACTAGCATGAGAGCATCTCCTCAGCACTTCACATAGAAAGATTCAGATACTGTAGGGCTAAAGAAGAGAGTCTGTCTTCACCTTTCCCAGTACTAAATCTGTATCTATCTAGCACATGTAACAGAAAGGGTAGCATTTTAGATGGCAGTGATGTTCTGTGTGCAATAGTGAATTAGAGAGCATCTCAGAACTCTTCACCTCCTCACTCTTCCAAAGAAATGAAGATGCAGCACTGTTACTTAGCTGAAAGAACAACCAGGAGCACATTGGAGTGACTAAAGCAGACTGCATTTCTTAGGACAACACATTATTACAGGACATCAAAGCCAGGTGTTGAAAGTAAGCCTGAAAAAAAACACCACAAAACCAAAAAACAAACGTACAACAAACCCCATACAAGTTAAATGGTGCTGTGCTTCATCCATTGTGTTTCTTATCTGGAAGTTAAATGCCTTACAAGGATTAGATTGGGATACTGCTACATTCTAATAAAAGATGAAAAAGATGTGAAGAGGTCATTAGACTGTGTTTAACCCTCTTATTTTACCTCCACTCTTCTCTTTGAGTGGTGAGGCTTTGTTTCCAGTGTTGTAAATCTGACTTAGGCATTTATTCTTTTTTTTTTTTCACTGCTTCCACAGGCTTTGTTCACAGATAAGGAAATCTGCCTTCTATCCCAAACTGTCTCACTTCCTGACTTTTCTGTTTGAGCTAGTGACTCAGGGCAAGTTGTCTGCGTGTTTTAACTTTGCCTACAGCTTACTGCTAGTGCTGTCTAAGAAAAATAGTGGTTGAGTGGCTTGCACTGGAAGATCTTTACAAACGTAATAGATTGCAGATGAAGCATGGGGTCATTAAACTCAAGTGCTCACAGGCCCTGGAAAGGCTGCACTTGACCTGACTAAACTAAAAGATAACTCTGCCCTAAAGGTATAGTGTAGCTGATGAGAAGCAAAGTCCCGTATCAGGGAGAGGGAAAAAGAGAAAACCTGTTCAGTGAATGTGAAACAGAGTCTGGGATGAGGGGCAGGCATCTGTGCTACAGTAAGACCAATTTACAGATCTGGCATATTGCCATGCAAAGCCAACAGCTGAGATTACAGCAAGCTGCACCATTAGAGAAGGGCCACAAGGATGATCAGAGGGCTGAAGCACCTCTCCTATGAGGACAGGCTGAGAGAGTCGGGGTTGTTCAGTCTAGAGGGGAGAAGGCTCTGAGGAGACCTTATTGTGGCCTTCCAATATCTGAAGGGGGCTACAAGAAATCTGGTGAGGGACTTTTTAGAGAGCTGAGTAGTGATAGGACTGGGGAGAATGGATCAAAGCTAGAGGAGGTAAGATTTAGATTAGACATTAGGAAGAAGTTCCTCACTGTAAGAGTGGTGAGACACTGGAAGAGGTTGCCCAGGGAGGTAGTGGAAGCCTCAGTCTTGCATATTTTTAAGGCCAGGCTGGATGTGGCTCTGGGCAACCTGATCTGGTGGCGAGTGTTAGGGGGGTTGGAACTAGATGATCCTTGAAGTCCCTTCCAACTCTGGCAATTCTGTGATTACCAGGGACTATGAATTGTTCCAGCAGACACTCCGAAACATCTCCTGCCATGCAAATTCAAGGCACCAAGTGGCAAGGAAAATGTAAGGAAATGCTTAATATGTCAGGGAGTGACAATGAAGTAGATTGCAGTGTATCTGACAGCAGACAGTGAGGAGCAAATTAGTGCACTGACATGTGTGGTGTGTGTCTGTGTGGTACTGTGTCTTTACAGCTGCCATAATAAGCTTTCTTGTTCTACACAATACTTTGGCCAGAGCACTAACCACATGATGTGTTAATTCGAATGCTTTTTAATCACTCTCTACCTCCTCTGATACTCTTTTACTTCAAAAAAGCCTCTTACTGTTTTCCTCTTCAGTCAGATCTAATGCATTCTGCTCTGTCCATCAGAAACTGCTTTGCTGGGCCTTTCACCTAGCTCTTCACTGGGAAGCCTTCAGTGCAAGAAAAGATCAAAAAGAAATTCAACAGTCCTCATCTTCTTTGCCAGATTTGTTTGACATTCCGAATTACAGAAGAGTTCTAACAATGTAAGGGCTTTCACTGAATCTTGACTTCCAAACCCACTGTACACTGACAACCTTGCAGGACCGGGCTTTGGGAAGGGTGAAAAATCTCCATGTTCCTTCTATGGTTTCTCCTAGTGGCTCTTCTTTTCTCTGGAAGTGGATAGAGAAAGATAATTTACATATTGGAAACATATTCCTCGTTTCCAAAACATGGCCAGAGTGATGTCAAAAGGACATCACTTGCAGCTTAAACCATGGAGTTCACAACCTTATTTCTTTTCACTTTCCTTGTTTCTTCTTAATTACTTGGAAACATTTGAGCAAGTCCCTTTGAGCAGTTCTCCAAAAAGGGCAAGAAGGAAGACCCAAGAAACTACAGGCCAGTGAGCCTCACCTCTATCCCTGGAAAGATGATGGAAGAGCTTGTTCTGGACATCATCTCAAAACATGTGAAAGAAAAGGTTATCAGAAGTAGTGTGGGTTAACCAAGGAGGAGTCATGTCTGACTAATCTGATGGCCTTGTATGACTGTACATACAAGGATAGGTGAGGGGAGGGCAGTGGATGTTGTGCACCTTGACTTCAGCAAGGCTTTCAACACCTCTTAGGTAAGCTTAGGAGGTGTGGGTTAGATGAATGGACAGTGGGTTGGATTAAAAACTGGCTGAAAGTTGTGGTCAGTGGCACAGTTGGAGAGCCACAGGAAGTGGTGTCCCATAGAGGTCAGTACTGGATCCAGTCTTACTCAGCAATTCCATGTATGAAGGGATAGAGTGTGCCCTCAGGAAGTTTGCTGATGACAAAAAACTGGGAGGGGTGGCTGAGACAGCACAAGGTTATGCTGTTGTCCAGAGTGACCTAGACAGGCTGGAGAGTTGGGCAGAGAATAACCATAGAAATCACAGAAATATCCAGGTTGGAAAAG
>WAAF01001349.1:333905-370183 GCA_013400475.1 Tricholaema leucomelas | reverse complement strand
AGGGGTGGTTGAGAGCCCCTCCTGGGGACTCAGGTTTCTGGGAGGGGAGTTGTGTTTCTGCATTACCTTTTTCCCTTGTCTATTCCTGTCTATAACTGTATGTACTGTAAATATCTGCTTGTGAATTGTGCCAGCTGTAAATATAAGCTTCATTCAAATTTCCAGAGCTGGCTGAGTCTAGTCTGGGTGATTTCTAAAGTGTGGGGGGCAGGGAACACCCAAACCATCACAACAGCCTTAGAAACAATAAAAAGCAGGACTAGGAAAGAGAGACAAGATGAGACCACAAAAATGGCAACATGGAAGGAGACAGTCACTGGATTGGGAATTCAAGAGGAGGATGATAAGAAATGACTGAACCAAGGTGAAGAAACCCTACTCTCTCAGGGCTTGGGAGTACCCAGGTAGAAGATGTCAAGTGTGATGTGGAAAGGATATAATTTGTGGAACCTGTTGTTGCAAGGTGTTAGACATCTTGAAGCATAAATCAGCTTCAGTTCAGACTGGATAAATTTGGAAGGTATTGTCTCAGCAATGGTCCAGATGCAGCCTCAAACCACTGAAGCTGGTTGCAAGCACTCAAGAGCAGATCATCCTTACCTTGTGTCGCTTCTCTCACGCTTCAACGCTTGTTACTGGTTACTCTCTGAGACAGGATGTAAGCCAAGAGAGACTCTGGCCACAGCTGTTCCCAAGTTTAAACGTGGCACAGAAATCCCTGAACTCTTGCCAGTACAAATGGCTTAACAGTGTATGTGTAAGGAAGGGCAACCAGGCAGCACCGCAGAAAGATGGTCACAACCTCCCTTCAATTTCAAGGGAGTACAAATAAATCACCATCTAATTACTCCCCTGCTGTTGGTGGTGTCCAGAGGGGTTAAAAAAGCAAGATGGGCCATGAATCTGAGATTGATTTTCCACAAAACAACAGTGTACAGCAGCTTCTACAGGCTCTTAGCAAAAGGAACTGGCTTTGCTCTTTGAAATGAGAGCAAAGAGCACAAAGCTCCAACCCCTAGATCCAAACTGTGATCTTTCACAGATGCAAGGCAGCATTATGGCTTTCTGGATTTTCCTCCTCATTGCACATATTTCCAAGTTAATTTTCTAATCATCTGTTTGATGTAAACTCCAGGACAAAAAACAACACACAAAACCCAAAGGCAGAAGGTCAACACTGCATAAGAAATCTCACTTCTCTTGTTTTTGCCTGCTGATGCTATTAATGTGCCATGGCTTTCATAGGAATGGCTCATTAAGTAATAAAACATTATTTCTCCCAGAGGAGGAAGTTTTAGGAGTGCCATCAGGGCAGCAAGGGCCACAGCTGGACATGTAGAGCTGGGTGCAGCATTCACATCTTAGAATCATAGAATCAACCAGGTTGGAAGAGACCTCCAAGATCATCCAGGCCAACCTAGCACCCAGCCCTATCCAGTCAACCAGACCACGGTACTAAGTGCCTCATCCAGGCTTTGCTTGAACACTCCAGGGATGGTGATTCCACCACCTCCCTGGGCAGCCCATTCCAATGCCAATCACTCTGTGAAGAAATGGAATTCACTCCCAGGAACTTTGCAGGGCTGTGCAACAACAAGCAGCAGCTTAGTGTCTGAGGTGTGAGAGCAGAGCTTGCTGCCATTACAAGGCAAGCAGAAAGGCAGAAGAAATGCATTGCAGGTGACAAGCCTTAGAAAGGTTTGTTGAACAATGTTTCTTGGGGTCCCTTCAAAACCTCCTGCAAGCCCTTTGTTAGTTTTGCCTGTGCTGAGAACAAACCAAGCCACAGGAGCAGAGTGAGCATTAACAGGAATAAAACCTGCACCTAGGCTAGACAGTACTAAATACCTATTGCCTTTCCTTTGGCACAGATGCGAAAAAAAGAATCATAGAAGCAGTCACAGCTGGAAGGGACCACAAGGATCAGCCACTTCCAACCCCCCTGCCATGCCCAGAGACACCCTACCCTACAGCAGGCTGCCCACAGCCTCAGCCAGCCTGGCCTTAAACACCTCCAGCCATGGGGCCTCAACCACCTCCCTGGGCAACCCATTCCAGCCTCTCACCACTCTCATGCTCAACAACTTCCTCCTCATGCCCAGTCTGACTCTCCTCACCTCCAGCTTTGCTCCATTCCCCCCAGTCCTGTCATTACCTGACAGCCTAAAAAGTCCCTCCTCAGCTTTTTGGTAAATATTTATTGCCTTTCCTTCTTGCACATTGTGGAAATAGATGCAAAACAAAGGGACACAATTTCAAGCTGCATCTTAACTTCCAGACTTAATAGAATCAGCCAGGTTGGAAGAGACCTCCAAGATCATCCAGTCCAACCTAGCACCCAGGCCTATCCAGTCAACTAAAGCTGTGGCAGGGGAGCTATAGGCTGGATGTTAGGAGGAAGTTCTTCCCAGAGAGAGTGATTGGCATTGGAATGGGCTGCCCAGGGAGGTGGTGGAGTCTCTGTGCCTGGAGGTGCTGAAGCCAAGCCTGGCTGGGGCACTTAGTGCCATGGTCTGGTTGATTGGCCAGGGCTGGGTGCTAGGTTGGACTGGCTGAGCTTGGAGGTCTCTTCCAACCTGTTTGATTCTATGATTCTATAAAAAAGACGTTCAGTGACTTCTGAGAAGTGAGCCCAAATCAGCTCATCTGCTCCTGCACACCAGCAGAATCAGCAAAACAGATCCTATTTACCTTCTTAGTGGTGTAAAAACCTCTGTCCATCCAGGACAGACCTAAGATAGTGCATTCTGACAGCCCTGCTCCGCTCTGCACATGCCACTGCTGCCAGGGCTCAGCAGCCCTCCATGCTGGCAACAGCAGATCCCTCTGTGCCAGGCAAGGCAATGCAGCAACAAGTGGCCCTCTGAACCACTGAGATGAATGCTACTCACTCCTTAAGCACTGCAAAGACACAGTAGTTATTACTACCTTGTTAGGAAGCCAACATTTTAATAGTCTCTTGTCCAAAGCCCAACCATCAGCTCTTCTTCTCATGTGATGAGAACCTATTTTTGTGCCTTCACTCAACTGCTTCCAAGGAAGCCTGTTAGATTCTCTCAGACCTCTTCCAACAATCACACACTCACAGAACTGTTTCATCTCTTGTCATGCTGCCAGAAGCATGCAAATGCTACAAAAAGCCATGCAGAAGCAGCACAACTGCACTTAGAATCACAGAATGGTTTAGGTTGGAAGGGACCTCAAGGATCATCCAGCTCCAACCCCCTGCCATAGGCAGGGACACCTCCCACTAGAGCAGGCTGCTCAAGGCCTCATCCAGCCTGGCCTTAAACACCTCCAGGGAGGAAGCATCCACAACCTCCCTGGGCAACCTGTGCCAATGCCTTACCACCCTCACTGTAAAGAACTTCCTCCTAACTTAGTTGTTGGCTCTTCTTATTCTCCCCCCAGATGAAAGGCAAGTTCCAACATCCAGCTAAAAAACCCCAACCAACCAGCACCAATTGCAATATATAAGGAAGAGGCTTCAGACCAATTGGTGTCCCAAAGTTTGGCTCCAACTATCCAGAAATTGGACTGATCTCAGTCTGGCTTCCACAGGGATGGATGGAAGGTGGGGTTGATGTGTGTGGTCACTTTCAAGCCATCAGTTCCCCTTGGTATCCCAAGTGGCTGTGTCCTGCTGGCTCGTACCTCGCTGGGTGACAGAGGAACAAGTGGATCTTCTGAAGCATTAGGCAGGAAACTAATCCAGATCACTTTGCCCAATGAACTCAGGTTTTCAGCACCAGCATCATCAGGGTGGCAGAGCTCATGCAAACCCCACAAAAAACAGGCTGAGGAGGAAGAGTCTTTTTTTCTTGAGTGGGCCACTCTCATTAAAAGTGAGTTCTGAACTGCCAATAGGGTAGAAAGGGTAAAGAAAGACCATTGGGGAACAAGAACTTTGCTCCCAAGACATGGGATGCTTCCTCAAAGCAAGAGAAGGTGGAGAGACACGACAGGCTGGATTTCAATTGTTCAAGGTGCATTTCTGTTCATAAATGAATGGTTGAAGCTCACAGCATGCTGCCAGGGGCCACCAGGCAAGAATGTGATGTGCATCACAGCAAGCAAAGAGAAAGAAACCTGAGGCAGGAGCTGGTGATGCAGAAACCAAGGAGGTCTCTGGGCTGGAGAGAAGGAAGGTTGAAGTTTAAGAGGGACAGGGATCTGCTTGAAAGAGTCCAAGGGAAGGCTACAAGGATGATTAGAGCACTGGAGCACTGCCTGATGAGGAGAGGCTGAGGGACCTGGGGCTGCTTAGTCTGGAGAAGACTGAGAGGGGATTTAATCAATGTTTATAAGTACCTGAGGGCTGGGGGTGAGGACGAAGGCCAACGGGTGGAAGTTGAGGCATAGGAGGTTCCATATGAACCTGAGGAAGAATTTTATCACTGTGAGGGTGAGAAAGCACTGAAACAGGCTGCACAGAGAGCTTGTGGAGTCTGCCTCTCTGGAAGAACCGTCTGGATGTGTTCTAGGGTGATCTGCTCTGGCAGGGGGGCTGGACCAGATGAGCTTTTGAGGTCACTTCCAGCCCCTGACATTCTATGATTCCATGACAGGCTCTGCTCACTTGCTCTTTGGGCTGCTTAGTCTGGAGAAGACTGGGAGGGGATTTAATCAATGTCTATAAATATCTGAGGGCTGGGGGTCAGGAGTGGGGGGACAGGCTCTGCTCACTGCTCCCTGGGATAGGACAAGCAGCAATGGATGGAAGCTGCAGCACAGCAGGTTCCAGCTCAACACAAGGGGGAACTTCTTTACTGTAAGGGTCACAGAGCCCTGGCACAGGCTGCCCAGAGAGGTTGTGGAGTCTCTTTATCTGGAGACTTTCAAGACCTGTCTGGATGCATTCCTTTGATCTGAGCTAGACAGGATGGTCCTGCTCTGGCAGGGGGGGCTGGACTCGATCTCTTTGAGTCCCTTCACAACCCCTAACATCCTGTGATCCTGTGAAGACACTGGGAAGGGACCACACACTCACAAAGGTCTCCAGGTAGCACTGGTACCAGCAGGTGAGATGGGTGGGTGCAGTTTCAAGAGCTCACAAGAGGCCTCTGCAAACAGTGGCACCTGCCAGACGGTGGAAGCTGCTGCTCTGTTTCCATGCACACTCTGCCCACTGTCCCCTAATGCAGTTTAGGTTGTTGGGTGGTTCCCCCCAACCCCGCTCCACGTCTGAAACAACTCCAGTTGGTTTTAAAAAGCCACTTGCTTTTTGTGGAAACATGAAAGCTCTCCATTATTCAGCACTTATTCCACATGGATGAAGGTCAGAGGCCTCCTTAAAGAGCTTTCCTGCAGTGTGCAACATTAATAGCTGCACCACCAGAAAATTAATTGCATTTTCCTAGATCTTACTTTTGCTGCTGAACAAAGCGAGTGGGATGGGAAGGAAGAGCAGCAGCAATTCCTTGCATGACTCTAAAGGAATTAACCTCAAGGCACTGGGGCTGAACCCCAGGGATCATTTCTACCCTTTCCTTCCAGGGCATGCAAAGGGCTCTGGTGTAAGCTGGTCAGCACCAAAGCCCAGAGTCCTGCTATAGGACACAGAATCAAGCAGGTTGGAAGAGACCTCCAAGCTCATCCAGTCCAACCTAGCACCCAGCCCTATCCAGTCAATCAGACCATGGCACTAAGTGCCCCAGCTCTTGAACACATCAAGCAAGGTGTCTTTGTGTGCAGTTGCATTGTGTTAATATTGGACCTGATGCTGGAACCTCTTGGAAAATGCTTTAATCAATGGTCTAAGAGATAATCAATAGTAACAGTCAGCTGTGATGATCTTAAAAGTCTTTTCCAACCAAAATGATGTTGTGATTCATAGAATCAACCAGGTTGGAAGGGACCTCCAAGATCATCCAGTCCAACCTAGCACCCAGCCCTATTCAGTCAACCATGGTACTAAGTGCCTCATCAAGTCTTGTCTTGAACACATCCAGAGATGGGGACTCCACCACCTCCCTGGGCAGCCCATTCCAATGCCAATCACTCTCTCTAGGAAGAACTCCCTCCTAACATCCAGCCTAGACCTCCTCTAGCACAACTTGAGACTGGGCTCTTCCAGGAGTGGCATTCACAACAAATAGTTTTCCAGGAAGTCTTAAACCCCTTTAGAAGCTTAATAAGGTGATTTGCTAGGGAAAAAGGTACTTTAGTCATCAGGAGAAAAATAAACTAACAAAAAAAAACAACCAGACAAGCCCACAAAACTCAAACTATGTCCTTAAAGGAAGGAGAAATGGGAGGGAAGAAGAAAAGAATAAACTGCTGTGAATGGTATCAGCTCCCTCTTCTCTCGCTGGGGAAAATCATCACTTTCATCATATTCCCAGTGTCAAGGGCTGGGTCTCAACAGCAGCATCTCTGCTGGAAATACACAGGGCTTCAAAACTAAAAGAGGAAAAAGATAGGGCTGACCATCATACCCACCCCTTGGTAGCTCTCACTGCAACAGTTGCAGCAGTCAGAGGCCTCCAGCAGCAAGTTTAACAAACCTTTGAAGATACAACCCACGCTCATGATGACAGATCCAGGCCATATAGATGGTCCCAGGGTCAGCTCCCCCAGAGCACCATCCAAAGCTATGACCTGGCCCTGAGGCTCTGCCTCTGCTTTATCTAAAGCTTGGCCTTAACACTAGAGTTCAGAAGCCAAAATTCCCCCATGCACAGTCATAGAATTGTCAGGGCTGAAAGGGACAAAAAGGTTCTTGCCCCAAGCTGCTGCTCCTCTCCCTTCACCAGGGGTCATCTAGCAAAACCACTTAGTGCAACTACCCCCAACCCAGTTCTGCCAAAACAATCCAGATCAACTTGTGGTTGTGGCTGCTCCCTCCCTGGAGGTATTCAAGGCCAGGTTGGATGAGGATTTGAGTGATCTGTTCTAGTGGGAGGTGTCCCTGCCTATGGAGGGGAGTTGAAACTGGATGAGCTTTGAGGTCCCTTCCAACCTAAACCATTCTACAATTCAAATTTCAATCCTTTGAACAATTTATCTTCTGAACCTGGATCTTTTGGACAGGACAGGGCCTGGTGATATAAGCAGCTCTGCTGGGAGTCATGGTCAAATGTGACAACCCTCATCAGCCACCCACAAAGCAGCAAAAAGTAGTCAACCCTTAGGAGAACCCATCTGGGAAGGCAATAAAGCCACTGAAGGGCTCTGAGGATAAATGCAAACTCACTCTGGGTGGAAAAGGAGAGAGTTTGGCAGCAAGGAGATGCAAAGGCCGAGTGCAGGGTTCTACACTTTGGCCACAACAAGCCCAAGCAGTGCTACAGGCTGGGGACAGAGTGGCTGAGAGCAGCCAGACAGAGAGGGAGCTGGAGGTGCTGGTAGAGAGTAGCTGAAGATGAGGCAGCAGTGTGCCCAGGTGGGCAGCAGAGCCAATGGCATCCTGGGCTGGATCAGGAGCAGTGTGGCCAGCAGGACAAGGGAGGTTCTTCTGCCCTTGTGCTCAGCACTGCTCAGGCCACAGCTTGAGTGCTTTGTCCAGTTCTGGGCTCCTCAATTGCAGAGAGATGTTGAGGTGCTGGAATGTGTCCAGAGAAGGGCAGCAAGGCTGGGGAGGGGCCTGGAGCACAGCCCTGTGAGGAGAGGCTGAGGGAGCTGGGGGTGTGCAGCCTGCAGAAGAGGAGGCTCAGGGCAGACCTCATTGCTGTCTGCAGCTACCTGAAGGGAGACTGTAGCCAGGTGGGGTTGGGCTCTTCTGCCAAACCAGCCAGCTACAGAACAAGGGGACACAGCCTCAAGTTGTGCCAGGGGAGGTCTAGGCTGGATGTTAGGAGGAAGTTTTTGGCAGAGAGAGTGATTGGCATTGGAATGGGCTGCCCAGGGAGGTGGTGGAGTCCTTCAATCAAAGCCTAGCTGGGGCACTTAGTGCCATGGTCTGGTTGATTGGCCAGGGCTGGGTGCTAGGTTGGACTGGATGAGTTTGGAGGTCTCCTCCAACCTGGCTGATTCTGTGATTCTATGGAATCGAAGAATGCTGGGGCAAGGGAGCGTAAAATGAAGTGGGAGGATAAAGCAGTGCTGTGACCTGCCTTACTACTAGGAGTAAAGAAAGAGCAGCAAAGAAAGTCAACACCAGTGCCCTGCTTTCTGCTGTCCTGACCTACCCCTGCCTAAGTCACCAGCACCAGATGGTACAAACAACCCAGAGGCGATTTGCCATCGTGGTGTAGAAGTCATAGGCCATTTAGAAGCCCTGGAATTAAGCTGATTTTTACAACTCCACAACAAGCACAGAAGGAAAACAAAAAGTCAGAGAGGTTAAAAGTTAGGATCTCCCTTAGTGCTGGAGACACAGCTTGCTTTTAGCTGTGCTACACAGCTCAAAGCTGAAAGCTTAAGCCACGGTATTAAGGTTCACACAGCTGAGAAGATATTGGCATTTGGGTAGACATCAGCAGTTCTTTCAAGCAAGCTACAGATACCAAGGGGTGGAAAGTCAGAAGCATTTCAACTGTGCAAAATGTGACCTGCCAAGATGCTTATTCTTTTGTACAGGATGCTCTACACAGACTGTAGTTACTGGGCTGCTTGCAGCTGAGAAACAGGCATCCCCCTTCCTGTAGGGAGCCTACAGGAGGGCTGGGGAGGGATCATTGACAAGGTTTTGTCATTACAAGACAAGGAGGAATGGGTTTAAACTGGCAGAGAGTAGGTTGGAACTGGGTGCTTGGAAGAAGTTCTTCACAGTGAGGGTGGTGAGATGGTGGCACAGGTTGCCCAGGGAGGTTGTGGAGCACAGAATCACAGAACGTGATCTTCAATCTTCAATCACATTCTTTGATTCTGTGCTCCACAGCCTCCCTGAAGGTGTTCAGGACCAGGTTGGATGAGGCCTTGAGCAACTTCTAGTGGGATGTGTCCTTGCCTATGGTGGAGAGTTAGAACTGGATGAGCTTTGAGGTCCCTAACAACCTAAACTATGATTCTCTACACTGAGTTTTTGCTCCAGGTATGCTGGTGCTCCTGGCTTCTGCTCATTCCAGCCTGGTTCCCCTGGCTTCTGCTCACTCCAGCCTGGTTCCCCAAAGGGCATTTGGGGCTTGAAGAGCTTCCAGAAGACCTGACACTGTGAAATAACAGGAAAATGTCTCTGAGCACAAACTGGGTGATGAAAACATCTTACTCTCACCAAATAGAAACCAGAGGCAGCACTCAACCACGTATCGCCCACTGAATGATCAGCTCCTGTTTTCAGACAATCTTTTCACAGTCTCACAGTATCACCAAGGTTGGAAGAGACCTCACAGATCATCAAGTCCAACCCTTCACCACAGAGCTCAAGGCTAGACCATGGCACCAAGTGCCACGTCCAATCCTGCCTTGAACAGCTCCAGGGACGGCGACTCCACCACCTCCCTGGGCAGCCCATTCCAGTGTCCAATGACTCTCTCACTGAAGAACTTTCTCCTCACCTCGAGCCTAAACTTCCCCTGGCGCAGCTTGAGGCTGTGTCCTCTTGTTCTGGTGCTGGCTGCCTGAGAGAAGACAGCAACCTTCTCCTGGCTACAACCACCCCTCAGGTAGTTGTAGACAGCAATAAGGTCTGCCCTGAGCCTCCTCTTCTCCAGGCTAACCAATCCCAGCTCCCTCAGCCTCTCCTCGTAGGGCTGTGCTCGAGGCCTCTCCCCAGCCTCGTTGCCCTTCTCTGGACACGCTCAAGCATCTCAATGTCCCTTCTAAACTGGGGGGCCCAGAACTGGACACAGTACTCAAGGTGTGGTCTAAGCAGTGCAGAGTACAGGGGCAGAATGACCTCCCTGCTCCTGCTGGCCACACCATTCCTGATGCAGGCCAGGATGCCATTGGCTCTCTTGGCCACCTGGGCACACTGCTGGCTCATGTTCAGGCGGGTATCGATCAGCACCCCCAGATCCCTCTCTGTCTGGCTGCTCTCCAGCCACTCCAACCCCAGCCTGTATCTCTGCATGGGGTTGTTGTGGCCAAAGTGCAGCACCCTGCACTTGGAGCTATTGAATGCCATCCCCTTGGACTCTGCCCATCTGTCCAGGCGGTATGTGTGCTCCCTAGAAAGGGCTTCTCGCTTCTCCAACAGGCAAATGGAGGCAGCAGGATGGCAGAAGGGCAGCCCAGGACATGCTGCCCACTGTGGAGCTCCCAGCAGGAGTGCTGCCAGTTCCCACGGCCGTCGAGATCGCTGTCTGCAGCAGCTTCGCTTTAAAGACCCAGGCAAGCTGTGACTCTGGAGGCCAGGGCTGCCCAACTGAGGCTCCTTTTAAGCTCAATGAAAATAACAAGCTTTTCAGCTGCTGCCCAAATATTAAATGGCACTTTCATGCTAATTTTCAAGCTTGCACACAACCATTTGTTTTTTCAGAGAATGCTCCAGAAAGCCTCTTGCCTTCTGCACAGAGAGGCAGAGCCAAGATCAAGAAAACAATCCAGCACAACTGCTGAAAGCTGATTTTACTCCCTCTGAAATTATGGTATCTGTGATTTTTGTTGCTATAAAAAGTTAGGTGAAACTTGGGAAAATGAGAGCTTTCATAAAAAGTTAATAATATATTGTCAGGACTTCTGCTATACCAAACCCTCCTAAAGGCACTCCTCTGTTATAGAGATTAATATCCCAGTTAAGCATTTTAATTGCTAGATTGATTTTTTTGCAAGGGTTGGAGGTTGTTTTTTTTAGGTGTTGTGGTTAGGGTTTTTTTTGGGGGGGGTTGTTTATTTGCTTTGATTTTGGCTTTTCTTTTTTGGTTGATTGGGTGGTTTTGGTTGGTTGGTTGAGGGTTTGGTGATGTGGGGTTTTGTTTGGTTCACAGAATCAGTCAGGGTTGGAAGGGACCACAAGGATCAGCCAGTTCTAACCCCCCTGCCATGCCCAGGGACACCCTGCCCTAGAGCAGGCTGCCCACAGCCTCGTCTTAAACACCTCCAGGGATGGGGCCTCAACCACCTCCTTGGGCAACCCATTCTAGGGTATCACCACTCTCATGGTGAAGAACTTCATCTGTAATTCCTTTTTCTTCTTCCTCAAATGTTATTTAGAGCTCTGCTCCTAGGCTACACAGTAATAAATACTTATTGCCTTTCCTTTTTGCACATTGTGGAAACAGATGCAAAAAAGAATCACAGAATCAGTCAGGGTTGGAAAGGAGCACAAGGATCATCCAGTTCCAAACTCCCTGCCATGGGCAGGGACACCCTACCCTAGATCAGGCTGGCCACCGCCTCATCCAGCCTGGCCTTAAACACCTCCAGGGATGGAGCCTCAACCACCTTCCTGGGCAACCCATTCCAGGCTCTCACCACTCTCATGCTCAACAACTTCCTCCCCACATCCAGTCTGAACCTATGCACCTCCAGCTTTGCTCCATTCCCCCTAGTCCTGTCACTACCTGTTTCTTGTTTTCTTTTGTTGCTCTTCCTCCCCCACTCTTCTCTTTCTTTTCTTCCTCTCCTAAATGAACTCTCTCCAATTTGGTGCTGAAAAACCCTGAAAGAGTGGAAAGCGAGAAGGGAGCCAACATATCCTGTTGAGGGTTTGATCATGTCCA
This sequence comes from Tricholaema leucomelas, assembly GCA_013400475.1. Lineage (NCBI taxonomy): Eukaryota > Metazoa > Chordata > Aves > Piciformes > Lybiidae > Tricholaema lacrymosa > Tricholaema leucomelas. The sequence continues at coordinate 358,640 of WAAF01001349.1, read as the reverse complement.
GCTGCAGAATAACTGCAGACAAACAGAAGGAAGGAACTCAAGCAACAGGCTCTTGGGTCCAGGGGATGTCAAAAGTCCAGGAGACATTTTCTTCCTCCTTGCCATGATTCCAGTCACCACAAAGTGCAGAAGATAAAGACACAAGCTCCTGCCTTATGTGCTGTGTACAGACACAAGTGCTAACATCACCACTGAAAATTAAGTTTTACATCAGCCTTGAAACAGGCCAGGGCCATAAGGCACTGACAAACCTTCACTTATTAACTTCATTTGCTCCCTGGAGAGCTAACATTGAAAATAAATAAATAAATCCATTTTAATTTCCATTAAAGTAACTTGGGAAAGAATAATTCTGATTTAACCTTGGGCATTCTTTATCTTTTTAATTCTGGGTTTGTTTTATTTTAAAGAGTCTACAACTTCCCCTGAAGGGAACCACTAAACTGAGTGTCTGGAAACGGAGATTTACTTACACCAGTTGCATGCAAGCAGGATTAGATCTTCATCATCATCTTCAGAGCATCCTAGGTGTATGCACAGCACTGCACAAACCAAGAGCTGTGCCAGCCAAATAACAGGTTGCCCAATCAAAAGGTTTTACATTAATTATGTTAATCCAGTAGAGACACAGGAGTGTGATTAAAGCAGCCTCTACTGCCTGGGATTTGGCTGTTACCCAGCAGTAATCCTGTACAATCTGTGTTTCAACCACGTGTGTGTGTTTAAGGGGGATGCTCCACACACCTACCTTCGACATTAAAGCCAAAGGCTTGAGTAGCTGATGGCATCCTTAGATGCAGGAGCAGTTCCTGGAGAGCAGCATCTCTAGAGATGAGCCCCAAGTCCCTCAGCAAAAGCTTCTGCAGAGCAGCTGGGCTCACCCTCACCTACTGAGTCCAAGGACATCAGGGACCTGAAGTTAGGTAGTAACTTTAATTAAACCCCAAAAGACTCTCTAAAGAAAAGCAAAAGCAGACACAAGAAACAAACTTTGGTGCTAAGCCATAACACTAAGCTGTTCCCTATGTACCTGATACAGTACAAAGCATCTTCCAGCAGGGGAGGAAGACTCAGACACATTTGAGGTTAGATTTGGACTCCTACTCAATGGTAAAAGATTGTCACCTTTGAATCTGCCATTTCTTCACCTGTAACACAACAGCTCTGAACACAACTGGCTGAAAAAGGTTGCTGAGTCACCTGGAGCAACACAGCCTAGGGCATCAGTGGACTCACAACCCACATCTCTACCAAATCACGTTTGTGGCAGGCAGAAAAGGAGAAGACCCTGCAGGCAACTGAAACCACTTTGTGCTACATAGGCAGGTGGCAACTAAGAAACCTTTAACTTCAGCTGGACACAGTAAGCCTCGATGGCCAGCACTGAGCCTTCTGACCTTCTTCCACTACCTTCCCACAAAGAGCCAGAGAGTACCAAGGGCAGAAAGCACAGATCCTGCAAAACTGGACCTGTGATTGCTTTGTGCTGCTTCCCCACCCAGCAGCACCAAGCAGAGTCAGCCCAGCAATGCCTGCACCAAGCAGACTGATCAGGGGGTGGCATGTGGAGTGACACAGCCTTGATTCTGTTCCCACAGCCAAAAGTTAGCTCAGCTTCTGACCTAGTTGGCAGCAGCCCCTCATGCTGCTGTGGGGACTGCTGATACAGGCTCCACTGCTATAACTGGAGCCCAGCTTAGTCATCTGCCCTGCCCCTGGCAGGCTGTCTCCCTTCCAGAGCCATTTCCCAGGAGGGAAAGATACCTACTGGCCCTGAGTCACTGTTAGCAGGCACAAGGAACTCTGCTTATTGTATCCACTGAGCAAGTCCTACCATTTGGTCCTGAACATCACCACTGGCAAACAGACAGCAGTTCTGTGCTACCTAGCACAGCTCCAGAGAAGCTGGCAGGAAAAACAATGCCTCATCTACTGAAGTTGAACTTGTGGCAGTGCTAGTATGGATTCCATCACACAGCAGCTGCATCTAGCACTGAAAGCTGTGAGGAGAAAGACCAGAGGCACAGCTTCTGAGATGTGAAATGGAAGAGGCCCACTCCTAAACATCACATCCCCTTTCTACACTCACACCTGACAGTGAATCATAGAATCATAGAATGGTTTAGGTTGGAAGGGACCTCAAGGATCATCCAGCTCCAACCCCCTGCCATAGGCAGGGACACCTCCCACTCTAAAATCAAATGGGATCATAGAATCAACCAGGTTGGAAGAGACCTCCAAGATCATCCAGTCCAACCTAGCACCCAGCCCTGTCCAGTCATCCAGACCATGACACTAAATGCCTCATCCAGTCTTTCCTTGAACACCTGCAGGCATGGTGACTCCACCACCTCCCTGGGCAGCCCATTCCAATGCCAATCACTCTCTCTGTGAAGAACTTCCTCCTAACATCCAGCCTATTCCTATTCCTCTCTCTTGCATCACTCTCAGAGCAAAAAAAATTCTCCAGGATGTTGTGGAAGAACCAAGCCATTGAGTATCCCAAGACTGAGGTCTCCATTCTTTTTCCTGCTTGAAGTGCTCTGTTGCCAAGCATCCTGGACAGAAAACTGAAGTAGCAACTTTAATGTATACACTCAGAGAAGATGAGAGGAGAATAATTCAAAGCTATTTCTAAATTGCCAGGCTCATTTGTGAGCTGGGATGCTATGCACAGAAAGGAATTTCTCTGTCTCTGGGACAGAAATCTGGCAGACAATGCAAAGACATGGAAGAATTGAAGAGCCAGTGCTTGGGAAGTGCAGAAAGTACAGATCACTGCTGCAGAAGTCCTGTTGGCAAAATGTTCTTTTACACTGTGGCAGTGCTGTGTTCAGTTCTGGGCCCCTCAATTTAGGAAGGACATTGAGATGCTTGAATGTGTCCAGAGAAGAGCAATGAGGCTGGGGAGAGGCCTCGAGCACAGCCCTACGAGGAGAGGCTGAGGGAGCTGGGATTGTTTAGCCTGGAGAAGAGGAGGCTCAGGGCAGACCTCATTGCTGTCTGCAGCTACCTGAGGGGTGGTTGTAGCCAGGAGGAGGTTGCTCTCTTCTCTCAGGCAGCCAGCACCAGAACAAGAGGACACAGCCTCAGGCTGCACCAGGGGAAGTTTAGGCTTGAGGTGAGGAGAAAGTTCTTCACTGAGAGAGTCATTGGACACTGGAATGGGCTGCCCAGGGAGGTGGTGGAGTCGCCATCCCTGGGGCTGTTCAAGGCAGGATTGGACGTGGCACTTGGTGCCATGGTCTAGCCTTGAGCTCTGTGCTAACGGCTTGGACTTGATGATCTGTGAGGTCTCTTCCAACCTTGGTGATACTGTGAGAAAGCTCAACTCATGCAAGCAAGGAAGAATATGAAAGTCTAACCCACACCACTGCAAACTTCATGGCAGATAACCACAGAATTCACCAGGCTGGAAAAGACCTCTGAGATCATCAAGTCCAACCTAACACCCAACCCTTCTAATTGACTAAGCCATGACATTAAGTGCCTCATCCAACCTCCAAGCTCTCTGCAAATGGTTAAATCCCAAACTTGTGGGATTGCTGTACCTGTCATTCCCAGACCCTCAGCTCAGAGCTGCTTTTTTGAGCTGCTGACAGCTGATTTGGTCAAGGTCTGCATTTTGTTTGAAAAGCTGAACATCCCCAGCATGAAAAGCAACAATGTTTGCCTTGGGTCAGCAAAACAGGGCAAATGCAGCTTTTCCTTTTCACCCTAACCCTGGAGGAGAAAGGGAAGATACAGCTCATAGCTCAGAGGGCCAAGTGCTCTCAAATGCAGCTTGTCCTTTTCACCCCAACCCTAGAGGAGAAAGGGGAGATGCAGCTCATGGCTCAGAGGGCCAAGTACTCTCAGCTACACTGCTGGGAACCAGCTTGCTTTGGAGGCTAACATCATCTGTCCCACATGACTACATGTCCTTTGAGGGCTGGATCTGGTGACAATGATAGCTTTGGGACCCTTCAGATGAGGAGCAGAGAGAATCCACTCTGTCTGCCCCACTGTCCTGGGTGCCAGGAAGGTGGAAGCTGACTCCCTTGTGCAGCAGACTGAGGGTCTGCAGGCACCAGCCCTTTCCTCTTGCCCCTTCACAGCACTTGTCCCTGAGCTACCACCCTGGGCAGCTTCTCCTTTGGTGAGTTTATTTATCCACCTTGTTTAAAGTTCACCAGATTAAGGGCTCCAACACCATGGATACAGACAATTCTGATGGCATCTGTGTGTCTGAGAGGGGACCTAGAGAGCTACCCACTGCCAGGGCAGACCTTGGCATGCTGATACCTGGGCAAGCCTCAAAGGGTAAGAACTGCCAGGTCATGGGGAGATGGTCCACACACTCTGCTGCTGCTGGGGTTCCTCTGCTTGGGGTCACTGTATCGTGGCTTAGTTCAGAGGGGTTTTCATGGAGACTCTACTGCAGGTTCTCCCTCTTGGCTCATTTTGTTTGAAAAGCTGAACATCCCCAGCATGAAAAGCAACAATGTTTGCCTTGGGTCAGCAAAACAGGGCAAATGCAGCTTTTCTTTTTCACCCTAACCCTGGAGGGGAGGGGGAGATGCAGCTCATGGCTCAGAGGCCCAAGTGCTCTCATCCATACTGCTGGGAACCAGCTTGCTTTGGAGGCTGTGTAACATCATCCAACTCACAGTTGGAGGTTTTCCAGTTAATCAGATGGACATATGGGGCATTAAAAAAATCCCAAACAACAAATCCAAAAACCCAAGAAGCATTTCCTTCCTTGGCTACCTCCAGTCCCAAGAATCCCTCCAAAACATGCCAGCTAAAAAGTAAACCAGCAGTCAGTGGTGCTCCTGAAATTCCAGACTATAGCTTCCCCCCTTCCTGATAAGCCTTTTATCCAAGGCAGGTTTTATCAGGACATTTCATCAGTGAGCTATGGGCAGAAGACAAATAACAAGGGGCTGGAGGCAGCAATTAGCATCTTCAGTAAACAGCAGGCTCTCTCTGGGAATAAGGCTCCAAGCACACACACTTCCCCTACTGCCACCACCCACACCCACCAACAAAACATGTTATTTATTCCCCAGAAAGGATCACAGGATGGCAGGGGATGGAAGGGACCTAAAGAGATCATCCAGTCCAACCCTCCTGCCAGAGCAGGACCACACAATCTAGCTCAGGGCACACAGGAACACAGCCAGACAGGCCTGGAAAGGCTCCAGAGAAGGAGACTCCACAGCCTCTCTGGGCAGCCTCTGCCACGGCTCTGGGACCCTTCCAGTCAAGAAGTTACCCTTTGTGTTGGGGTGGAACCTGCTGTGCTGCAGCTTCCATCCATTGCTGCTTGTCCTATCCTAGGGAGCAGTGAGCACAGCCTGTGCCCCACGCCTCACTCCCAGCCCTCAGATAGTTACAGACACTTATTAGATCCCCTCTCAGTCTTCTCTTCTCCAAGCTAAACAGTCCCAGGTCCTTCAGCCTCTCCTCATCAGGCAGTGCTCCAGTCCCCTCATCATCCTCATAGCTCTCCACTGGAGCTTCTCCAGCATATCCCTGTCCCTCTTCAACTGGGAAGCCCAGACCTGAAGGCAGTACTCAAGGTGAGGTTTCACCAGGGCAGAGTAGAGTGGGGAGGAGAACCTCCCTCCATCTGCTGGGCACACTCTTCTTAACACAGCCCAGGATCCCAAAGCTTACTTTGCAAACTATTTGTGTCCCCTGGTCTAGCAGCAGGCATGCAGCAACGTCCTGGAGAACTTGCCCAACAGTTTTGATGCAGAAAGGCAATACTGAGCCCAGATTCTATTTGGACACCTAATTCCCATGGTTAAAACAAAATACCCTGAATTTTAACAGAAAATAAAGAGCCTTTTGTTAATATATTTAATATAGATGTTAGAGAGTTAATATAGAGTTGTAGAGTTGAATAGAATAGAATCAACTAGGTTGGAAGAGACCTTAGTTGTAGACAGCAATGAGCTCTGCCCTGAGCCTCCTCTTCTCCAGGCTAAACAACCCCAGCCCCCTCAGCCTCTCCTCATAGGGTTTGTGTTCCAGGCCCCTCCCCAGCCTTGCTGCCCTTCTCTGGACACCTTCCAGCACCTCAACATCTCTCTTGAATTGAGGAGTTAATATAGATGGCTCAATGCATGTTTCTTCTGAAGCAGCTCAGCTCCCACCTTACCTCTAGTTGCCTCAACACCTCTGTGTCTGTATGTCTCCACCTTAACAGCTTTCTGCTCATCTTCCCACTTGACTTCTGCCAAGCTTATTCTTGCCTTTGCTGAAGGCAGCTTTCTCTCATGCAGATTTCCCAACTCCTTATCCCATCCTAAGTCACCCCCAACAGCTCCCTACTGCACTGTAGATTCAGTTTCAAATTGTATTCCTGGGCTTCAGTAAGCAGGAAGGACTTTCTCAAGCATATCTTTACCCAGTTCTACACCTCCTCACTTGTCCACACCTCCTTCTGCTCCTCTGGCTCAGCCCTAGAATTTACTGGTCCTCCAGGGCTAATAAAGCCCCAAACTTGCTGATTTTAAGGTAGAGGGCAAGTCTCATCTGTTTACTCAGACTTGGAACATCACAGGACAGCAAGACTAATTTATTCAGAAAGCTTTGCTTGAGCTGCTCCAATCTCCACATCACTGTGGTTTGAGGGGGGTGAAGAATGAGAGATCAGCTCAGGGAGCTCTACAGCTGGGAGCATGCATCCAGTTCTGGAGCCACTATTATAAGAGGGATGTGGAGATGCTGGAGTGTGTCCAGAGAAGGGCCATGAGGATGCTCAGGGGGCTGCAGCAGCTCTACTGTGAGGACAGACTGAAAGAGTTGGGGCTGTGCAGGCTGGAGAAGAGGAGGCTCCCAGGTGACCTTCTTGTGGCCTTCCAGGATCTGAAGGGGGCCTACAAAAAAGGCTGGGGAGGGACTTTTTAGGTTCTCAGGGAGTGACAGGACTGGGGGGAATGGAGCAAAGCTGGAGGTGGGGAGAGTCAGAAATTGGAGAGTCAGAAATTGTTCATCATGAGAGTGGTGAGAGGTTGGAATGGGTTGCCCAGGGAGGTGGTTGAGGCCCCATGGCTGGAGGTGTTTCAGGCCAGGCTGGCTGAGGCTGTGGGCAGCCTGCTCTAGGGTAGGGTGTCCCTGGGCATAGCAGGGGGGTTGGAACTGGCTGATCCTTGTGGTCCCTTCCAACCCTGACTGATTCTATGATCTATACAGTAACTCTGCAGAGCAGCACAGCTTTGTTTTCAGTTCCCTTGTTTATCTGACTTCAAAAGGTTTATGCATCAACAAAACCCACTTAAGACTACCTTTTCACCCTGCCCTAATCTTTGCCAGCTACACCTATCTGTGCTTTATCCTCTCCAGCCCAGGTCAATTTATTACTAGTCCAAGGAATTACCAGAGCAATCCTATCAGTGGTAGAATGTGGCACAGTCAAGGTGAGGGCATCTCTACCTGCAACAAGATTTTTCACAGGCAGATGCCACTTTGAAAGCTATCTTCACTCATGGGGAATGGTTTCGTGCTCACTTTACCACCTTCATAGCCTTAAAGGCAAAATCCTAAGCAAAATAATAGGCTTGGGAGGAAAAATCCACAACCTAACAAGGAGATAAGAAAGGTCACAAGGAACTGTGGAATTTGCAGGCTATAAGAATTAGCAATCTTTAAGGAACTGGACAGACATAGGGCACATGTCCCCTATGCTGCTGGCTCCTGGAAGCAGGCTGTGGGGCAGCATGGAGCTCGACTATGCACAGACAGTGTTGGTTTCAGTTTAATCATCCAACACTTAGAGACAAATTAAACAGTTTGCAGAGGTGGAACAGTCTAGAAGAGAAGGCAGGACCATTAACCCCTCTGACATTGAGTAGGGAGGGAGGTCTGCAGCCTTTGTTTTGCAGGAATGCAGTGAAATGTTTCAGGTTTCTGAGCAACTGCAGGGCAGTGGAGTCAATTCCTGGGGTTTATTTTCACCCTCCTGCTAACTTTGCTTTATAACCCTGCAGACATTGCTGGAGTAAAGGTATTTGTTTAACCCACGTTTAACTTGAGTTTTGCTGTTACCAGCAAATCCAGCCCTTCCAGGATGCTAGGCACCTAATGAGGTGAGACATCACAGAAGAGACCATGTTGTTATTTGATGTGTAATTGTTAGCAACACAGCAAGGGAAGCAAGGTTTGGAGAGACAAGAAGCACATTTTACCAGATCAGGTGCCAAGTGGAAAGCAAAAAGTAAATCCTCCAGTAGTCAGATTGGGCAGAGATGAAGATCATAGAATCAGCCAGGTTGGAAGAGACCTTTGAGCTCAGCCAGTCCAACCTAGCACCCATCCCTGGCCAATCAACCAGACCATGGCACTAAGTGCCTCATCCAGGCTTTGCTTCAACACCTCCAGGGACAGCGACTTCACCACCTCCCTGGGCAGCCCATTCCAATCCAAGCATGATCCACCAAGCATGAACATCTGTGTTCTCCAGATGCCTCAGCTGATCAAACAGAAAGTGTCATCTGTCCCTGCAAACCTCTGGCACCTGTGGAACTCTTCACAGCTTACACAGACCTACTGCAGATAGTTTATAGTTTCCTGCAGTGCTGCTTCTTGCAAAGCCTACAGTCCAGCCTGCTGGTGTAGCTGCAGGATCAGAACAGCAGCTTCTACAGAGGACATGGATGGCAAAGACCAAGAAATGCACCAAAACATCTTCACACTTGCACTGCATAAGGGAAGTTTTTATGTGGAGGGCTATCACTAAACACACACCTCACACACCAAAACCAATGAGTGCCTAAGATGAAGAGACAGCTAAGAGGCAACCCACAGCTGAGCACAGCAATGCTCAGTGCTTGAGATACCTTGACAGCATGGCCAGGGTACTTTGTAGCTCAGAATGTCAGGGGTTGGAAGGGACCCAAAGAGATCATCCAGTCCAACCCCCCTGCCAGAGCAGGACCAGACAATCTAGCTCAGGGCACACAGGAACACAGACAGATAGGCCTTGAAAGGCCCCAGATAAAGAGACTCCACAACCTCTCTGGGCAGCCTGTGCCAGGGCTCTGGAACCCTTACAGGCAAGAAGTTCCCCCTTGTGTTGAGCTGGAACCTGCTGTGCTGCAGCTTCCATCCATTGCTGCTTGTCCTATCCTAGGGAGCAGTGAGCAGAGCCTGTCCTCCTTCCCCTCCTCACCCCCAGCCCTCAGATATTTATAAACATTGATTAAATCCCCTCTCAGTCTTCTCCAGACTAAACAGCCCCAGGTCCCTCAGCCTCTCCTCACCAGGCAGTGCTCCAGTCCCCTCGTCATCCTCATAGCTCTCCACTGGAGCTCCTCCAGCAGATCCTTTTCCCTCTTCAAGTGGGGAGCCCAAAACTGAAGGCAGTACTCAAGATGGGGTCTCAGCAGTGCAGAGTAAAGGTGAAGGAGAACCTCCCTTGATCTGCTGAACACACTCTTCTTAATACACCCCAGGATCCCATTGGCCTTCTTGGCCACAGCTCTTAAATGCCACCACCCCTTTCATTTCTCTCCAAATGCAGCTTACAACTCTGCAGAGGGAAACCTTTCTCCAACTAGTAGTAGCCTTTTGATGATCAGTCTGAATGAATTAGAGTATCCATCTGTTGTTAGCTGATGACTAACAAGATACAAGTGGTCTTTCATCACAAGGGTAATTGGTCTCTGCAGTGATGACTAATACAGCAAAGTTGTCCCATTTGTCTGTCTTTTTTCTCCCTTTGGTAGTATTATTTCTTTCCAGCTCTAAGTATCACTGTCTTGTACAAACAGTTGCAGCAGGAATAGTTTGTCCAGCACTGAGGACAGGAATGTACAGAAAACCACAGGATAAAAAAAGGTAAGCAGAGGGAGCCAGCAGAGAACGAATTGGTGCACAGTGGGTCTTGCTCTTCTATCTGTTTGAACTCTTGAATCTCTGCTGCTGCTCTGATCTGCTGCCTCTGGCCAGAGCCTGCACCTTGTGATAGAGGTAACCTTGTTTAGCTGCAGTGAGCTGCTCTGAGGTATTAAGTCAAAGAGCAACGTGATGTCTTGTTAATATCCATCCCAGGAACTATTTCAATCCTCACATGTTCATTGGTTAATAAAAGGGCCAAATTTGCAAAGCCTGCTCCAGACAAAATCCCTATTACTGAAATCAAAAGGGGACTTAGTGAGAGCAGAACTCCCTCTAAGGAGAAGCCCAAGTACCTCATTAGAAGCACAGCTAATGAAACCACTGTACATCAGCAAAAGGAGAGCCAAAGAAAAGACTCTCCAAGTGCTTGCAAAAGAGCAAAGTTCAAAGGAGCAATTCAGGGACCAAGCCCAAACTTTGAGAAAGCAAAGCCAGAAGGATTTATCCAAAGCTGAATGGAAAGCTCCTAGACCAACCAAGCACAGGTCTTCTGCAGCCCTTTGTCTGTGGTCACTGCCAGCCTGCCCTTCCTCATAGAATAGAATCAGCCAGGTTGGAAGAGACCTCCAAGCTCATCCAGTCCAACCTAGCACCCAACCCTATCCAGTCAACCAGACCATGGCACTAAGTGTCCCAGCCAGGCTTGGCTTCAACACCTCCAGCCACAGAGACTCCACCACCTCCCTGGGCAGCCCATTCCAATGCCAATCACTCTCTCGGCCAACAATTTCCAGCCTAGACCTCCCCTGCCACAACTTGAGGCTGTGTCCCCTTGTTCTGTTGCTGGTTGCCTGGCAGCAGAGCCCAACCCCACCTGGCTACAATCTCCCTTCAGGTAGTTGTTGACAGCAATGAGCTCTGCCCTGAGCCTCCTCTTCTCCAGGCTAAACAACCCCAACTCCCTCAGCCTCTCCTCATAGGGTTTGTGCTCCAGGCCCCTCACCAGCCTTACTGCCCTTCTCTGGACACCTTCCAGCACCTCAACATCTCTCTTGAATTGAGGATCCCAGAACTGGACACAGCACTCAAGGTGTGGCCAAGAGGCTCATGCCAAGAGGGAAGGTCTGCAGCTTGCAGTGCTCCTCAGCCCATGGTGCAAACCCCTTCCTAGAGCTCTGCAGATCAGCTCCACACTGCCCATGTGAATGGAAAAGAAGAGATCAAAAGAGCCTTAAGTTTACCCCGAGGGTTCCCTGGTGTCCTGCAGATGACCAAGTACCAGCCAGCCACAGGTGGGGAGATGCAGCCAGGCTGGGCAGCATTCCCTGAAGCTCACAACATGACAGGCCTGGGGGGAATGGAACCAAGCTAGAAATGGGTAGATTCAGATTGGATGCTAGGAAGGTCTTCAGCATGAGGGTGGTGAGAGCCAGGAATGGGTTGCCCAGTGAGGTGGTGGAAGATTCATCCCTGGAGGTGTTTAAGGCCAGGCTGGATGAGGCTGTGGCCAGCCTGCTCTAGTGTGAGGTGTCCCTGCCCATGGCAGAGGGGTTGAAACTGGCTGATCCTTGTGGTCCCTCCCAACCCTGACTGATTCTATGAACAACCCAAAGGATTGCAGCTAAATCAGCAATGCTTACAGCAGGGGCTCCATGGAAAGATTTCTGAAGGTTTGGCAGTTGCAGCCTGCCAGTGCACACACAAGTTTTAACAGGACACTGACTAAAACTAATGTTGTACTTCTGGTAGCTGCTGCCCATACATTTGCTGATGCATTTAGTTTCTAGGTTCAGGGCTGGAAGGCCTTTACTCATCACAGCTCTGAATCTAGGGTAGGGTGTCCCTGCCCATGGCAGGGGCATTGGAAGTAGCTGATCCTTGTGGTGCCTTCCAACCCTGACTGATTCTATGATTTTAAGATCCACCAGAAAAGACCTGACAGAAGCAGGTTTTAAAGAAGAAAGAGAGTCCAGGAAAGCACAAGACTGGCAGAGCCTTAAGTGGGTGAGCTCAGAGAAGCCTGTTCCAGCAAGGAGGGCTAATGTGCATAAAGTGCCCATGCTGTTTGCAGACCACAAATGAGCACACGAGGAAGGAGTTCAGCCAAATGGGAAAGGCTGTGAGGAGTGAAAGAGATAAGCAGCCAGAATGGGTAGGGCTGTACAGACCTTTTAAGCTGTGCAGACCTCTAAAGACCTCCTAATCAATATCCATCAACAGACTGCCTCAAGAGGCTGGTGAGATACAACCTGTGTGCTATAAACAAACAATTATTCCACTTGTTGTGATTTGGAAATGCAGGTTCAAACCAACACTTAAGAAATCTGGAAGAGGTGAGACTGATCAAAACACATTCATCTTCTGCACAAGAGACTCTTCAGCAGAGACAAATCTAGCCAGAAGCAACTGGAAATCTAAGTGAATTTCTTGATGGAAGGGGAACAACAACCACCACCAAGCAGAGAGAGACACAAGCAAACAAAACATCCAGGCAGAATGAATGAAATACTCTACAGAAGAAGGGACAGAAGAAATTACCACCTCAACACATTTTTGTTTGTGTCCAGAGTCCTCACTGTCTTCACAGATCAAGCTATGTGTAGAAGAGAGGAGATTTCAAGCCTCACAGCAAAGTATCTGCAAAATTTGCTCTTTCAGCTCCAGAATATGACTGAGCCTGAGGGAGCTGGGGGTGTGCAGCCTGCAGAAGAGGAGGCTCAGGGCAGACCTCATTGCTGTCTACAACTACCTGAAGGGAGGTTGTGGCCAGGTGGGGTTGGTGTCTTCTGCCAGGCAACCAGCAACAGAACAAGGGGACACAGTCTCAAGCTGTGTAAGGGGAGGTCTAGGCTGGATGTTAGGAGGAAGTTGTTGGCAGAGAGAGTGATTGGCATTGGAATGGGCTGCCCAGGGAGGTGGTGGAGTCACCATCCCCGGAGATGTTTAAAAGGAGGCTGGCTGGGGCACTTAGTGCCATGGTCTGGTTGACTGGCTAGGGCTGGGTGCTAGGTTGGACTGGATGAGCTTGGATGTCTCTTCCAACCTGGTTGATTCTAGGATCCTCTCTCCTTATCGGGTGCCATGGACATGTGCACCTTCAGGTTCTCCAGGTGCTCTCTTCAGAACCCACAGCAGATGGTTTCCAAATTCACAGCTATTGCTTAGCTTATTGACATGAGCTCCCTAACAGAAATCCAAGTACTGTTTCTTTGCATTACCACACAAAAAATGTTGACTCCAGCTCTGATGATTTCAGCATCTTACGCTGATAACTCGCTATTAACTCACTGCCACACAAACTAACTCTCACATTCAATTCTTGTCAGCTGAGAAGATGCTTCTGCTTCTCCAGGAGACAATGGCTGCTGTCATTCTGACTGACGTAAGCTACCATAAGTGATTTTTTTCAAATGGACAAATTTATCCCTGGAGACAGCAAGATTCCAACCAGGGCAGGTCTGTCCTCCTCTGCAGTAAATCTTGAGTCCATGCTTAAAGCAAGCAAGAACGTGCCAAGAGTGAGAGTGAGCATTTCTCTGTCACCACAAAACAACAACTGCTTCCACTTGTTCAAGGCAAAATAACCCAATGCTGCTGCAAAGGTCAGAGACAGCAGGGACAGAGTCCTGTCCCTCTTATTGGGGTAGAGTCATAGAATCAGCCAGGTTGGAAGAGATCTCCAAGCTCATCCAGTGCAACCTAGCGCCCAGCCCTAGACAATCAACCAGACCATGGCACTAAGTGCCCCAGCCAAGCTTTGCTTCAACACCTCCATGGTCAGCAACTCCACTACCTCCCTGGGCAGCCCATTCCAATGCCAATCACTCTCTCTGGCAACAACTTCCTCCTAACATCCAGCCTATATCTCCCCTGGCACAGCTTGAGACTGTGTCCCCTTGTTCTGTTGCTGGTTGCCTGGGAGAAGAGACCATAGTGCCATCTGGGCAGAATCCTGCTGATTTCTCTTACACCAAGGGTAACACAGCTGGACCAACCATAAGATAAACCCAAATACACACTCAAGCGGCCAAGAGAAGCCTGGGAGATGAAACAGAAGCAAGCAGCTGAAGAGACACATCCAGCAGTGCTGAGTTTTCCATTTTCCTGTTCCTCTGCTCTGCCACAAAGCAGCCCAAGAACAGCTCTGGCCCGCAGCACTCATCTCCTTTGTCACTTACTCCTTGACTCAAGACTTGGCCCTTGTGGAATTTCCTTGAGGCTATTCTTCACATTCCAACAGTTCCTACAAGGCAGTGAGGAGTCTGAAATGGCAGGTCCTGAACATGTAGGGTGCCCCAAACACAGACAGCTCTGACAGACTTGAAGACAATCTCCAATGCATCAAAGATCAACACAGCATTCTTCTGAATGAGCCACACAAGCTGGCAGTGCTCCCTCCAACATCAATATCAATTTCCTCCATCAACAGGAGACAATAATAGCAACTTCCTCTATATAATGCAGCCCTTAATTGCTCCAGATCAAATAGTGGCTCCCAGAGACTTTTCATTCTGCTCTATAAGTAACCACATTGTAGACATGACCAAATAACTTTCATCAGCAAATGGTAAATGCTGCAGGAAGCTCAGAAGAAGCATATGGAGACTGTTAGTAACATTAATCTACCACATCACTGCACTTGCTCCAAAGACACAAAGCACTACTGAGAGCAGCATGGGCTCTCCAGTGACCACAAAACACTTGCAAGCTCTTGCTCACCCAAGAGGCAGCAAATCCATACAGCTATTGTCAGATCAAGGTTTATCCCCACCCCTGTATCAGCTCCATGATGCCCCTGATCCCCCTTCTAATGACAAAATCTTCATTGATTTCAATAGAACTCAGCAAGAGCCAGCAGAGAACAAGCTAAGGAGGGAAATGTCAAGTGAGTCATTAGTGGAGAGAGAAAGGAACTGTTCAGTAACCAGTCTTCAACTGCACCTGGGTCAGCGCAATCCCAGGCACAGCTCCAGGCTGGGTGGGGAATGGCTGAGAGCAGCCCTGAGGAGAAGGACCTGGAGGTCTGGGGTGCTGAAAAGCTCAACATGAGCCGGCAGTGTGCACATGCAGCCCAGACAGCAACCCTCTGCTGGGCTGCAGCAAGAGCAGTGTGGGCAGCAGGGCAAGGGAGGGGATTCTCCCCCTTTACTCTGCTCTCCTCAGACCCCACCTGCAGTACTGTGTGCAGTTCTGGAGCCCCCAACACAAGAAGGACATGGAACTGCTGGAGCCAGTCCAGAGGAGAGCCACGAAGATGCTGAGAGGGCTGCAGCAGCTCTGCTCTGAGGACAGGCTGAGAGAGTTGGGGCTCTGCAGCCTGGAGAAGAGAAGGCTTCCAGGAGACCTTAGAGTGGCTTTGCAGTATCTGAAGGGAGCCTACAGGAAGGCTGTGGAGGGACTATTGACAAGGTCTGGTAATGTCAGGACGAGGGGGAATGGGTTTAAGCTGGAGGAGGGGAGATTTAGACTGGATGTTAGGAGGGAGTTCTTTACAGTGAGGGTGGTAAGACACTGGCACAGGTTGCCCAGGGAGGTTGTGGATGCTTCCTCCCTGGAGGTGTTTAAGGCCAGGCTGGATGAGGCCTTGAGCAGCCTGCTCTAGTGGGAGGTGTCCCTGCCTATGGCAGGGGGTTGGAGCTGGATGATCCTTGAGGTCCCTTCCAACCTAAACCATTCTATGAATCCTTGAGGTCCCTTCCAACCTAAACCATTCTATGATTCTATGAACTCACTTTTCCTCCTTTGATAGAAGTGATACCACAAATTGAGGGAACCCTTTGACGTTAGAGAAGCTGCAGCAGAAATGAGCCTTGCAAAGCCTGCTCCACTGAGGAATTCTTCTACTCAAATGGTTCACTAATGCCAAAGGCCAATGACTACACAGGTAAAAATCAACCTGCTTGTTTGGAAACTTTTAGGTGGAGTTCAGATTTTAAGTACAAGAAGAAACATAGAATCAACCAGGTTGGAAGAGACCTCCAAGCTCATCCAGTCCAACCTGGCACCCAGTCCTAGCCAACCAACCAGACCATGGCACTAAGTGCCCCATCCAGGCTTTGCTTCAACACCTCCAGAAACAGCAACTCCACCACCTCCCTGAGCAGCCCATTCCAATGGCAGAAGAGAAGCAAGTAAGCCAAAAGATTATTTCCAATCTCAAACAGGTAAGGAGATGCCTTTTTTAATATAATTTGTGTCTGTTACTGTCAATGTTGCAAACTATTTTGAGCAGGACTCTGGAATTGGTTGCTCAAGGAGGTTCATAGATGCCTCCTTCCTCGGGGTATTTAAAGCCAGGTTGGATGAAGCCTTGTCTGGTTGAGAAGCCAGTCTGCTTGAGAGGCTTCCCTGCCCATGTCAGGGAGATTGGAATAGATGATCTCTGAGGTCCTTCCCACCCTAAGCCATTGCATGCTGAAATGGAAGGAGAATCTATTTCCCATGATGAGCAGAGGTAGGCACAGTCCTACTGTGCCTCTGTTACAACACAAATGTGCTCTCTTCCAAACACCCTTTGGTGTACACATCCACACATGCATCTTTATGATTTGATGTGCCCTCAATTACCTAACAGAGCCTTTGTTTTTCTTTTTCCCCTAGAGCTAATTACTACAGCAACAGAGTTTAGGTTTGGTAGCAACATATTGCAAGCAGCAAAAAAATCTGCTACTAGCTCAAGAAGCATGAAAGCACATGTCAGGAGCCCATGCCACAGAGTTATCTTCCTGTAATATCTCAGCCCTGTTCCTCTCATTAAGAAACTATGAAGCCTCACCTGCTTGACAGAGCATAAGCCTGAGCAACCTGGAGTACTGCATCCAGTTCTGGCACCTCCATTACAAGAAGGATGTGGAGATGCTGGAGTGTGTCCAGAGAAGGGCCACGAGGATGCTCAGAGGGCTGCAGCAGCTCTGCTGTGAGCACAGACTGAAAGAGTTGGGGCTGTTCAGCCTGCAGAAGAGGAGGCTCCCAGGTGACCTTCTTGAGGCCTTCCAGGATCTGAAGGGGGCTACAAAAAAGCTGGGGAGGGACTTTTTAGGCTATCAGAAAGTGACAAGACTAGGGGGAATGGAGCAAAGCTGGAGGTGCATAGGTTCAGACTGGATGTAGGGAGGAAGTTCAGCATAAGAGTGGTGAGAGCCTGGAATGGGTTGCCCAGGGAGGTGGTTGAGGCCCCATGGCTGGAGGTGTTTAAGGCCAGGCTGGATGAGGCTGTGGGCAGCCTGCTCTAGGGTAGGGTGTCCCTGGGCATGGCAGGTGGGTTGGAACTGATGATCCTTGTGGTCCCTTCCAACCCTGACTGATTCCATGATTCTAACCCCTGCTTTCAAAGGATGCAGAACACTGCCCACCACCCCCCTGTCACGGCAGAGAAGCCACAAGCAGCCAGGTTTGCTGAACTTCATGGTCAGAAGTGTGTTCTATTCCACAGATGCTGTCACTTGCACTAGAGGTTAACCTTCAATTCCATGTGGTTTCACAGCTAACACAAAAGGGAGGAGGGTGGGTGTGGGAGGGGAGGGTTGGTCTTGGCCTTTGGAGGTTTTTGTTTTGGTACTTTTTTTTTAAGCTAGAAGTCTTCCTCTATTGCCATTCCACTGTAAAAAGACTGGGTTAGATATTAATTTACTTCACTGAACTAAGAAGGAAATAAAAACCTCTTGGTGTACAGATTCATTTCTGTCTAATTCACTGCCTTGGGACAGAAGGAGGTTTTTACTGCAACAGGTGAACAATTACCAGTACTTAGCTGTCAGGTGAGAGACTTCTTCCCCTATGGCTACAACACAGCCTAAATACACCATATAGATGCATGTATATATTATACAGAAAAACTTCTTTGCTGCCAGGGTGGCAGAGCACTGGAACAGGCTGCCCGGAGAGGTTGTGGAGAGTCTTTCTGGAAGCCTTAAAACTCCTCATGGATGTGCTCCTGGCTGATATACTCTGTGTGATCCTGCTCTAACAAAGGGGTTGAACTGGATGATCTGCAGAGGTCCTTTCCAATCCCTACCATGAAGTGATGCTGTGATGTTCCTCTGCCCCTGTACTCAGCACGGGTAAGGCCACACTTTGAGTACTGTGCCCAGTTCTGGGTCACTCCATTTAAGAAAGATGTTGAGATGCTTGAAAGTGTCCAGAGAAGGGCACCAAGTCTGGTGAGAGGGCCTGGAACACAAACCCTATGAGGAGAGGCTGAGGGAGCTGGGGGTGTGCAGCCTGCAGAAGAGGAGGCTCAGGGCAGACCTCATTGTTGTCTACAACTACCTGAAGGGAGGTTGTAGCCAGGCAGGGTTGGGCTCTTCTGCCAGGCAAGCAGCAACAGAACAAGGGGACACAGTCACAAGTTGTGCCGGGAGAGGTCTAGGCTGGATGTTAGGAGGAAGTTGTTGGCAGAGAGAGTGATTGGCATTGGAATGGGCTGCCCAGGGAGGTGGTGGAATCCCCATCCCTGGAGATGTTTAAGAGGAGGCTGGATGAGGCACTCAGTACCATGGTTTAGTTAATCAGAAGGGTTAGGTGATAGATTGGACCCAGTGATCTTAGAGGTCTTTTCCATTCTGTGAATATCCTAAAGACATCCCAGGCTGGCCACTCTGATCATTTCTCAGTCACAGCCAGTTGTGGAAAAGTTTGGTCAGACTATTACTGCTGTTACTAATTAGTTTCTATCCTGAAAGAACAACCTATGCCAGATCTGCTCCTAATTTAAACTGAGGGAACTCACCCAGAATGGTTTTCTCCGGTTACACGCAGCATAGCCCCTGCTGAGGGAGTGTGCTATTATGAGAAAGCAAACTGATGTAAATATAGCACAGTGACAGCACACACTCTGCAGTTATTTCCTCTGTGAAACAGAGAGGAATAAAATGGGTAAGATGCTCAGCCAGCTTTCTGTCAGGCCACTGAAAACTACATTGATGACAGCGCCCTGGTGAGACCCCATCTTGAATACTGCATTCAGTTTTGGGCTCCCCAGTTGAAGAGGGACAGGGATCTGCTGGAGAGGGTCCAGCAGAGGGCTGTGAGGATGATTAGGGGACTGGAGGGCTGCCCTATGAGGAGAGGCTGAGGGACCTGGGACGTTTTAGTCTGTAAAAGAGAAGACTTAGAGGGGATTTGATAAATGTTTGTAAGTATCTGAGGGCTGGAGAGGATTGGGGGGACAGGCTCTGCTCACTGCTCCCTGGGATAGGACAAGCAGCAATGGATGGAAGCTGCAGCACAGCAGGTTCCAGCTCAACACAAGGGGAACTTCTTGACTGTAAGAGTCACAGAGCACTGGAACAGGTTGCCCAGAGAGGTTGTGGAGTCTCTTTATCTGGAGCCTTTCAAGGCCTATCTGTCTGTGTTCCTGTGTGCCCTGAGCTAGACTATATGGTCCTGCTCTGGCAGGGGGGTTGGACTGGATGATCTCCTTGGGTCCCTTCCAATCCCTGACATCCTGTGAGCCTGTAACAAAAACTCCCATCAAAGACAACACTTGACCAAGTAATCCCCAAACCACAACCTGAACTGAAGAATTTTTGACCTGAGAAGACATTTCCACAGCTGCTTCTCCATTTATATTCATTCACAGAACAGATTTTCCCCCCTTTTTTTAACAGTAATTTATTTTCCTGGTAGCATTTAATTTTTACTACCCAAATGGATTGCAGTTTGATATAGGAATTCATCATCAACCCACAGCTGAAATCCTACTTGTGATGGATAGACTGAAGAAAAGGCAGATATTGAACTTCATTGCTGGTATGGCTGGTTGAATATGCATCAATACACTCTTCTGCAGTCCATAATTTGTAGGAAGAAATTCAAAGAATGACCTTTTTTCCCCTCTTGTTAAAATCCAATAAAGCAAACAAACCCCAAATGCTATTTTTTAAATGAATAGAAGCCCAACTCTACATGTAGAAATGTCAGGCCACACCCTGAGTGCTGTGTCCAGCTCTGGGCTCCTCAATTCAAGAGAGATGTTGAGGTGCTGGAAGGTGTCCAGAGAAGGGCAGCAAGGCTGGGGAGGGGCCTGGGGCACAGCCCTGTGAGGAGAGGCTGAGGGAGCTGGGGGTGTGCAGCCTGCAGAAGAGGAGGCTCAGGGCAGAGCTCATTGCTGTCTGCAGCTACCTGAAGGGAGGCTGTAGCCAGGTGGGGTTGGGCTCTGCTGCCAGGCAACCAGCAACAGAACAAGGGGACACAGTCTCAAGCTGTGCCAGGGCAGGTCCAGGCTGGATGTTAGGAGGAAGTTGTTGTCAGAGAGAGTGATTGGCACTGGAATGGGCTGCCCAGGGAGGTGGTGGAGTCTCCGTCCCTGGAGGTGTTGAACCCAAGCCTGGCTGGGGCACTTAGTGCCATGGTCTGGTTGACTGGCTAGGGCTGGGTGCTAGGTTGGACTGGATGAGCTTGGAGCTCTCTTCCACCCTGGTTGATTCTATGAAAATTCTATGATGGCTAGAAGCAGGTGTGAAGGAAAAATAATGAAGCAGCACATACATGTAGAAAGGAACATGGTTAGGAGCAGGTGTGAAGGAAAACTAATGAAGCAGCACATAGAAACCAGAAATGGTCTTTTTTGGCAGTATTTTCCCAGCTACAGTCACAAATGCCAACTTTAAAGAAGTTATTTTGGCAGAGAAGATGAATGCATCTCAGGAACAAAAAGAATCACTCCTCCTAATCTTTCTCTTATGCACCCTCCTCAATCCTGTTCTCAGATATGAAGCACTGCTTAAAAAATGCTCATGAAAGAGTCTGAAAGTAGTTGCTGCTTCTCCATGTGGTTATATATAATAGATAATCTCAGAACCACTCTTAATTCCAGCTCATCATTTATGGTGCTGGCAAAGTTGCTCCAGTGAATTTAGCCTCATTATTCACCTCAGGGTTGTACAGTATATCCTCTATTTTATGTGTCACCCTCACCCTGCTTTATCCAATGGATCCCTCACAAGAGCTTCTGTAGAACCAAGCAAAGCTGAATAATGATCCAAAGGCAAAGCTAAATGCTGACAGTACAGTTTTATGTCCAGTTAGAGTAAAACATGAATACACCTCAGAATATGCAGAACAACATCTCTGAAGTGCCAATACATCCAGCAATGCCACAGCAAAGATCACCTCCTGTGCTCCACAACCTCCCTGGGCAACCTGTGCCAGAGTCTCACCACCCTCACTGCAAACAACTTCTTCCTAACATCCACTTTCAATCTCCTCTCTGCCACTTTAAACCCATTCCTCCTCATCCTGTCATTACAAGACCTTGTCAATAGTCCCTTCCCAGCCTTCCTGTAGCACCCTTCAGCTACTGGAAGGCCACTCCAAGGTCTCCTTGAAGCCTTCTCTTCTCCAGGTTGCAGAGCCCCAACTCTCATAGTCTGATGTTCTCTTTAAACTGGCTGGAGAGAGTACAACTGCTGGAACTCATGAACACTTTACCCCAGTAACAGAGCTGCTTCACTGGGTAACTGAAGCCAAATTTCTCATCTTAACTATCTGGAAGAATTCTGCAACATGATCACCAGAATCATGAGTTCTGCTTCAGGTTCACCAGATCTCAAAATAGAGCTCAGCAGCTTCCTCATCCCATTCCTTCCCAGGGATCACATTATCTGGGGTCCTAATGCAGCAGGCTGGCTCACACCACCTACTCTGTAACAGGCACTTCCTTGCTAAGATGTGCTGGTGGCAGTGACATGTGTTTCCTCTCAGTCTCCTTGCAGTGCAATAATCAGGCAGACCAATGCCTTAGAACAGGAAGGGAGCTGGCATATCTTGGGGCAGGGGGAGGAAAAAATCATCATCACATATGTCAGTTAGAAACCCTTCAACTGAAACTCAACCTTAAGTCACCAATAACAGAATTTAAAGCCATCTGAGCAAGCACAACAGGAGGAGGGGACATTCTCCTAACCGCCCAGCAATAGTCACCGTGGCTGCCAGCACCGACCGCTGCTACGACACAAGCGAACGTCACTCTGATACCCTGCTGCTTACAGCTGCTTGGCACTGAGCCCCCTGCCAGGTTACCTTCACAAGCATGGCAGCAGATGGAGGCGAGCTGTCATGCACCCCTTCCACTGGCATCAAACTGTAAGCAAGAGTGCAACAGCAGGCCACAAGGCAAGCCCTCAGCGAGCAATTTGGAGAGCCTTACCTATGTACAGGGAGGAATCTTTCCGCCTCACGTGGTCATCAATGTAGGAAACTCCCAGGGGCTGGACAGGGGTAGCACCAATGCCCAGGAGGACTTGTGCCCCAATGAGCAGCAAGTACATCATGTTGGTTGCAGTCCTATTCCTGCAGATGAGGTCCGGGTCTGGTCCCTCGTCGCTGGTGGAGCCGTTGGCAGCGCACACATCCCTCCCCTCAGCTCCCCAGCGTATCTCTCCTGACTCATACTCGTACTGGTGGGTCAGGAATTCAGGCAAGGCAGAAAGGAGGGCACCCAAGGCCATGACTATCCCTCCACATCCTATCAAGCGTGGACGGTGTCCTCGGGCTCCAAAGTAGCTGACGAAGAGGATGAGGGCCAGGTTGCCAATCTCAAAGCTGCTGGCGATGACGCCCACGTCAGCGCTCTGGAGGTTGAATCGCCGCTCCAAGGTGGTTAAAACACTCACCTGCAACAGAAAAACCAAGGGACAGTCACTGGAAAGGAATGCAACCTGCCCTCTGTCCTCCTCATATGCCCTGCTAAAAGCTTCAGCTTCCTTGACTGTCCCTTGGAGCCAAAAACGTATACATCAAGGGCATCCAAATCAGAGTACGGCAGTGGATGACCTTCAAGCATGCTCTATTTCAGACAGCCACATCGGAAGGTCCTAATGCCCAGTGACATTTCACAGCCTACCACCTGTTCACTTCCAAATTCCTGTGTACATCAGTGTACATTCTGGGTGCCTGCACAGACCCACGGCTCCGTGACTGGTTGCTCTCTCGTTGGGCTCCCTTCCTATCTGAGAGCCACAAATATGATGAAAGGAACGGAACATTTCTCTTACAAGGAGAGCCTGAGGGAGCTGGGGCTGTGCTGCTGGGAGAAGAGGAGACTGAGAGGTCTCAGTGGTTATCAGTACCTGCTGAGACCTCAGCAATGGTTATCAGTATGTGCAGGGTGAGTGGCAGGAGGCTGCAGCCAGGCTCTGCTGGGTGATGCCTGATGACAGGACAAGGGGCAGTGGGTGGAAGCTCATTTAAACACGAGGAGGAATGTTTTTGCTGTGAGGGTGACAGAACCCTGCAAAAGGCTGCCCAGGGGGGACAGGCTGGACAGGGCAACCCTGCCTGGATGTGTTCCTGCATGATGTGGTATAGGAGATCTCGGAAGCTCATTTAAACATGAGGAGGATTTTTTTCCCCTGTGAGGGTGACAGAACCCTGCAACAGGCTGCACAGGGGGACAGGCATCCCTGTCTGGATATGTTCCTGTGCAATATGGTACCGTAGATCTCGCTCTAGCAGGGGGGTTGGACTGGATGAGCTTTGGAGGTCCCTTCCAGCCCCTGACATTCTATGACTGCATATTCGCCACATCACAAAAGCTGTCCCAGGGAATCATAGAATCAACCAGGTTGGAAGAGACCTCCAAGATCTTCCAGGCCAACCTAGCACCCAGCCCTAGACAATCAACCAGACCATGGCACTAAGTGCCCCAGCCAGGCTTTGCTTCAACACCTCCAGGGATGGCAACTCCACCACCTCCCTGGGCAGCCCATTCCAATGCCAATCACTCTCTCTGCCAACAACTTCCTCCTAACATCCAGCCTAGACCTCCCCTGGAACAACTTGAGGCTGTGTCCCCTTGTTCTGTTGCTGGTTGCCTGGCAGAAGAGCCCAACCCCACCTGGCTACAACCTCCCTTCAGGTAGCTGTAGACAGCAATGTGGTCCCCCCCTGAGCCTCCTCTTCTGCAGGCTGCACACCCCCAGCTCCCTCAGCCTCTCAAGGCACAAAGCACACCAAACCTCACACCACACTAGACACCCAGTTTCTCCTCTTGGAATAACAATCAGCAAGCAGCAGAGAACCTTATGGATGCTTGGCTCACACAGCAGCACAAGGCCATCAAGTCAGTCAGAGACAGAGATGCACAAACAGGCAATCTGGCCAGAATAAAAGGCTTCTATTAAAGTATAACACTAAAATGCTGATCCAAGGGTTTAAACTGTTTGTGGATTAGCTAATGACTGGGATCTTCACTTCCAGGCTATTTTTAAGAAGACAGGCCAATTAAAGTTCACACAGAAGATTTAAATCCAACAGGAAGAAAGAAAGATTTGACAAAGAGTGGTTATTTAACAGCAAGATGAGAAGCCCTTGAAGAGTCTTCAAATATTTAACATGGCTGCAAAAAGGAATGACCTGCTCTTTACAGTCAAAGTAGCCAGGACAAGAAGTGACAGGTTTAAACCATAGCAGAGATGATTCAGGTTAAACACAAGGTAGGGAGGAATCAAACATCCACTGAGAAGGATTAAAAAGTGCTAAAATATGCTGCCTACAGAGGATGCAGAGGTCTTCAAAAGAGCACAGACCAGCATCTGCCAGGAATGACACAGCTCTGCCTGCTCTTGCCACAGGGCAAGAAAATAGAATCACAGAGTGGTTTAGGTTGGAAGGGACCTCAAAGTTCATCCAGTTCCAACCCCCTGCCATAGGCAGGGACACCTCCCACTAGAACAGGTCACCCAAGGCCTTGTCCAGCCTGGTCCTAAATACCTCCAGGGACGCTGTGGTGCACAGAAGCACCCAATGGGATCTTTGATCACATTCTGTGCTTCTGTGCTCCACAACCTCCCTGGGCAACCTGTGACAGTGTCTCACCACCCTCAACCTGTGCCAGTGTCTCACCACCCTCACTGCAAACAACTTCTTCCTAACATCCAACTTCAGTCTCCCCTCTGCCAGTTCAAA
>WAAF01001349.1:303737-328726 GCA_013400475.1 Tricholaema leucomelas | reverse complement strand
AGCTCTGCTCTGAGGACAGACTAAGAGAGTTGGGGCTCTGCAGCCTGGAGAAGAGAAGGCTTCCAGGAGACCTTAGAGTGGCTTTCCAGTATCTGAAGGGAGCCTACAGGAAGGCTGGGGAGGGACTATTGACAAGGGCTGGTAATGTCAGGACGAGGGGGAATGGGTTTGAACTGGCAGAGGGGAGATTGAAACTGGATGTCAGGAAGAAGTTGTTTGCAGTGAACATGGTGAGACACTGGCACAGGTTGAGGGTGGTGAGACACTGTCACAGGTTGCTCAGGGAGGCTGTGGAGCACAAGTTGAGGGTGGTGAGACACTGTCACAGGTTGCTCAGGGAGGTTGTGGAGCACAGGTTGAGGGTGGTGAGACACTGGCACAGGTTGCTCAGGGAGGTTGTGGAGCACAGAAGCACCCAATGTGATCAAAGATCACATTCTGTGCTTCTGTGCTCCACAGCCTCCCTGGAGGTGTTCAGGACCAGGTTGGATGAGGCCTTGAGTGACCTGTTCTAGTGGGAGGTGTCCCTGCCTATGGTGGGGGGCTGGAAATAGCTGATCATGGAGGTCCCTTCCAATCTAAACCATTCCATGATGATGTGGTTCTTTCTCCTGTCTCCCCCTGAGGAAGACAAGGAGCACTGCCCTGTTTAAAGAGGCATGAACAAAAAGATCATCAGGGCTGTTGTTTGCCACTACCCCCTCGCATCCCTCACGGGAAGTCACCCTGAGTCACCAGCAGCTCAAAACAGAGCCAGGTACAGAGCCCCAGGCCACACCAAACCTCCCAGCAGAACTTGAAAGGCTTTCCTCCCCCTGCCCTCTGTTGCTCCGCAGCAGATGTGCAGCAGGGCTAGAGATCTGCAGCTTTTTACCCTTCTGAAGCCCCAACCTATGGTGATATTACAGCAACCAGAGACCAGCTGTCCACACAGGCTTTCTGCCTCCAAGTCTGCTGTTCAAGATTCAGCTCAGTGTCTGAAGGCAGGTGATAATTTAGTCTCTGGCAGGGTATCCACATAAATGCCTCCAGCGCCAGAATCTATTTGTAGAAAACATTGCTCTTTAGTAGCAAACAGTGAAGCCAGTGGATACTTGAATCTTTATTTAGTTTTAAATGTTATGTCTTTTCTACTTTTTTTATCACTGGCAGCAAAATAATGCATTACAAGCATGCAAAGAAGCCCAAACCTCAACCCTGGAACTGCAACCGTGTGTGTAAGAACCACAGCACAGAACGCTGCTGCCGGCACATTTCGAACCCAGAGGATGCAGAGTTCCATGTGGAGCAAGCAAACAGAAGCAGGGGCTGATGAGCAGGCTGGCCACTCAGCTCTGCCTAAACAAACAGCCCTGGGGGAGCAGCTGGAGCATCTTTTGGCATGTTTAGGGATGGATCTCCTTTTTTTTCCCCCTGTGGCCAGTCAGCAGGTGTGTAAAGCCAGAGTAATTCAACCTGGATACAACCCAAGTGTAAGCTCCTACTACATGTAAGGCACTCCTGGCCATATACAGGACAGGCAATAAAGAAGCACAGAATCAGAATGTTAGGGGCTGGAAGGGACCTCAAAAGATGGTCTGGTCCAGCCCCCCCTGCTAGAGCAGGATCACTTAGAGCAGATCACATTGGAACACATCCAGATGGCTCTTGAATATCTCCAGAGGGGGAGACTTATAGAATTAGATTGGCTTGGAAAAGACCTCCCAGATCATCCAGCCCAAGAATTAGATTGGCTTGGAAAAGACCTCCCAGATCATCCAGCCCAAGAATTAGATTGGCTTGGAAAAGACCTCCCAGATCATCCAGCCCAAGAATTAGATTGGCTTGGAAAAGACCTCCCAGATCATCCAGCCCAAGAATTAGATTGGCTTGGAAAAGACCTCCCAGATCATCCAGCCCAAGAATTAGATTGGCTTGGAAAAGACCTCCCAGATCATCCAGCCCAAGAATTAGATTGGCTTGGAAAAGACCTCCCAGATCATCCAGCCCAAGAATTAGATTGGCTTGGAAAAGACCTCCCAGATCATCCAGCCCAAGAATTAGATTGGCTTGGAAAAGACCTCCCAGATCATCCAGCCCAAGAATTAGATTGGCTTGGAAAAGACCTCCCAGATCATCCAGCCCAAGAATTAGATTGGCTTGGAAAAGACCTCCCAGATCATCCAGCCCAACTCTCAACCCAATACTACCATGGCCATTAAACCATGTCCTGAAACATGTCCCACTTCCATGGCTTTTTTTAACCCTTCCATGGATGGAGACTCCAGTGCTGGCCTAAGCAGCCTGGTCCAGGCCTTGACAACCCTTCTGGGGAAGAAACTCTTCCTAATGGCCAAAAAAAAAATAAAAGCACAAAACCCATGGATCCAGAACTCTGCAAAGAGGACACCACTGCCTTGGGTTCACTTCCAGCAGAGGAGGAGATGAAATCTGTGTCTTTGGAAGACTTTTACAAGCAACAAAGCCCCTTCTTATGTCCCATCAAAGCACTGGAGAGGCAGCACTCTTACCTGTCACACTGCAGGCCCTCATTTTTCCATCTCCACAGACAAGCCTACTGGTTTATCTAATAAAACACTTCCTAAGACCACACTTCTATGCCTGCAGAGAAAGCTTTCCACTATGAGCAGGGCTACTTAGCGCAGCAGAAACCACAATGCAAGCCTGACAAGAAAATCTGTCACGCAAAGGGCTTCATAGCATCTGAATTTACAATCAAGAGCTGAATCCAAAGCTAAGGGTTGCATCCAAGTTATGCCACAGAGCAGATGAAGAGGTCTGCAGAGCTGGTTGCAGCAGCATTTTCAGCTGCCAGGCATGAACCAGGGCAGAAGTGACAGAGGCAGGACACTCTGAAGCAGCATTAATAAAAGCAGAATTGAGGTTTTTACAGTTGGAGGACAAGGGTGATTATATAAAGGCTATCCACTGAGAGAGGAAGGCTTCTGACAGGTCCTACCACTTCTCATCTGCTCTTGTTCTGCTGCCATCTCTTGTGCTCCACTCCCTGCCCGGCAGGAAGGATGTCTGGCTACAGCAAATGAGAGCTCAGCTTAAGAAGTTAGAAGCACTTCTCATCAGCCAGTACCTGAGATGCTTTCATTTACTAAGCCTTGGGAGGAAGGAAATCATTTAAAAGGGAACTAAAATGGCCACGGTAGGCATCCACAGAAGGCACAACAACTCAGCACACACCACAGCACTGCAAGCACAGGCAGGTGGAATTGGGGCGTCTCTAGCGCCTCAGTAGCGACACCTCCAGCTCCTCCCAAAGCCACGTGAGCCGCTTGCTTATCCCCATCTCACACCCTGCAGCCCACACAAGAGCTGTCCATGTCATTCTGCTTACTTGCTAAGTAACACCCTCCTACAAAGCTCTTCACAAGCAGCTCCCTTCTCCTTCCACGTCGCCTCTCTGCGGAGCCAAGGCCACAAAGGGAAGCTGCTTGCCGACTGCTGCCAAACCTCCCGCTGCAGAACGGGGCAAGGGGTCAGGGCTTGAAGAGGATCACAGAATCAGAGTCAACCAGGTGGGAAGAGACCACCAAGATCATCCAGCCCAACCTAGCACCTAGCCCTAGCCAATCAACCAGAGCATGGCACTAAGTGCCCCAGTCAGGCTTTGTTTCAACACCTCCAGGGATGGCAACTCCACCATCTCCCTGGGCAGCCCATTCCAATGCCAATCACTCTTCTCTGCTAACAACTTCCTCCTAACATCCAGCCTAGACCTGCCCTGGCACAACTTGAGACTGGGTCCTGTTCCTGGGTACCTGGGAGAAGAGCCCAACCCCACCTGGCTACAGCCTCCCTTCAGGTAGTTGCAGACAGCAATGAGCTCTGCCCTGAGCCTCCTCTTCTGCAGGCTGCACACCCCCAGCTCCCTCAGCCTCTCCTCACAGGGCTGTGCTCCAGTCCCCTCACCTGTTGCCCTTCTCTGGACACCTTCCAGCACCTCAACAGCTTTCTTACATCTACTCCCACCCCAGAACCTGGGTATTATTTGAACATTTGCTGTGAGAGGAAGAGGGGGTGCAAGTCAGAAAGAGCAGACTTGGGGCATCTGCACATTCAAGTTTGGCAGTCCTGAGTGCAATGTAAGCCATGGCACTTTTCCATCTAATGTCATCATTATCTCCTCATTTTGTTACTTCTCAAATGTGTCAAGTCCTTTCCTCCTGAATAGGAGGTGATTTAGAAAAAAGCTTTTTAAAATAAGACATATGAAAGAATAAAGAGGAGATCTGAAGGAAAAATTCAATAGGAGATGTAGCTAGAACTTAGGCACTTGTCATCATTTCCCTTGTCTCAATATGATCCCTCTGAAAATGGAGAGACAGGCAATGAGATGTCTCACCAAATGATGGGAGCTCTGGTCCTTGGGACTCACTATGAAATGAGCTATCAAAAAGCCAGTGAGCAAATGCATCTGCTGAGGCTGTACACACAGATGGCCGAATTTCACCCCTGTGTCTGCAGCATTAACAATAGCCCATGTCAGAGACAGGCACCAAACAGCAGCTGACAGAGTCCCCTCACTGTAGAAACACCAGACTCTGCAAAAATGCAATGCCCATGTCCAAGGAAGGCAGAAGTCATCCCCTCTTCCATTTACCTACTGGAGTCTGACACAAGCAACAACACAATATGAGAGAGGTTCCATGGACTCCTCCAGCAGGGGCACACCAAATTCTGCAAGGAATCCAGAATTGAGGCACTGCAGAGTGGGAACCACACCAAGCCAGGGACATTCATAGAATGGTTTAGGTTGGAAGGGACCTCAAGGATCATCCAGCTCCAACCCCCTGCCATAGGCAGGAACACCTCCCACTAGAACAGGTTGCTCAAGGCCTCATCCAAAGCAATTTGCTACTGCAGCCAACACAAGCACTGTATCTTCTCTCCTTGTACTTTCCCAGCCTCTGGTCTCTCTCAACCCTGGTTTTGCAGGTGCATTACAGACCATCAAGAGCCGCACACATGGCTGAAGTATTCTCACCACCAGCAGAAATCTGTCACTTCCCAGGTGCATTGCTTAAAGCCCTGCTAAGCTTCCCTGGGATACACATCAAGCAAAGGGAAATGAAAGGCATTATGTATGAAACCAACCAACACAAAGCCTCTGCTATCTCAGCAGCACGGCCAGCACAGCCTCTCTCTCAAACAGAGATGGCACTAATGGATCTGGGATGGGATGAGTCCAGTTCAGCTGGCAGAGGAAGCTGGAAAACTGGCACTTAGATTAGCCAGCAGGTTACATTAACTGAGTGAGTTTGGGTGGTGAGAGGACCCCACCTGGAGTACTGTGTGCAGTTCTGGAGCCCCCAGCACAAGAAGGACATGGAACTGCTGGAGCGGGTCCAGAGGAGAGCCACAAAGATGCTCAGAGGGCTGCAGCAGCTCTGCTATGAGGACAGGCTGAGAGAGTTGGGGCTCTGCAGCCTGGAGAAGAGAAGGCTTCCAGGAGACCTTAGAGTGGCTTTCCAGTATTTGAAGGGAGACTACAGGAAAGCTGGGGAGGGACTATTTACATGGTCTAGTNCATTCTATGATTCTATGACCATTATTAACCCAGTCTCCCTAACTGCTCTGCTAGATCTTCTGTCTTCTTTCACCCAATCCTGTTAAAAAGTTTTCCTCACAGATCCATCTACGTTTTCTTCCCACCACACATCCCCCCCAGCCTTTTCAAATCCTGGGTTTCACCTCCTTCCACAGTTCTTCACTCATCCTTCACAGACAGGTTCTCTTAACTCAGCTTCTCCCTGGTTCCTGCCTCCCCAAGGTACTAATTACAATACAGGTTATTAGCCAGGCACATAATATTTAGACTCTAAATTTGGTCTGCCAGGCACTGCTGAAGGAGTCCACTACAGTCAATAAGAGGGAAGGAGATTTTTCAAAAGCATTTTAGAGGCTTTGGAACAGGAGTCTCATTTTCAAAGAGATGCTTGAGGTAAGTTCCTTCTATCAATGTGAGCACAGCTTAGTATCTTAGCAAAATAATACCCTTGGGTTCTTTAAAAATCCATCACTACCAAAGAGTAAAGCAGCCCCCAAGTAGTCTTTTCCTGCAAAGGCTTCAAAAGCAAAGGGCAGGATGTTTCAATGTTAACCCTGTAGTTTCAGGCAGGTGTGAAGGTAGCAGGGATGCCATTTGGCTGGCAACAAGGCTGTGTCATAGCCTGGGGTGAAGGGAGAAGCTTCAGCTGCAGGTAGCTGAGAAGAGACCTTATTGCCCTCTACAACTACCTAAAAGGAGGTTGTAGTGAGGCTGGAGCTGGTCTCTTCTCCCCAGTTACTAATGATAGGACAAGAGGAAATGGCCTCAAGTTGCATCAAGGGAGGTTTAGATTGGGTGTTGAGAGGAAGCTCTTTCCTGAGCTGGTGGTCAGGCACTCAACAAGCTGCCCAGGGAGGTGGTGGAGTCACCATCCCTGGAGGTGTTTAAAAGGAGAGTGGATGTGGTGCTTGAGGCTATGGTCTGGTGATGAAGGATGCTGGGCTGAAGGTTCGACTGGGTGATCTTGGTGGTCCTTTCCAACCATAGCAACTGATAGTGATCAGATGTTGTGCTGAGGGATTTGGGTTAGTCAAGGACTTGTCAGTGTGAAACCAATGACTGGAAAAGCCCTTCAAGCTCATCAAGTCCAATCTAAGTCGTTCTGTGATTCTGTAGGATAACACAAACTGTGATTCTGTAGGATAGCTTATTATGGTAGCAGACAGACACCTAGTTCAGGATCCAAGCCAGGGCACATCTTTCATCCCAGTTACTACCCCTGGAGCATCCCAGTGCCCATCACCCCAGCCCACAAGATGCTCTTGAAGTCAGACAATAGCACAGCTAGCACATTTGCTGATGGAGACAAAGCTCAAAGAAGGCCTGGGGAAGTCCATGACAAAGCCAGGAAACGAGGCCAAACATCCCTGGTCTGCATCTTCACCAGGAAAATACAAATAGTGGCTGTTCCTCAGCCAACAAGCATCACCCCATGGGCAAAGCTGTCCCCTCCCAAGTCTGCCACATGTCATGTTGGCCAAATGTGAGTAAAACCAGCTTTCCCTGGACACCAGTATTAGCCTTGACTGATGAAGGGAGTCAGTTTGGACTTGACAGCACTGGACAGCCAGCTGCAAAGTAAGGGCCTGACTTGAAAACATTACCCACATGTGGCAGGAATTTTGTTCTGTCCCTGCCAAGATGCCATCATCAACAGAATCTGCCAGTATTGGCTTAGAGAAAAGAAGTTGCTGTTGCTTCCTCATTTAATCTCCCACTTGTGCAAGCAGGAGGGCAGAAGGGAGGGCAGGGAAATGCAGAGTGAGACTGGAAACACTCCATGAACTCGATTTTTTGGGATGCTGTCTGGGTAGCAAGAGTTCCGAGTGCAAGCAGGATGCTGAGAACCAAATTGGAAGCGTCTGAATCTATACACTAGGCACCACGGGGGGGCAAACAAAGGAGAAAGCAAAGGTCATTTTAGTGTCAACTTGTACTTCCAGCATAGCACAGCTGTGTGCATCACTTAAAGACTCCCTATCTGGAAGCCTCAGTGTGATGCCTAGCAGAAATCCCTAACATTTTGGTCAGATCTGACATTGGAGTAACCAAGTTCAGCACAGCAGTAACCAGACACACTCCATTCGTGTCCAAAGGGCAAGGATACCTACACCAGAAGACCCCACTCTGCCACAAGCCATTTGCAGAACATTTGTGCTCATTTTGGACTACCACTCTCTCATCTCAGAGCAAGTAATTTTGGAGACAGAGGAGTATTGAGCTTGGCCACTAAAAGGAAAGCCTGGGAAGAAACTTCCAGACATGAGACCAGACACCCTTATGCCGATTCCCAGTCTCACTGCAGCTCCCACAAGACATCCAATTCATTGAAGCCACATAATGACTATTTGCTGCTGCCCAACTAGCAGGACTTTCTTCTTGGGGTTGGAACTAGATGATCTTTGAGGTCTCTTCCAACCTAAACCATTCTATGACTTCACATGCAAAAGGAGCTCTCCCAAAAGTTATATTCTGCCTTCCTACGTCCATACCTGACTCCCATATCTCTCTTCCTTGACTGAAAATCCCAACTACGCAGAGACCTCAAATGATTTTCAAGCCCTGATCCTCAGGAAGTGAAAAATCTTCTGTCCTGAATGAACTCAAGCCTCTTTCTCCTGGCAACAGCCTTCTGATCTCAGCAGTACAGTGAAAGCAGAGAAAACACTGCAGACAGATTTACCTCCCTGCTAAGCCATCACTCACTGGATGCCTGCCCACAGAATACCAAAGACACCTCTCAACCTGGGAGCATCTTGAAAATTCAGATAATGACAAGAGACCCTGAGCACTGTTCAGAGATCATAGAATTAACCAGGTTGGAAGAGACCTCCAAGCTCAGCCAGTCCAACCTAGCACCCAGCCCCAGCCAATCAACCAGACCATGGCACTAAGTGCCTCATCCAGGCTTTGCTTCAACACCTTCAGGGACAGTGACTCNAGCCCAGAACTGGACTCAAGGTGTGGCCTGAGTAGTGCCAAGTACAAGGGCAGAAGAACCTCCCTTGTCCTGCTGGCCACACTCTTCCTGAGCCAGGCCAGGATGCCATTGGCTCTCCTGGCCCCCTGGGCACACTGCTGCCTCATGTTTAGCTACCCTCTACCAACACCCCCAGCTCCCTTTCTTCCTGACTGCTTTCAGCCACTCTGCCCCCAGCCTGTAGTGCTGCTTGGGGTTGTTGTGGCCAAAGTGTAGAACCCTGCACTTGGCCTTGTTCAGTCTCATCCCATTGGCCTCTGCCCACCCATCCAGCGTGGCAAGGTCCCTCTGCAGGGCTCCCCTACCCTCCAACAGCTCCACAGCTGCTCCTAGCTTGGTGTCATCTACAAACTTACTGATGCTGGACTCAACCTCCTGGTCCAGGTCATCAATAAAGATGTACCTTAAGAGCCTGCAATTCGAGACTAGCACCGAACCAATTCTAGAGGTTGTGTCCAATATTTCCCAAGAGCCATGGCAATTCATTAGGGATCCATTTAAGAAGGCAAGAGGAAAATTCTGGCAAACAGCCTGTCCTGCACTGAATTAAGGTGAATGATCCAAATCAATAAGTGTCATCTCAGCCACAAGACGCTACACCATAAGCCTCAAATGCTTCCACGAGACAGAGCAAGAAGAAATGTGAAACTCCTGCCTTCTTGGTAAGAAGTAGCACTTAGATTACGAGCCACAGAGCAGCCTTGATGCATCCTAATCCACAGAAAACACTGGACTTCTGTATAGGGCCAGCATTGAAGAAAGCTTCTTCAGCGGCGCCAAATGACACAGCAAACCCACAAAGCTGTGCCTCCAGCGCATGGTTTGCATGTGGCTTCACTTCAATAGCCATCCAACAACTTCCAAGCTGGGTTTGGAATCCATTCAGAAAGGCAGAAGTGGCCTCAATTGAGCAAATAAACTCTTGGAAGCAAACAGTTTATCTTGCTCCATGGAGTACTTGAAATCTTTTTTCAGCCTTTGCTCTCCAGTTCTTTCAAAGCTGGCAGGTTTGAATCCCAAAGATGATGTGAAAGCCCTTCAGTTAACCCCAAGTCAGCTCCCCTGATGTATGCATTTTTTAACAGTACTAAATACCACAGATTACAGCAAGAGAAGAAACAGAAAACAAAACCCAACCTAGACTAGCATCATAGCACCATGACTCAAGGGCTCAAGATAGGCACATGGGTTTTGATCATAGAATCAACCAGGGTGGAAGATACCTTCAAGCTCAGCCAGTCCAACCTAGCAGCCAGCCCTGGCCAAACAACCAGACCATGGCACTAAGTGCCTCATCCAGGCTTTGCTTCAACACCTCCAGGGACAGCGACTCCACCACCTCCCTGGGCAGCCCATTCCAATGCCAATCACTCTCTCTGCCAACAGCTTCCTCCTAACATCCAGCCTAGACCTCCCCTGGCACAACTTGAGACTGTGTCCCCTTGTTCTGTTGCTGGTTGCCTGACAGAAGAGCCCAACCCCACCTGGCTACAGCCTCCCTTCAGGTAGTTGTAGACAGCAATAAAGTCACCCCTGCTACCACTTCTGAAAACAGAAATCCAAACTCTTGAGCCAAAGCACCCCTTCTCTGGGCCAAAACTGAAGGGCAACATGCAACAGGTTCCTGCAGGAACACAGTCGAGCTCAGTGGGCATTCAATGAACCAATCACCTTTGTAAGACCAACTCCTGCCCTGTGACTCTGTAGTTCAGGGTCATCCAAACCAGCTGATGTCACAAAGCTAACGTCAGCACTCCTCACAAACAAGCACCCTTAGACAAGGCATCCCTTCAGCTACAGCTCCTGTCCTTCAGGCAGCAGCTGCACTGACTCCAGACATAAGGACCTGCATTATAACTAGCCACAGGCAGCAGGAAACAAAGTGTGCATCTCATGCAGAGCCTGAAAGGCCCTTTGTAATTAGCTACTCTCAGCCCTGCGTGTTGAACAAGCCAAAAACCAAACCCCACATTTCTCTCTTGCTGCTAAGCCCTAAAAATGCTGCCCACTATTTCTGATGAAAGGCCCAAGGCTATCTCTGCCCATCACACAACCCACTTGGCACAGGCAGGTTCCTTCCCACAGTCAGATTTTACAGGCAGTGCCTGCAGGACAGGAAACCTCACCATGGTTGGGTTGCACAGACTTGTTTGTCCTTGGGCTGGGCTGACTTGCTGCCCAGCAGCACACCACAGGAAATGGTGACTGACCACCAACTGCAGACAGCTTCCAAGCACTGGGAAAACCATTTACCCAAGGCCAGCCAACACTTCAGCTAAGAGCCTGACAGTGCTCAGATGGAATTAGAGCTTTTTCACCTCATTTTCTGCCCTCTGGAGATGGGCAGGAAGCGACCGGCTGGATGAGCACCTGGCTGAGCACCTGGCTGCAGTCCAAGGTTAAGCCACCACAATGCTTCACCAAGCAAGGCTGACACACTTTTAAAGACAGAATCATAGAATCAACCAGGTTGGAAGAGACCTCCAAGCTCAGCCAGTCCAACCTAGCACCCAGTCCTGGCCAATCAACCAGACCATGGCACTAAGTGCCCCAGCCAGGCTCGGCTTCAACACCTCCAGGGACAGCCACTCCACCACCTCCCTGGGCAGCCCATTCCAATGCCAATCACTCTCTCTGACAACAACTTCCTCCTCACATCCAGCCTAGACCTCCCCTGGCACAACTTCAGACTGTGTCCCCTTGTTCTGTGGCTGCTTGCCTGGCAGAAGAGCCCAACCCCACCTGGCTACAGCCTCCCTTCAGGNCCACCTGTGCAAGAAGTTAAGAGACTTAAGAAGAGACTGAAAACCTGGTTACAGTCTAAGGGTTAACCTACCACAGTGCTTCACCAAGCCAGGCTGACACTCTTTCAAAGACAGAAGATGCTTAAGAACAGGCTGAAAGGAGCTTTAATGAGTTATACCAATTACAGTTGCTCTCACAGCTCAGAGAAGCAAGAAGCCAGCCAAAGGACTGAACAACTGGAAGCCTAAACTCAGGTTTTTCCTCTCCAAAAGCCAAGCCCTAGTTCCACATCGTCACACTGCTGTTTCCCAGTTGCAGGGAAAGAAAAGATCAAGCCCTAATTTGGCATTTTGGTACATCATGCAAGACTCAACCCTTGTCAGGATGAGGAGTAAGCTTGTTTCCAACAGGTGAATGTCATTAGCCTGGCACAAGCAGCAGCAAGAGACCCTCAGGGGCATTTCTCCTTCCTATTTCTCAAAATAATTTTCTTGTAGTCAGTACTTTCTTAGCTTCTCTTTTGGAAGCTTCAAATGCTGCCCCTCTTCTCCCTCGACAGCTCTCGGTATAGATGAGTACATGGACATACAGGTCTAGCACTACTCAGAGGTGCAAGGCAATTCTCTTGCTACTCCATCAAGCAAGACACATGCTAGTCCTTCCAGAGATCCTCTTCAGGTCCAAGTGTGAGGTTTGGGCCATATTCAGCATCCCAAGAAACTCTGCCAAACTAAGTTTACACGAAGTTGAGAAGTAGAAAGAGGTAACAGCTACTTCACATCCTCCTTCTCAGAAAGAAAAACAAGAACCCCAAACAAAGCTTCCTGCAGCTCTTCCTGTTGAAGTTCTACCAGAGACAACAAAGACTGTTCCAACACCATGCACTGCAGTCATAGAGTGGCTTAGGCTGGAAGGGACCTCGGAGATTGCCAAGGGACATCTCTCAACTAGACTCAGCTGCTCAAGGCTTCATCCAACCTGGCCTTCAACACCCCCAAGGAGGAGACATCCACAACCTCCCTGGGCAGCCTTTTCCAGAGTCTCACCACACTCATCCCAAAGAACTTCTTCCTAGAGATCCAGTCTAACCCAGCTCTCACTAAGCTTCAAACCATTCCCCCTTGGCCTGTCTCTAGACATCCTCAGCACAAGTCCCTTTGCAGCCTTCCTGTAGGTACTGGCAGGCAGCTCTAAGGTAACCCAGAGCCTTCTCCAGGCTGCACACCCCCAGCTCCCCCAGCCTGGCCTCACAGCAGAGCTGCTCCAGCCCTATGAAGTTATGGTGTTTTATAGAATCATAGAATCAACCAGGTTGGAAGAGACCTCCAAGTTCATCCAGCCCAACCTAGCAACCAGACCTAGCTAATCAACCAGACCATGGCACTAAGTGCCTCATCCAGGCTTTGCTTCAACACCTCCAGGGGTGCGACTCCACCACCTCCCTGGGCAGCCCATTCCAATGCCAATCACTCTCTCTGCCAACAACTTCCTCCTAACATCCAGCCTAGACCTGCCATGTCACAACTTGAGGCTGTGTCCCCTTGTTCTGTTGCTGGGTGCCTGGCAGAAGGGCCCAACCCCACCTGGCTACAGCCTCCCTTCAGGTAGCTGCAGACAGCCATAAAATGGATCACCAGAAACTGGAATTTGAAGCCTCTTCCCCACTGTGAGTAAACTCAGGCATTATGAATTATAGAGGTGACCAGCATGCTAAGGGTTTGTAAAGGACACTTACTTAAATATTAAAAATTGACTATTCCAGAAATCCTTGCCCAGAAAACAGATCATTATGTGGCGTGGAAAAACAAATTCTGTGCTCCTTCACCTACCCTTGCTGCCACTTAACTAAAAGCCACTGGGCCTGTAAACATGCAGAAATCACCCATGCAATAGCTGCAGACACCAAAAAAGATAAAGCTGCTAAAAAACTATAAGGAAAGGAGAAGGTACAAGGCAAAGAGAAAATACACTATGGTGGGAAAGGCAAGAGAGGAAAAAAGAAGCCAAACCAAACTGCTTTTCCTTGTAGAATCATAGAATCAACCAGGTTGGAAGAGACCTCCAAGCTCACCCAGTCCAATCTAGCACCCAGCCCTAGCCAATCAACCAGACCATGGCACTAAGTGCCTTATCCAGTCTTTTTTTGATGATAAATATTTCAAGCCCATCCAAAGTAAAGATTTTGCTTCTGTGATGCAAGCAGTTATGTAAAATTGAGTGTGTTCAAGCACTGCTGTAATGTGAGCCCCTGTAAAAGATCTCCAAGCTCAATACAACGGGCACAGGAATATTCAGGTATCAAAATGCAGGACATCACATTCAGGAATAAGGCTGGAAAAGAGAATGGTGCTAGCTGGAGAGCTTAAGAAAGCTGATTTTATTCCTAAGGCCTTTGCTAGATCTGTTAAGTGAGAAGGGACAGATCCAGTCACAGAATCACAGCATTAACCAGGTTGGAAAAGACCTCAAAGATCATCGAGTCCAACCTATCACCTAACCCTTGCAATTAACTAAACCATAGAATCAGCCATATTGGAAGAGACCTCCAAGCTCATCCAGTCCAACCTAGCACCCAGCCCTAGCCAATCAACCAGACCATGGCACTAAGTGCCTCATCCAGGCTTTGCTTGAACACCTCCAGGGGTGCTGACACCACCACCTCGCCAGGCAGCCCATTGCCATGCCATATTTGTGCTGTAGGGCTTCCTCTTTGTGTTATTACAACTGCTTCCCAATTTCATATCCTGGGGACAAGATCTTTTTCTCCATGCTGTGATCCATCCACTCAAACTGAAACATCTTGGATGCAGTGCTCATTAAGGAATGCTTCCCCTAAGAGGGCAGAGCCTTCCCAGCACTGGTAGAAAGATGCACCAGACACTCCAGGAACTGGAGTGCTGTATTGACAAGGTCTTGTAATGGCAGGACCAGGAGGAATGGGTTTGAAGTGGCAGAGGGGAGATTGAAACTGGATGTTAGGAAGAAGTTGTTTGCAGTGATGGTGAGACACTGGCACAGGTTACCCAGGGAGGTTGTGGGACACAGAAGCATGATCAAAGATCACATTTGGCGCTTCTGTGTCCCACAACC
This sequence comes from Tricholaema leucomelas, assembly GCA_013400475.1. Taxonomy (NCBI): domain Eukaryota; kingdom Metazoa; phylum Chordata; class Aves; order Piciformes; family Lybiidae; genus Tricholaema lacrymosa; species Tricholaema leucomelas. The sequence continues at coordinate 314,348 of WAAF01001349.1, read as the reverse complement.
TCCCTGGAGGTGTTCAGGACCAAGTTGGATGATGCCTTGAGGGACCTATTCTAGTGGGAGGTGTCCCTGCCTATGGCAGGGGGTTGGAACTGGATAATCTTTGAGGTCCGTTCCAACCTAAACCATTCTATGATTCTATGAGCTCCCTAAACAGCTCACTATTGGTGTTGAGTGTATTGGCAATGTATGAAGCACAGCTGTGTGAAATCTCTACTTACTGGAGCAGGCAATGCTCTTTGCATTGCAGCATGTATCTGCAAAGAGACAGAGAGTCTAGTGGTTGCTCCAAGGTGACCTGGAGATAGGACTCTTGGGGTTCTAGTCCTGGTTTTGCTGCAGAGTTATAATGAAACCTTGTAAATCAAAAATCAGTGGCCCATTCCCCCCCCCCCCACCCTTTTCCTGTGGAATAGGAAAACTTAATTCCTCCAATCTCTACTGGAGCGCTTCAAGGAGTTACTACACAAAGTACTATCATGTGTTTACTTAAACTTCTTTGGAGGAGGCTTAAAATACATCACTTTGCAGCTTCATCTGGTGTTGCTCAGAAGACAAAAGCTACACTAACTCATCCAAGCTGCAGTCTGGCTCACTCAGTAGTATGCCTCTGTTTAATCTTGCAGCCGTGAAGAAAGAACTGAAGGCCAAAGAGTGTACGAAGTAAAGAAACATTTTAGGTTATTACACACAGAGGACAAATCCTTCTTGATGGATTGCAGAATAACTCTTCTGAAGCAATAAATTTACACTGTGTAGCAGAACAGAAGTTGGCTCTTGGTCCTTTGCAATATCCTGAAACGATGGGAAATGAAAGCCCATGAAACCTGAGACATAGCCTTGTCTGGGAAACAGGGAGCATCTGCTCTCCCTTGCAGAGAAGGAGAGGGATCAGCATTCAACTGAGCCCTGGCTGAGACAAGGGCTGTGGTACCATTTAAGGAGTCAAACTGAAGTATTCACACAATGTATCTGGTTAGAAGAGACCTCCAAGCTCATCCAGTCCAACCTTCCACCCAACACTGAAAAGTCAACACTAAGCCATGTCCCTAAGCACCAGGTCCACAGGCTGCTTGAGCACCTTAAGGGATGGTGACTCCAGCACTGCCCTGAGCAGCCTATTCCAATGCTTGTGAGCCCTTTCAGTGGCAAAGTACTTCCTGAGATCCAGTCTGAACCTCTCCTGGTGCAGCTTGGAACCATTTCCTCTGGTGCTATCGCTTGACACCAAGGAGCAAAGGCTGCTCCCTCCTCACTCCAACTTCCTTTCAGGCAGCTGTAGAGTGCAATGAGGTCTCCTCAGCCTCCTCTTCACCAGACCGCATGCCCCCAGCTCCCTCAGATGCTCCTCATAGCCCAGGTGCTCCAGGACCTTCTCTGGACACACTCCAGCACTTCAATGTCCTTCCTTTAGTGAGGGGCACAGAACTAAACTTAGCACTTGAGGTGTGGCCTCAGCAGTGCTGAGCACAGGGGGATCATCCTGCTTTCTAATCCAAGCCAGGATGCCATTGGCTTTCTTGGCCACCTGGGCACTGCTGACTCATCTTCAGCCAACTATCAGCTAAGGCCCTCAGGTCCCTGTCCTTTCCAGCCACACATCCAAATCTGTAGCTTATCCATGGGGTTGCTGTGACACAAAATTACTGCACTAAGAAAGAGCAACAGGAAGGTCTCTCCCAACTCCTACCATTTTATGATCAATGTATTCTTTGATCTAATTCAAGATCCCTTTAAACCTCAGCTGCATAAATACTGCAGGCCATTAAAACTCAGAGCTAATTGTCACATAAGCACTCAACAAATGCTAGAGGGATTTTGGACATGAGAGCTGGCCAAAAGAATTGTGCTGCTGGATTTTAACAATGGATAATAACATCTCTACCAGGCTGCTCTTTCTTTCAAGGCTTTACAAGTATCACTTGGCCCTTACAAAGAAAATTAAGAACAGCCAAACTTTCTGCTAAAACTAACAACAGTTTTTAAACAGAGGCACTGAATTAGTTCAGACTTAGACATCAAGTGCAATTCTCCTTTAAATGCATTTCAGCAAGCAGGCATCAAATTGTAAGCTTGGATTTACTCTGCAAAAGGCACGCTGTAGATGATGGAAGAGGCTCTCTCTGTGAAGAACTTCCTCCTAACATCCAGCCTATACTTCCCTTGCCACAACTTGAGACTGTGTCCCCTTCTTCTGTTGCTGGTTGTCTGAGAGAAGAGACCAACCCTCACCTGGCTACAACCTCCCTTCAGGGAGCTGCAGACAGCAATGAGGTCTGCCCTGAGCCTCTTCTTCTCCAGGCTAAACAACCCCAGCTCCCTCAGCCTCTCCTCATAGGGTTTGTGTTCCAGGCCCCTCACCAGCCTTGTTGCCCTTCTCTGGACACATTCCAGCACCTCAACATCAGAGGCACCACAGAGAGGCAGAGAACAGAATCACAGAGTTTCTTAGACTGGCAAAGCCCTTCAAGCTCATAGAGTCCAATCATTGGTTTCACACTGACAAGTCCCTGACTAAACCAAATCCCTCAGCACAACATCTAATGACTATGAATCGCTATGGTTGGGAAGGACCACCAGGATCACCCAGTCCAAAGACACATTCCTATCTCTGCACTGTTCCATCAGCAGCAGTACATAAAACTCTAAACCAATATACCAGTGCCAGCTACTCACAAGCCTTCCTGGTCCTCAAACATCCAACCTACACCTGATCACATTTGTTTCTACTAATTCATAGCAAGTTTTTTATGTTGATGAGTCAATGCCACATTCCCCAGTCAAGCCCCACAGGAGTTCTGAAGGAGAAACCCAGAGCTGGATCTGGTTTCTCCTCCATTCTGCAGTCAGACTCAAAAAAAAAAAGTCATCAAAAGGCTTCTTAGAGAAGAAATATAGTCAAAAAGAGCTTGTTGAGAATAACTTTCTGTGCAACTCAGCTGCAAACCAGACAATATTCTCTAATGGGAGAGGCATACTAGAAACAACTTTCCAGAAATAACATTGCCAGCAAAGATATATTAAGGGAAAATGAACTGTAAGCAACAACCAGCCAATGCTTGGCAGCCTTCATCTTCACTAAAACATTTATTTTCACTCCATTTTCCCCCCCCTCTTAAATACCCCAGCGACAAATAAATTATGAGCATTACTGCTAAGTTATTACTCAGCACTGCTGAGGATGGAAAGAAGGAGGGAAATGCACAGCAATACTTTAAAGCTGATTCTTATTCTAGGAAAATAAATACTTTGATTTTAAAAAAACAACCCAATAATAATATCCACAGAAAAACTGATCTTGCAGGTTAAGTCTGAAGTGGACTGAAGCACCTGAAAATGGAATTCTTTGCTGCCACTCTTCTTTGTCCACGCCCAAACCATTCAGGCTCTGCTGCTGTTAACCAAGCAAAAGCTTTACCAATAGCTTCAGCAACAGATTGAAGCTCTGCCTCAGTTTCCCCATCTTTAGCATGCCTCTGTCTCAGTTTACTCAGACTGTAAATACTATGAGGCAAATTCTGTTGTAGAGAATCATAGAATCAACCAGATTGGAAGGCACCTCCAAGCTCATCCAGTCCAACCTAGCACCCAGCCCTGGCTAATCAACCAAACCATGGCACTAAGTGCCTCATCCAGGCTTTGCTTCAACACCTCCTGGTGACTCCACCACCTCCCTGGGCAGCCCATTCCAATGCCAATCACTCTCTCTGACAACAACTTCCTAACATCCAGCCTAGACCTGCCCTGACACAGCTTGAGGCTGTGTCCCCTTGTTCTGTTGCTGGTTGCCTGGGAGAAGAGACCAACCCCACCTGGCTACAGCCTCCCTTCTGGTAGTTGTAGACAGCAATGAGGTCTGCCCTGAGCCTCCTCTTCTGCAGGCTGCACACCCCCAGCTCCCTCAGCCTCTCCTCGTGGAGTTTGTGTTCCAGGCCTTTCACCAGCTTCGTTGCCCAACAGAACGCTCTGAAACACTGCAGTACTCTCAAATCAAAATTGTCCTTAATGGCACCCTCCATGTGGATCTCTCTGATTTCAGGCAATGCTTGAAAAGGTCTCTACAACAGCAGGTAACTGCTTTCTGTAACAGCCAAACAGTATTGCATGTGTCACATTTAACGCAGGAAGGGGGTGTACACAAAACCAACTTAAATCCAAGAGTCAAATCCCCCTCCTAATCCCTTGGATCTTTGGTGTCCACCCCACAGGACCCTTATTTCTGGTTGTTCCAGCAGGCACCTTGTACCCAGAGAANACTTAGTGCCATGGTCTGGTTGATTGGCTAGGTCTGGGTGCTAGGTTGGACTGGCTGAGCTTGGAGGTCTCTTCCCACCTGGTTGATTCTATGACCAACTTCTCTATTTACTGTTCATATTTTTCCCTTAAATAAAGAACTGTAAAATTTTCATCAACATCCTAAATCCCATCAGCAATACAACTGCAGGAGCCTGGCTCCTCACCTGAACTCACATGTACCACTTTTACTGCAGGCACCATAAGAGGGCCTTTCATGCTGTACTGCTCCAAAGCACAGCCTCTAGCCGGGAAGTTAAGAATGGCTCAGAAGTTTTCATTCAGCAAACCCCAAAACAATTTGGCATTCATTCCCAGGCAAACACCAATGCACCCGCCTTGGGAGGGACCAATTATTTGCCTTTCCATCTCATGCTGAGGCCAGTCATCCTCTGTCACTTGACAAAACACATGAATAGTTGCATTCAAAGCTGCAGCAAACAGAGACATCTCAGTGAAGCTCTGTAAAAACACCAAATAACCATTTCTCAACCCACTTCCTACATGCATCCCCTCTATCCAAAGCAGCCTCTGACTTTGGCAGATGTTGGATGCTTGCAACTAGGTCAGTTTGAACCAGAGTGAGCCGAGGCTAAAGGCTAGAGAGAGAAAATTAAATCATGCTCCTGCTCCACAAACTGTGGCTGTCAACCCCAGAGCTCTTTGCCTTCTGCTGAAGCGATGATTTCACCACTGGCTGGGAGAAAAGGTTTGACTGGTAGGGTGATGAAAAGCCCCAGCGATAAACAGTCATCAGCACTTGGAACGTTATTACCAGCTCAAATAGTTCAAAATATAATGCAGACAGGAATCCAGGAGCAGGGAGGAGGTGGGGGGAGGACAAGGAGGGAAGTGCTGCCAAGGTATGTGAATCAGCCTTATCGAAATCCTCATCCTGATCACACTGCTGCAGTCACCCGATGGGGGAAAACCGAGGTGCCAGCCTTTCCCTCCTGCTGCCAGCTGCATCAGTAGTGCTCAACCCTTCAACCCACAGACCTATGCTGCAGGAGAGCAACCAAGAGAGGGGTGTGTGAGCGTGGTGAAAATCATCTGGGCTTTTAAAAGTTGCTGCAAAAACCCTGAGTAACTTCTGCAGCAGGAATGCCTGCAGACTACCAGCAGCATTTCCCCCTACTGCCACTGCAGATGCTGGGAAATTCAAGTTTTCCAAAAGCAAGCAATTAGATGAGGCCAAATAAACTCATACACAAAACCTTGGAAGAATATGCAAATAATAGGGTGTATTCAGCAGCCCCAGAAATTAAGGCAGCAGTGGAGGCTTGCATTTGCATAAGCTATGCAGGATACAGCCACCAAGTCGTTTTTGGAACATGTGCCTTTTGCAAGCAGCAAGCCCAGCAATTGACAAACGTCTTGGAACCAGACATGAATCAAATACACCCTAAAAACCTCATGTGACAGACCTCAAGAGACACCATGCTAATTAACCAGAGACCTCTGCTGCTGGCATCCTGGGGTATTTCCACTGCTGAGTTCTGTGGGAAAAGAATTGGACTTTATAGATTTTTATCAGCATTTATTATTTATAAAGCCCTGTTGGCAAGCACAGTGTTTTATGAACAAATAACAGCGAACAATCCTTGCTGCAAAGCCACCTAATGAACGAGGGGGTACTCTGTACAGACATTCAGGTGGGTGCTGCTAGTTCATTGTGCACCAAAAGGAGAGGAGGGGAGGAGGGAGGGAAAAGGAAGTTTTTACATCTCTAAAAAGCAATAAATATATCCACTTCTAAACGGCCTGACCTGAAAGCCAAGCCAAATCAAATCTGAGCTCCTCAAACACTCCTGAAAGTCAAGCCCTTGCCTTCTCTCACCAAGCTGAGTTTTTGGCCTCGGTGCAGAGCAAAGCAGACCAACCCAAGGAAATCAACTTGTCACCGTATAAGGCAAAAAGAAGTTTCTCTTCCTGAGTTACAAATAACTAGGGAAAGTCACACATGTGGCCAAGCAAAGCAGAAGTATGAATGCAACCCTCGCTCACTGCTGACAGGCTAAAATTAGTAGTTTATTCAACTTCCCAGAACTACACAGTATGTCTGTCTTCTACAGCATCTCCCTATTTGTCTGTCTCTCTGTTTGCTCTCTTGCCTTGTCTCATCTGCTTAATCTGTCCCTCAGGGAGCAGCCCAGTGTGCCACTGCTAAGCCCAGCAAGCCCCCTGCTTATCCCAGGAGCCCGAGTAAATGAATATCCACTTGCAGTTACACCTGGGCAACTCTGCCCTGCCTCCAGTGATTCCACCTGAGAACAGCACTTGGCCCCAGGGGACACTCGGTCTGCAGAAATGATTAAGTTCTCCACACTTTCCACCAAGCATCTTCCCTGCTGCCGCTCTCGTTCCCCTACAACACCTGTAAGCACAGCACTCGTTCAGAGTCGCTCGCCAAAGATAATTCCACATTTGCATCTGTTCATTGTACAAAGAGCTCTGTGGTATTTGCAATGACGGCAGATAAATTATACAGGGGAGGCAGGAACGTTTGCCCAGTGCAGCTGGGCCACTGTTTATGCATGCTGGGGATTGTTGTCAGTTTAGTTGTGTGTGGTTTTATTATCCCTTCCCCTCTCTGACCAGTTGTCTGCTCGTGGATCTGGCTGGCCATGGGTGCATGATGTCATGCTGGGCAAGATTCGCAGTCCTGGAGAACGGCAGAGGGTAGAGACAGCAGCACCTCAGTTTGCTCAATCCCCAGGAGGAGGGAGGCAGTACTCCCAGAATTGCAGCAGTGTTTTTCCTGCCAGCAGGGCTGGGGTGCATGGAACACTCGGAAGGAGTGAGGGGGAGTGAGCGTGCTACTCCAGTACGAAGCATGCCACAAGAGCTGGGGGTAAACAGGAAAAGAAACACTACACCGGTGAGGAGAGAGCAAGAAAAGGGATCTGAGGAAAATACCACACTAGCAACTGTAGCAAAGTGTGCCAAGGTATGGTCCTCTAGCAGATCTATACATTTCCAGCACACTGGTGCCCACTCACTGGGTGACATCACCTCCAGACAGCTCTCCCTTGGTCATTACTTCGACGAAGCATCATCCCACACTCATTCATGCTGACAGCTCACACTGCAAGCAGCTCATCAGAAACAATACATTTACTTACTAAGGTGCTACTCATGTGAAAGAGACACGTCCCTGCCTGGCTCCTGCAAATCGAGTGACGTCCACCTATGCTCACACAGGGAGCTGCCGAATTTCTCTCAACAGATGCCATGTAGTTTGCCCTGGAATTCCAAATATGTAGCAAACTGAGCTCGCCTGTTCTATTACACGGAGATGACTGCTGATTTCCATTTCCTATTAATAGGGAATATTATTACCCGTGCTTAGTTTAGCCACATACCTTGAAAAATTACAGCTCACGTTCAGTACAAATTTGCATAAGTACTTTGAACATGTGAGAGAGGAGCAGGGCTAAATCCCGAGCACAAGTATTCCAAACGCAGAGCTCTTACACTTACTGTATGTTACGTGAACGGCCTCAAAACCCCTCGAAGATTATGAATGCATTTCTTTTCCATGGAAACTATAATTCTCCAATCCAGCAAGCTATTTTGAGACATTTAAATCAACTCTACACTCACATCTGCTGGAAAAAAAAAAAGAACGCTTCATTTGCACAGGCTGCCTCTCTCGGTGCATACTCAAAGGCACAAGCCCAGCCGTATGGACATCGTTCCAACTCTTCTACTACAGTTCTGCCGCTGACACCAGCTCTCACTATGCAGATTGAGTGCAAAGTCCTATTCTGCCTGTTCTCTACCTACCACCAAGGCGCCGGGGCAGCTGAGCTTAACGCCGCAGCATCACTTGAGGAGGAGGAGGAGGAGAAGGAAATCTACAAACGCGGGAGGCACGAAGTAAATGCCCTCACTAGATCGCCCCCGTATTCGTGCAGCACACACTGGAGAGGCTGGCGTCTGATCCGAGTCGCCGGCCAGGTCGGGGACTAGCAGTAGCGAGCGGCCAGCCGCATGCCCGGCCGTGCTCCGGCTGTGCGGGGCAGCGGCTGCAGAAGTTACCGCCGCACACGCGGGAGGGCCGGCAGAGGGTAACCCCCCCCGCACTGCTGAGTCATTTGCGCCGTGAAACGTTGGCTTCTCGTATAACCCACCCAGGGGGTACAGACAGAGGGGTAGGGGAGCGGCTGCTGCCTGCCGACCTGCCTCGGCTGCGCGGAAACTTCCCCTCGGTTGCAGCCGGCGCATCCCCTGCTCCGCGGCTCAGCCCCGCCGCGCCGGCTCGGCGGGTCGGGCTGGGGGGCTCCGAGGGCCGGTTCCCACTCACCAGGTAGGCTCCCACTGTGCCCTGGGCCAGCATCAGCGCGCACTCGGACACCAGGAAGAGCTGGATGCTGGAGAAGCAGGAGACCTTCCTCCGCCGCCTCCGCTGCCGCGGCGCGCTGGCCCCCGGGAGCTCGCTGCCGCCGCCGCCGCCGTCGCCTGCCGAGCTCCGCTTCCCCGGCATCCTCCCGGGCACCACCGCCGCGGGATGGCGGGCCCCGCGGCTGCTCCGCGCCTTCCTCCTTCTGGGGGTGCCAATCACAGCGGCAGCCCGCGGCTGCTGCCTCTCCGCCCGCGGGCTGCTGCGGCCATGGCCAGCGCGCCGCCTTCGCCTTCTTCTCCTCCTCCTCCTGTCTCTCCTCCCCTCGCCCTGCCGCGCTCCCTCTCTCCGCCGGCCCCGCGCAGGCCGGATCCGCGCCCCCGCCGGCGAGGGGCGGGGGAAAGCGCGAGGTTGGCGCCGGCGGAGGCTCCGCGGCGGGCGGAGTAGCCCCGTCCCGGGATACGCGCGGGGCGGTGCAGCCGGTTTTTATGGGCGCGGAGAGGGAGGCCTTCGCAACACACACATGCAGACACCACCCCCCGCCCGGAGCCGGCTCGTCCTGGAGTCCGCAAGCGAAGGGAGCAGAGGAGGTCCCCGCACGGGGTTGGAAGTTTTTTTTACGCAGGTTGAGGGCAAGATGCTTCTAGACTGGCTTGGTCCGCATCGTCCTTCTGGCATCCCCAGGCCTAAGTGCCCTAGTTTCGTCCTCCTGCAAATGTTCCTCTCCGAAGGGCAAAAAAAAGGAGGCTCTATAAAATGCACAGGTCCCCTAAACCAGGCAGCATTCGGTGCGGTGTGCTGCGGCACCGCTGCCACACGGGCAGGGCACCGAGCGTCGTGCCCCAGCCATGTGCCTCGCCGACGGTGCCTTTTGCTGTGGCCCTCACCTCCAGTCCTAACGTCAGGAGATATCTGGTTTTAAAACACCCCTAATCGTCGCTTCTACTATTACGGATCGCGTTCCTGGTCGGCGTAAACAGCAAAACCTGATCGGCTTTGAGTGCTCTTTCTCAGTTCATTTCTGGGTCTGCAGTGGGGGGCTGCTGCTTTGCTTTCTCATGTTAAAGAGCTCCTAGGTCACTGGAAGTTTAGGGACTTAATCCATTTAGTTACTGAGATCTCTCTGGTTCTTGTGAGGAATGGTATCCTGTGGAAAAGACAGGTCACACCTCTCAGAAGTAACTATATGCTTTGGATCCTAAACTTCATTTTCAGGCCTGGATGTGGCTTTGACATTCCTGAATACTTATAAGGATGCCTTTCAAAAAGGAGCTGGAGAGCATTCTGATTTTCACCTTTCACACCTGGAAGCTGAGCACTGACATCTTAAATGAGCACCGTTTTGGAGTTTCTTCTCTGCAATTAGCATCGTTTGGGAGCTTAATAAACACGGTGCTGAAAACTAATCTTGAGCAGAGCCTCCACCCAGGTTGATGAGTCTTTATCAAACCCAGCTGGTGCACATTGCCCCAGCAGAGCTGCAAACCATTGCCAAGCAAGAAATGAGAGGGAGATCTGACACACTCAGCTGCTGGCCTTTGCTCTTCAGCTGCAAACAGCTCCCTGCCAGGCTGAACTTTGGGCTTACCACAGCTTTTCCAGCATGTCTGGGCCATATCAACAGATGTCAGTAATCTTCTCTGCCTCAGTGACATGGCTTCCAACATTGATGGCGTGAGGCAGCACTATAAAACAATCAGTGGGGATGTAACTTGTAAGTCAATAGCCTTACTTTTAATCATGGAATCTTAGAATCAACCAGGTTGGAAGAGACCTCCAAGCTCAGCCAGTCCAACCTAGCACCCAGCCCTAGCCAATCAACCAGTGCATGGCACTAAGTGCCTCATCCAGGCTTTGCCTGAATACCTCCAGGAATGGCAACTCCACCTCCCTGGGCAGCCCATTGCAGTGCCAATCACTCTCTCTGCCAACAACTTCCTCCTAACATCCAGCCTAGACCTGCCCTGGCACAACTT